>CM037862.1:40980961-41328461 GCA_021292105.1 Anadara kagoshimensis
TAACGCCCAGTCAATATGCTTGTTTGCGCTTATCTTTTGGGTGGTCCGTTCAGGGATGGTAGAGGAAACATGAGTGTCCGGAGAAAATCAACAACATTAGACAAAAAATCCTTATCTCATATCCGGTGTAACGCTTTATACATCGATACCAGTGTTTCTGAACAAAAGTTAGATTTTAAAACTATACATGTAAAATAAAATGGAGTTTTACGCCCCAGTCAAGATGCTTGATTGCGCTTATCTTTGAGGCGGTCATTTCTGGGATGGTGGAGGAAATGGGAGTGCCCAGAGAAAATTAACAACCTTCGGCAAAACATATTTATACCATCTGCTCTATACAGCAACAAATATAAAAGTTATACCCTTATCTTTAGGCGGTCAGACCTGGGATTGTAGAGAAAACATGAGTGCCCGGAGAACATCAACAACAATTGGCAAACGAACTGACAAAGTTTCTAACACTAGAATATGTCAAGAGCAAGATTCAAACCTAGGTGGTGAGAGGCACTGTGATCCGTAAGTGCGCGATTTAAACCACTCGGTCAGTATTTACAGAAGTCATATAAATGAATTTTGTTGTGTAATTTTTGTCATCATAAGGCTCTTAAGTCTTCAGAGGGGTGAAGGTTTTGTTTTCATTACAGATAAAAATATCCTGTTTATGATTATAAAAAAAAATATTAATGAATATTGAAATTCTAAAGGAATTTATCAAATATTTCTCGGAGTAAATGTCATACATATTTACCGAATACTACCGTATTATACAGTTTAATAATGCTACCACCATCACATAAACACTGTTTGACATTTATTAAAATCAGTAGATTAATTATTTAATGAGATTTGATTTCCTTTATATTACACAGTAATCTGTGTTTACTATTACAGGAAGGTTACAACATTAACCGGCCCGTTTGACCTTTCATTAGGAATATTCATTAGGGTCCGTAGTTTTAAAATAGAGTCTAATAAATAAACTATTATGTAAACGAAGTAAACACCTTTGTCCATATATATACATGTTCTGGTCCTTATAAAATATTTAAATTAAAGTTTGTGCGGAGAAGTCAATGTTATTTGACAAAGTCTGAAATATTGATTGTCTCTGTCATTAGACTAATTTTAATTATTGCTTCTTAGACCTAAGGAGCGAAGATACGGTGATGAAGGTGAGAAGACACGTTGAGGAAGAAGATACGATAGCGAGATAGCGAAATTACGATGACGAAGGCGCGAATCGAAGATACGATGACAAAGGATCGAAGACAGGATTGCGAAGAAGCGAAAATAGGTGACGAAGGAGCGAAGATACGATGACGAAGGGCGAAGATACGGTGGACGAAAGAACTAAAATACGATGACTAAAGGGAAGATGTGATTGCAAAGACGAAGAAGAATAGATACGGCAACGAATGAAACAATATGTGATGGCAAAGGGGAGAAGATCTATACGATTTCGCACTGCCGAATGGGCATTTTGCTTCCTCATTTTCGTAAGAAAGGAGAGAAGATGCGGTGATGAAGGAGAGAAATTATGATGGCGAGAGACCGAAGTTATTATTGCTCTGTCGTATTTGAGTTTTTGCTTCCTTCTTTTCTAAATTTCTCTTTTTTTGCCTTCGTATTTTTGTTCACACGCTCCGCTCGCCGCCATCGCATCTTTCTTTATATCGTTCCTTCGCCTTCAGATCAGTTATAATTGAAAATTGCTCCCAACCGGACACTATTTTTTTATATTGTAATTTCTATATTGAAAAAATTAACTCTTATTTTAAAAAATATTTAAAATAAATAATCTTACCTTATTTTCGCCACTGAACTGACATGACGATTTTTGTAAAATAATGCAAACAATTAACAGGTAAATCCATAATTCCATCTTCGCCATTTTTGATTCTTCAAACAACTATGGCGACCAAGAACTTGTTTTTGATTGTTTTAGACCATGGCTATAAAAATAAATTAAAAAATAAAAGTCACTATTATCATCATCATTTATTTATTTATTTATTTATTTATTTATTTATTTATTTATTTATTTATTTATTTATTTATCTAGTTTACAAAGAGATTTGATTCTATGGTCACTGGTTCGATGGATGGAGTTGTCACAAAATAATTTTATCATAAAATACATTTTAAATTGTATATACCATTTTAGAAATATTGATAATGACAATATTTAATGTTAATTGAAAAAAAATATTTGACACAATTGCCATCAATACTTACTAATATGTCAAGTCCCTTTGTGTTACAAACAACTGTCATATAATATTTTTTTAGTTTTCTGAATCAAATATACAAAAATTATAATATGACACAACTATTCGTACATTTGAATATAGAAGACACTTACCGTGATCAAGTCCTATGGTCCCTAAGAGCGAATGTACATATATTTTCTGTATATATCTTTACTTAAGGAATCCGTATTTAACACTCAAATTTTCCTTCCTATCATTAATAAGTATTTTTCACTATTTTTAAATGACACATTTTCTTATGAAGTAAAACTACCAACAATAGTTAGCATGCTATAGTCTTCAGCTAGTATATACAGCTATTGCCCTGGTAACCTTTAAGTGCGTAATAATTCCTATCATTAGTCAAAGTTCATTATATATTGTCATATTATAAATATTTCAATTTTTTGTATGAAATATACTTATAATGAATTTTGTGATTTAAATATTAAAAAATGTAGTATGACTTTTCTTAATGAAATATTTAAATAAAAATTATTGACCTTATAGCTACAGATAGATAATAGCTGCCGAAAAGATTTTAAAATATAGGTGTTTAGGACAGAATTCAGCAGATGACCATCGACAACTCATCAACGTAATATAACCAAAATGTCTTGTAGCATTCTTTAGTTTCTGGATATATTTGACGTCCCATAGTTTCATGTTCTTTTCCTTTCCAGTTTTGATTATACACGTGGCGGGTAAAGCTAGCTAAACAGGGGATGCTTACCCAGCCGGTGCATCGAGTCTCACCTTCCTGGTTCTAATTCACGTGTTTAACCTAATTTGCCAGCTTTACCTTACTTTTGGATTGTGGTTTTGACATGGATTGGTATTTACTTAATAGCTACAGAGAAATAATGGCTGACGAAAATATTTTGAAATATAGGTGATAGGGGCAAGTATGAGCTGCTCAACTGAGCTGAGAAAGGGAAGTACTGTAAACGTATTTAATTTCGTGTGTATTTATTTTCGCGGTATAGGGAATTTAGACATATCCGCGTAGTTAAGCGTTTGCGTCCCTAAAAGATGTACGATGACACAAATAGCATAATATAATTTTTCGCTTGGTATTAATTTTCGCGCAAAACAAACAAAAATAAGCAAAAATTAGTACACCGCGAAAATAAATACGTTTACAGTATTAAACTTTCGACAGGCCTATACAGTACTAACTGGGGATATTTTGGACGGGCTGGACTATAAAACTTTATTGGTATATCTCGATGTACTTATTATATGCTAGAGTTGCGAACTGCATTGTTACGCCACATAGCGGTGTTGCTACATTCCGCCGCATAAAGAAACATTTACTATCATCACTTACACCTCCATCAACATTACCATCTTCACTAAAATCACCACCATCATCACTATCATCGCCAAATATTATTATTATTATTATTATTATTATTATTAAAAGCAAAAGTCGAAATTATGCCAAAATCACGGTATAACGACCATCAACATTACAGTCACCATCGCCACCGGTAAATCGTCGTAGCGCTCTATTCGTCCCCGTCCCCATCCTCCACCTCCTCCTAACAATAATTATTACCATTATCAACAACAACATAAATTCTCAATTGTCACCGTCGTCGTCATAATTAAGGTCACCACCACCGTTTTTGTCGAGATATAAGCTCTTTTTAAAATCCATACTAAGTCGTTAAAATTAGTCCTCTTTATGCATCAAAAAGGCAGCCTTGCGCCGCATATAAGCAACACATCTTTATGCGTTGAACGCCGCCGCATAACCGTGGCGATCTCTTCATGTGTTGAAATTCCCCGCATAGACGTGTTTGACGCGTTTATGCGGCAACGCCGCTATGTGGCGTTACACTGCATATGGAAAGACTCAACATAGTATTCAATTTAATAATAATAATAATTTAATTTAATAATAATAATCTTTATCGGTATCCTGGATTACAGTGTTCACCATACATATAATAAAACATAATCATACATATATATAATGTACAGAGTAATATTATGAATTGGTTTAAATACTTTATGTATATACAACCATCGAGTACTAACTTTATTCGACATTACGGTTGTTAGATTACATCTATAATAAATATCAAGAGAAAAATATGCTAGGCCTATAGTTCACAAATCTTATTGGTCTCTCATTTTTATAGCAGTTGTAAAATATTTAAACAATGCTTGTCATTCTGATGAGGTAGTAGGATTTAAAATTCTAAAAATTAGTTTCTCAAGAAGTAATTCAGATGATCCATCTATTTGATCTATTTTGATATATTCAACAGATTTTACTCCCAAATTTATTTTTTTAAGATCCTGAGAAAATACGAAAAGTCTGGCCAACATCTACATCCGTTGAACATGTTCAACAATTTTTAATTATTTGAATTTTTGTGTAAACTAGCGCAAGTTTGTTAAACACTATCAAGATAGCCAAACTTTTATACCAGAAAATTATGACGCCTCCAATTAAGAAGCGAAGAAGAAATCGCCTTGTTGGAGTTTTTTGTGGATTTGGATTCGAGCTCACGAAACAGATTTTAATTAGTTAAAGGGTGTTGAATTTAACAGACGACCATCGACAACTCAACTCTCTTAACAACAGTCTAAACGTGACCAAAATGTGTTGTCTGGATATATTGACGTTTAATGTCCTTGTCCTTCCCAGTTTTGATTATACACGTGGAGGGTAAAGCTAGCTAAACAGGAGATGCTTACCCTTCCGTCGCACCAGGCCTCACTTCCCTGGTGGTAGTCCACGTGTTTAGCCAGCTTCAAAGTTTATACCTTGCTTTTAGATAGTGGTTTGGACATGGATTGGTATGTTTGTTTTAAGTTTCACCCAACGTTTGTTATACGAGTTATCTTTCTTTGTATACAGTTGTTTACGCTTCTACTTGGGACAAATCTTAGTACGAGAGGGTTTGTTATTTCGTTTGCCGAAGATCGGTTTCCCCTACCTCTGAGGTGACCGTCTTGATATAAGTGAATCTTGACTGGGACGAAATGCACCATTACTCCACTCCACTCTTTTTCATCCATATTTCTTTCTTAAATAGTATATTTATTGACATCCTGCAATTATTCCAGCTACAGATTTTTCTGTTTTATTTTCACACGCACGAATGACCATTTTAACGCAATTGACCTTTTAATTATTCCTCTAAAAACAGACAACTACCTCTTTGTAAAAAAGGAACAGCCTGTTTCATATTTGACATCTTCGTGCCTACCATCGCAAAATATGGGCAGATACTTGTCCATGAGAAAATCTGTCTGCTTGCAGAAGATCTGGTTTTTCCGGGTTTTCACATTTTCTTCAACGTCCTAAATTGATTAATAGAATGTGGTTTATTCAAGAATATTCATTTATATCGGAAAGTCACCACCTAATGTTGACATGGCAGAATTTTACCCTCTACACGGGTATTGGGTTTTAAGATCTCTCCCAAATGACCGTGACTTCCATTTCTTAACCTCGAGTGCTTGTCGACAAAAGAACAATCACTACCTATTTCCAATTCTTGGTAGGTTTTGAACAACCTAAAGACCACCGACTTGTGGACCGAGCACTTTACCAAGTCAATTGCCGTAGTGATTTCAACATCGTAGACTAGCTTTAACGTGTATGAGTTATCTCTCTTGATTTACTTGACAACAAGGCTAAGCAGAATGTGAAAAAGGACCAAGCTACAAAAACCTTGAATAATGCATGCCTTTGTCATATACTATTTTTTTAATTTAATCATAAAAAACATTTTATGATTAAATTCAAAAAATGGTATACGACACCTTTGTTAATGCTAATTTTAAGGAAACAATGAATTCAAAAGTAGCACATGACAATTTTTTGTGACTGCAGTATTTAGAAAAATTAAAAATTAGCACGACACCTTCAGGACAAGTGGTACAAATTTACAGTATCCTACACGATTCTGACTTTTTTATACTTTTTAATTTTTACGATGAACGTCTAAAAAACGGTGTCTTTTTTTCTTTTAATGATAAGGCTGCTAAAACTACAAATCTTAGAGTTTTAAGATAGTCTAAATAGGAATTCACCTCTGTGGTAGCTCAGTTGGTAGAGTGCTCGCTCCATAAGTATGTTCGATCCCCGGCTGGGTTTGACCAAAGACTTGAAAGTGTGTAGTGACTGTTTTTTCGCCAAACACTCGGCATTACGAAATGAAAGTCACGGTTCTTTCGGATGGGAACTTAAAATAAGCGAGGTCCCGTGTCACGGTGGGCTTAGCACTCTAAAGAACCTTCCTGTACAATGCCATCAGCACAGGCAAAATTTCTGCACCTTCGCCTATAGCTGGCGACGTCTCGATATAAGTGAAATATTCTTGAATTGGTTGTTAAACACCATTACTCAGTTCAACTCTTACGTCAAGACACGCATATGAGAACCACAGTAACTGACGCCTACTACCAACGTACCAAAACTTTTAATACTTTAAATAAAAAATGAGATTTATGTTAGAAATAATATTGCACTTTTATTCATAAAAATTATAAAAATGTACAAACAAAATATGAAGTGAAACAATGATATAATACAGATCTGGTAACATAACAACAAGAATAGGTCGTTCACGATCTGATGGCAGAGTGTTTACAGCTGAATCTTTGTTTAATTGTTGACTTGCCGTTAAGGGTAATCTTAGTAGGAAAATTCAAGTGAAAACCATTTGGTTAAAATACGTGAAAGAGGGGTACAATTATGAAATTACCTACACAAGTGTGAAGATTTATAAATAAAAATAAAACAGGAATTAATGGCGGAGTTTTTACAGTTAACTTTTGTTTAATTGTTGTTGAAAAATATATGAATTTATTTATTTATTTATTTATTTATTTATTTATTTTTATGAAAGTGAATTGCACAGTTTGCAAACAGATAAGTCTAAATTACACTAGCGCGTATCCATGCGTGCATATTCACGCCTTCTGAACCTATTTTGTTGCATTTTTACCACCATATATAAATCAATCTTAAAAAACCTGCTTGTTAACATTGCCATCAGATTTTGAACGACTTATAACATAACAATACCGATGGAAAAAAGGCGACTTGACATCGTAACAACATTGATCCAGTAATAGTGAATCATTAACAATCAACATTGGTCATGAATGTGTAAGGTACGATAACAAAATTGACCAAACTGGTTCGGTCCAAAATTAGAAATGTAACAATCTAAGTCTAGAAATGTTATTGGAAACATACATGCTTTCTGTTTATAGTAACAGACGAAAATTGGTGCAGACAAATTTGAATCGGCTGCTTATTTTAATAATGGCTAACATTGCAATATCAGCCAAGGGGAGATAACCTGGAGTTTGTTGGGAGTGTGAGTAACATAACAATAACAATGTACCTTAAAAATGGTAATATAGAACAAATATTGGTCCCATATCTACCCAATAATAAGTACAAAACAGTATCGGATCAGAATTGATCACATAACAATATGGTTGGACAAAACAACATCGGTCCAGAATCGGCCGCAAAACAACATGGCCGCTCAACATAAAAGTGGATTTGTTTTTTATTTCGTCCGTAATTCTAATTAAAAAATGCATAAAACTTGTTAAACTATAAATGACTTAGATCCAGCATTGTATATACATTTTCGGAAAATAAAGTATGTGCGTTCACTTTCGGGTAGTGTTATCATGTGTTTTAACTATACCGCGTGTCTACAACAAGAAATCGTAAAACGTGTCCTGTCATGTACCATATTTCATATCTAGACCGTTTTAAAACTCCTTAAAATGAATATTCCAAGATTTTTTTAATTGTACAGAAACTATACATAAGCAAACTAAACTTGTTCATGTGGCAACATAGGTACTTCTGACGCCATAACGTCAGAATCAATTTTATCCGAATTGGCAGATACAGACTGCCTTTCGGATTCTCTCTGCTTTTGTTTTATCCGTTCCATTTTGGTTGCTTCCTCTTTTTGTTTTTCATTTTGGTTTTGGTCCTTATTCTGAGTAAAACGTTTATACAACAACATTCTTACCCTGTAAAGTCCATACATGGAGAAATGTGCTAACGGAACTAGAATTATAATATACAAAATGGATAACATAGCGGCGAACCCGGGTTTTTCTCGCCAGTTCAAAAAACTGTATATGGGCTTTCCTCCTGCTAGGTTGAATATTGCAGTAAAAATGATATAAACAAAGTTAAAAATGATTGGTATGTATGCATGCTGGAATCGTACTGGCTTGGCTGTCAGTAGAAGTGATGATACCGTGTATATACAATTTATTCCATGCTTGTTCAATGTACTGGGACCAGTTGCTGCAACAGAAAAACAGTCAGTATTAACATTGATAATGAAACAAACATACAAGATGCTTGAAAAGTATCACTTGTACACAGCGTTGACTGTTTGTGGCCTAAAAAACATACCAACAAGGGACGATAACCACAAAACACTTAAAAATTGTGCCACAGTGCTCCCAGTGTTAAGATTTTCATTTAAATTTCCGCGTAACTTGAATCAGCGATATCTTATGGAACTGATCATCACTACATTTTCAATGAACTGTGTAGTAGCCCAAAGTATACATTTAACATGTACTGGAACATTTAAATTAGTAAATATTTAATTTCCAGTAGTTTAGTACTACCGTAATTATTCATTTTGTATATACATCCGAGACCTAAGCATTTTCCAGTAGCCTAATGCTAACAGTATATTTTCAACATTTAATTCATTTTTGTCTTATCTTCCTCAGTTGTTTCAATCGGTTCTAGTTGTAAGCGTCCTCTGTAGCGGCCACAGGTGGCCTACTCTTTTATTACTCTACAGAGGTGGCTATAGCGTGCACTGAGACATGGGACCTCGGTTTTTAATCTCATCAGAAAGAAAATCCGATACATACGTTAGGTACATTCCCTAATCATTGACCAGTAGCTCAGTGCATTTGATACAGTACTGGCATGTCCAACGGTGCTAAATCGGCAGCTTATTTTGTCCCGTCGTCAGCTACTAATATATCATGACAGCTTTTCGGCAGCTGTTATCTTTCTCTTGGCAGCTTTTAGGTCTTATGCTATCCATTTTTCGACCATTCTGCAGCCGAGCTTCGAAACATCTTCATTAGTTCAATGTTGAACATTCGACGGGTATGTACTGCATATAGATAATATGTACTTACATTTTCTAAGCATTGTCCAGTAGCCCAGTGTTAACAGTAGAGATCCAGCATTTGAGATATTAAACAACACCCAGAACATTTTCATGTACCACGGTAAGTGATTCCATCTAGGATCTGAACATAAAATTAAAAAATTATTTTATCAAAATGCAAATCTAACTGATATGGAGCAGATTGGAATATAGACCCCATGGTCATATCATATTATATATGGTTTACAATATCGTTATTCCATGTTTTGTTTTCACTAGATACGTGTGTTTTCTTTCACTCGATATCGAAAAAAAAGATTGGAGAAAGCAATTTCCATGTTGCAACCATCATTCACGCACACCATGTGCACGATAGCCTAAACGCACCTTTTCTACCAATAAAACCAGAGGTGTATCCATGGCTGGGAACAGGTTCCAATTAATGATGTGTTTTATGTTGCAAGAAATAGAATTACATATTATATCAGTTTTAATTTACAGCATTAGACTATCGTTTCGAAATACAATTCCTCATCAGTAGTGCTTGGACCATACTTTTTCAAGACAGTGAAAAGATATCAAAAATATATTTTTATCATTTACCAAAGGAAATACTTTGCATGAGCGAGTATATCGTAGGTTTTGAGGAATCACTACGTCATGATTTCGACTGTTGCTTCTTTGATGCTGTACCGAGGTAGCAATCAAACTTAATATTTCATTGGTTTTCTTTAGATTTTAAATATACATGTACAGAAATATAATTGAATTTATTCTAACCTGTTAATAAGTCCTTTCTGGTGCAGTGGATATAAAAGCCAATGATGAAGTCAAGAAATGCTGTAATGGTCATGATAGTGTAACACTGATTTGTCAGAAAGATAATCCATAGTCCTTTAGACGGGACTTTCTGGTTCCACCAATACCAGTCCAATGCGATCCATACCAGGTGGTAAGCGGCCCAAAATGTAGTCCAAACCAGATAGAATTTCTTAGGACCAAACTACAAGTACAAAATGTGTCACAAATGTTAACCTAATGTAACAGGAAAAGGAAAATACAGCGACCTAATAGGGACTCGGAACCGGGACATTCCCAATACTAGCGGGACGTTATACCCACTGAGCTATCCGGCCATCAATCGAGTTCGCCCGTCACATTGCTCCACGCATGAATATCATAACAGAGCGGAGTAGAGGTTTTCAAAAGCAATAGTGTTTTACGACCTTTAGTCAAGATTCCCTCATTTATATCGAGACGGTCAGTTTAGGGATGGTGGAGGATGATAGGGAATACCATTGACCTTCGGTAAGTGAATTGACAAACTTCAAACCAGAATCCAGAAAAAATAAATGTCACGATTATGGTAATTTCGGATTTATTGGAGGATTATAATGAACGATTGAGTGAGTAATGGTGTTTAACGTCCCAGTCAAGAATATTTCACTTATATCGAGACGTCGCCAGCTATGGGCGAAGGTGCAGAAATTTTGCCTGTGCGTTGCGCTTATAGCATTATACAGCAGGGTTCTTTAGCGTGCCAAGCCCACCGTGACACGGGACTTCGTTTATTTTAAGTTCCCATCCGAAAGAACCGTGACTTTCATTTCGTAATGCCGAATGCTTGGCGAAAGAACAGTCACTACCCACTTTCAAGTCTTGGGTCAGACCCGGCCGGGGTTCGAACCCACGACCTTCCACGAAGCGAGCACTCTACCAACTGAGCTACCGCAGTGGTTAGGATTATAATGATATTGCAAACTTATTTACATGTTTTGTTTACAATTCTTTATTTTGACGAGACGTCAAACTATAACTTTGATAAGCACCATTGTGTTCATGACCTAGTATACTTCAACAAGTTAATTATGCTTACTTCCGGAAAGCGTTCGATGTGCACGTATAATGTTCTCGTGGGTTCGTGATTCATCGGAAGTGGGAACGATATCTTAACACATCGCTAAGAGATTTGTTGATGATAAAGGAAGTAATTATAATACACTAGGTCAGGTACTTGAGATTTTAAATGGATAAGTCTGAATTTCCGAAATTAAAGTTTTCATTGTTAGAGAGGAATATTTATTTCCCAAATATCCTTCATTACGATTTGGCCCTTGGTGGCGCAATGATCTAAATGCGCACACAATGCCTTTCACCACCTAGGTTCAAATTCCACTTTGGCAGATCCTAGTGTTAGAAAATGTGCCAGTTTGCTTGCCGTATGTTTATGGTTTTCTCCAGGTACTCCGTATTCCTCCACAATCGAACGGCTGACCACCTCGCCATCAATGAAAAAATCTTGACTTGGGCATTCAATATCATGACGGTACTCCATTTAATCATGGTCATGCATTCAATTGCAGCTGCCCATGCGTTCGTTTGACTGCGTTCCGGAACTGCCTGTGTAGTTATTTCGTACTTTCTTTTGGTAGTTATAACAAACAATTTTAATTTCCATACCAGAAAAACTTACAGATCAATTTTGGCTTAAAGATGGGCAATAACAAATCTACAGAAGAGAGAGTCCAGTTGATCATGAGTCGGAGGTTACAATTTTAAAACATTCGAAATCGTACTTATCAGATGAAGTAAGCGCGACAATTACTAAAGGTGGTGGATAATTGTTCAAAATTATGTCTATGGAGTACCAGAAGTAACCGTACAGATCTGTCTAAAGTCCAACACTAGGAAACCGAAACGGATTCGAACCTCGACTGTCGAGTAGATGAGATATTGATAGCTAGTGACGGTGAAGCTATTGAAAGATAGATAGCAGCTGCCGAAAAGATGAAGCTTGCGCGGGGCTGAGATGAGCCCTCGGTTCAGTACCGATTCCTTAGAGTAGTGTAAAACTTTCGACAAGTCAGCTCCAGTTTTACAATCATTTCTTAACTAAGTTTTTATTTTACTTAAATCGGGAAAATCTGAAATCTGAATAAATTTGTTTCTTTTAAATATATTCATGCATTTAAGGTGTCATTTGGAAGTTTTTTTTTCTAAAATTATTACATTTTTATTATAATTTTTTTGAAATCATTTATCATAAAATGTTGTCAGAATTTCTCAGATTTGAGATAAGGAAAATCTTAATAAAGGATTAATTGTGAAACCGGGCCTGTATTGTAGTTTGTAATAAATGCGATTGTTAATTCTACACAAACTAACCTTCAAACTCATTCGACGTGACATATTTTACAAGCATCAATGCATGAATGGGTCAGCATTTTGCACGTGTAATTATTTTTACACATCAGTGAATAATAATTATTAGAAGTTAAAGGATATCCTTAACATGTTATTAATAGTCAAAACAGTTTTACAATTTTTCATTTGCTTTATTGTCCAATAAAAAATTAACACATACTCAATGACAGTTGTGCGGTACAATTTTTAAAATCGAACTTACGACTTGAAAAATCGAACCTATGACATATAATACACAGGAAAATTAAAAAAAACTTATATACATCTAGATACTCTAGTCAGAAAGGGATTAAAACTTATAATTAAATATCCCCGACCATTTATAGAATGATTAAATTATAAAGAAGTTTAAAATAACTGACGGAAATGAAATTTTAAAATATGGAACTTTTTTAACTAATAAATTGTGTCTTCTTTAACAGTAAGGAATCTATAATAACTTGTGTCAATAATTTTGAAGTTAATGAACTCTCTCTCTCTCTCTCTCTCTCTCTCTCTCTCTCTCTCTACCTAGGGAGAATCGGGAGGTATAAAACAAAAACAGTACCTGTATTTCAACAAAGTCTTTAGGATTGTTGTAACATAACTTCAGCCGCTGGACTCCACTTTCAACATTTTTCAGAAACATCTTCAGAAAACGCTTGACAATTTATAACACACTATATAAATTCTTATATCACTTTATGTTCAGTATATATTTGTATCTGACATGTCATTATGGGAGGTACCGACTGCGTGAATGAATGAACCATATACCACAGCGAATAGGTGACGAAATATTTTAAATAATTTACGCAGGTAAGTTGACCTAAAGTGCTTTTTATAAGTAAATATTTCTAGTGTCATAGGCAATAATAGATTTTTTACAAAACATAAATTGATTGAAATGGATCGATAGTTTAGATAAATATTTATAGACTTTTGTTTTGGTCTTCCGGGTGTCAAAATAAACACCTGGAAACAGTAACTTTAACACGTCATATATATATATATATATATATATATATATATATATATATATATATATAATAAGTGTTGGGATTCTTTTTATGTCTTATGTGTTTGTTGTTATTTACAAACATCGACGTATCTAGAAGAATCGAACTGCCCAAGTGAGTAATCGGTGACTTATTACTAAAGCGTCCGCCGTTAGAGCGTGAGGTTATGGGTTCCAATCCCGACTTGGTCATTCGTAAGACCTGAATAAGGACAGAATATAGACTTGTTCAACTTGCAATTGTGTCAGTATAACTTGATGTGAGAAGTGTTATGCTTGTATGTGGCGTACTGACTCTGAGCAAGCACTCTAAATTCGTCATTTTTCCAGTTCACTAAAAGTTCAGTGTAATAATCAGGGTTCAGTTTAGAAAGGCGTCCAGTTTACTAGGGGTTTAGTTTAGACAGGTGTGCAGTTTACTAAGGGTTCAGTTTAAACAGGTTTTCAGTTTAATCAGGTTTCAGTTTAGACAGATTTTCAGTAAATATAACTAAGGGGTTTAGTTGAGACAGGTCTTCAGTTTACTAATGGTTCAGTTAAGACATGGTTTCAGTTTATCAAGGGTTCACTTGAGACAGGTTGTCAGTTTACTAGTGGTCTGTTCTATAAGGGTTCAGTACAATCATTTTAAAAAGGGTTAAGTTTAGACAGGTTCTCGGTTAAGAAAGGTTTCACAGGTGTTCAGTTTACTCAGGGTTCAGATTAGACAGGTTTTAAGTTTACTCAATGTGCAGTTAAGACAGGTGTTCACTTTACTCCTGCAGGGTTCAGTTTAGACAGGTGTTCACTTTTCTCCGGCAGGGTTCAGTTAAGACAGGTGTTCACTTTACTCTGACAGGGTTCAGTTAAGACAGGTGTTCACTTTTCTCCGGCAGGGTTCAGTTAAGACAGGTGTTCACTTTACTCCGGCAGGGTTCAGTTAAGACAGGTGTTCACTTTACTCTGGCAGGGTTCAGTTAAGACAGGTGTTCACTTTACTCCGGCAGTGTTCAGTTTAGACAGGTGTTCACTTTTCTCCGGCAGGGTTCAGTTAAGACAGGTGTTCACTTTACTCCGGCAGGGTTCAGTTTAGACAGGTGTTCACTTTACTCCGGCAGGGTTCAGTTTAGACAGGTGTTCACTTTTCTCCGGCAGGGTTTAATTTAGACAGGTGTTCACTTTACTCCGGCAGGGTTCAGTTTAGACAGGTGTTCACTTTACTCCGGCAGGGTTCAGTTTAGACAGGTGTTCACTTTACTCCGGCAGGGTTCAGTTAAGACAGGTGTTCACTTTACTCCGGCAGGGTTCAGTTAAGACAGGTGTTCACTTTTTTCCGGCAGGGTTCAGTTAAGACAGGTGTTCACTTTTCTCCGGCAGGGTTCAGTTTAGACAGGTGTTCAGTTTACTCCGGCAGGGTTCAGTTTAGACAGGTGTTCACTTTACTCCGGCAGGGTTCAGTTTAGATAGGTGTTCAGTTTACTCCGGCAGGGTTCAGTTAAGACAGGTGTTCACTTTTCTCCGGCAGGGTTCAGTTAAGACAGGTGTTCACTTTTCTCCGGCAGGGTTCAGTTTAGACAGGTGTTCACTTTACTCTGGCAGGGTTCAGTTTAGGCAGGTGTTCAGTTTACTCCGGCAGGGTTCAGTTTAGACAGGTGTTCACTTTTCTCCGGCAGGGTTCAGTTTAGACAGGTGTTCAGTTTACTTCGGCAGGGTTCAGTTAAGACAGGTGTTAACTTTTCTCCGGCAGGGATCAGTTAAGACAGGTGTTCACTTTTCTCCGGCAGGGTTCAGTTAAGACAGGTGTTCACTTTACTCTGGCAGGGTTCAGTTTAGACAGGTGTTCACTTTTCTCCGGCAGGGTTCAGTTTAGACAGGTGTTCACTTTATTCCGGCAGGGTTCAGTTAAGACAGGTGTTCACTTTTCTCCGGCAGGGTTCAGTTTTGACAGGTGTTCACTTTACTCTGGCAGGGTTCAGTTTAGACAGGTGTTCACTTTACTCCGGCAGGGTTCAGTTTAGACAGGTGTTCACTTTTCTCCGGCAGGGTTCAGTTAAGACAGGTGTTCACTTTTCTCCGGCAGGGATCAGTTTAGACTGGTGTTCAGTTTACTCCGGCAGGGTTCAGTTAAGACAGGTGTTCACTTTTCTCCGGCAGGGTTCAGTTTAGATAGGTGTTCAGTTTACTCCGGCAGGGTTCAGTTTAGACAGGTGTTCACTTTTCTCCGGCAGGGTTCAGTTAAGACAGGTGTTCACTTTTCTCCGGCAGGGATCAGTTTAGACTAGTGTTCAGTTTACTCCGGCAGGGTTCAGTTAAGACAGGTGTTAACTTTTCTCCGGCAGGGTTCAGTTTAGATAGGTGTTCAGTTTACTCCGGCAGGGTTCTGTTAAGACAGGTGTTCACTTTTCTCCGGCAGGGTTCAGTTTAGACAGGTGTTCACTTTACTCCGGCAGGGTTCAGTTAAGACAGGTGTTCACTTTTCTCCGGCAGGGTTCAGTTAAGACAGGTGTTCACTTTTCTCCGGCAGGGTTCAGTTTAGACAGGTGTTCACTTTACTCCGGCAGGGTTCAGTTTAGACAGGTGTTCACTTTACTCCGGCAGGGTTCAGTTTAGATAGGTGTTCAGTTTACTCCGGCAGGGTTCAGTTAAGACAGGTGTTCACTTTTCTCCGGCAGGGTTCAGTTAAGACAGGTGTTCACTTTTCTCCGGCAGGGTTCAGTTTAGACAGGTGTTCACTTTACTCTGGCAGGGTTCAGTTTAGGCAGGTGTTCAGTTTACTCCGGCAGGGTTCAGTTTAGACAGGTGTTCACTTTTCTCCGGCAGGGTTCAGTTTAGACAGGTGTTCAGTTTACTTCGGCAGGGTTCAGTTAAGACAGGTGTTAACTTTTCTCCGGCAGGGATCAGTTAAGACAGGTGTTCACTTTTCTCCGGCAGGGTTCAGTTAAGACAGGTGTTCACTTTACTCTGGCAGGGTTCAGTTAAGACAGGTGTTCACTTTTCTCCGGCAGGGTTCAGTTTAGACAGGTGTTCACTTTATTCCGGCAGGGTTCAGTTAAGACAGGTGTTCACTTTTCTCCGGCAGGGTTCAGTTTAGACAGGTGTTCACTTTACTCTGGCAGGGTTCAGTTTAGACAGGTGTTCACTTTACTCCGACAGGGTTCAGTTTAGACAGGTGTTCACTTTTCTCCGGCAGGGTTCAGTTAAGACAGGTGTTCACTTTTCTCCGGCAGGGATCAGTTTAGACTGGTGTTCAGTTTACTCCGGCAGGGTTCAGTTAAGACAGGTGTTAACTTTTCTCCGGCAGGGTTCAGTTTAGATAGGTGTTCAGTTTACTCCGGCAGGGTTCAGTTTAGACAGGTGTTCACTTTTCTCCGGCAGGGTTCAGTTAAGACAGGTGTTCACTTTTCTCCGGCAGGGATCAGTTTAGACTGGTGTTCAGTTTACTCCGATAGGGTTCAGTTAAGACAGGTGTTAACTTTTCTCCGGCAGGGTTCAGTTTAGATAGGTGTTCAGTTTACTCCGGCAGGGTTCTGTTAAGACAGGTGTTCACTTTTCTCCGGCAGGGTTCAGTTAAGATAGGTGTTCACTTTACTCCGGCAGGGTTCAGTTTAGACAGGTGTTCACTTTTCCCCTGCAGGGTTCAGTTTAGACAGGTGTTCACTTTACTCCGGCAGGGTTCAGTTAAGACAGGTGTTCACTTTACTCCGGCAGGGTTCAGTTTAGACAGGTGTTCACTTTTCTCCGGCAGGGTTCAGTTTAGACAGGTGTTCAGTTTACTCCGGCAGGGTTCAGTTTAGACAGGTGTTCACTTTACTCCGGCAGGGTTCAGTTTAGACAGGTGTTCACTT
Organism: Anadara kagoshimensis; assembly: GCA_021292105.1. Lineage (NCBI taxonomy): Eukaryota > Metazoa > Mollusca > Bivalvia > Arcoida > Arcidae > Anadara > Anadara kagoshimensis. The sequence continues at coordinate 40,998,384 of CM037862.1, forward strand.
TACTCTGGCAGGGTTCAGTTTAGGCAGGTGTTCACTTTACTGCGGCAGGGTTCAGTTTAGACAGGTGTTCACTTTACTCCGGAAGGGTTCAGTTTAGACAGGTTTTCAGTTTACTCAATGTGCAGTTAAGACAGGTGTTCACTTTTCCCCGGCAGGGATTTAGTTAAGACAGGTGTTCACTTTACTCCGGCAGGGTTCAGTTAAGACAGGTGTTCACTTTTCTCCGGCAGGGTTCAGTTTAGACAGGTGTTCACTTTACTCCGGCAGGGTTCAGTTTAGGCAGGTGTTCACTTTACTCTGACAGGGTTCAGTTTAGGCAGGTGTTCACTTTACTGCGGCAGGGTTCAGTTTAGACAGGTGTTAACTTTACTCCGGAAGGGTTCAGTTTAGACAGGTTTTCAGTTTACCAAGGGTTTAATTTAATTAAACAGAGTTTCAGTTGACGAAGGGTTAAATTAGACAGGTCTTCGGTTAAGTAAGGGTTCGGGTTCAGCTGTTATATCTAAACTAGTCATAATTCTGTTGCATTGGGGGCGGTGTTAAAGTGCAAAGCCATTTAGTGTAAAGTTGTAATAAATTATAACATGTTTTATGTATCATTAATAGATACCACCGACGCAAACATTAAACTTCTTATGAAGACCTCATTGTTATTATAGAGTGATGCCCAATTACTCATTTATTTTAATTTTGTTTTAATTACAGATGATAAAATAAAAACATTTCAATTGCACTACTTCACTTTTGTTGCGTCATCGAAAACTGAACATTAAAACCATTATGACATGCTTAAATTAATTAGATGCAGTACAGACCTGTCGAAAATTTAGACATGGCCGAGCTAACGAAAATGAATCAAAGCTACATTTAGGTTGCCCAGTGGGCGAGGTATGGATAGCGAGTGACCGAAAACCGACTGGGAGATAAATAGCCACTGATTAAATTTAACGTTGTCGATATATAGTTAACGAGAGGTCGAGACGTCGAATTCGTTTGGTTATTAGTGTTAAGCTTTTGACAGGTCTATACTGTAAGTTGAATATATATATATATATATATATATACATATATATAAATATATACAGCACAGACCTGTTCGAAAGTGTAACACCACGTTAAAGAATGGTACCGAATTGCTAGCCCATTGCTAAAACTCAACGGCTGATATCTATCTCTTGGCAGATTTTTGGTTACTAGTTTTCTATATATCTGCCACTTGGTAGCCGAGTTTCAATTCTTTTTGTTATCGACAGGTTTAGATCTGTGCTATATTTAAACAATTAAATCTCTGAAGTAAGAGCTTAATCTTAATGTCGGAAATAAAAGTTTGCAGCAGATTCATTTATGGTCTCGTGAATCTGAACAAAATTAATAACTAGTTTTATATCACTAAAAATCCGAAGTACAGTAGAACCTGTATATATAAAGAAAATGGGACCTAAGAAATATGAAGTTTATAGACAGTTGATCTTTTTATAACAATCCTTAGTTTCACAACCATTCCGTAACTTTTTCCTTAATCAGCTAAAATCTAAAACATTTTGAAATCTTATTAACTTAGTGAATTTTAAGATATTCAGGAGTTTCAGGTGTCAAGCTTATACGATGTCAAAATGTTTGTACGTAGTTATTTAAGAGATTGCAAAAATACTTTTTTCAATTCAAGAGAAATGATTGTGAATCTGGAACAAGTTCTTTTTTGGTTAGCAGATACTGGTTTGAATGGACGGGTGGTATTCATATAGAGATGGCAGCTACACAGGCAACACACACGTCTATATTATCTCTCTCTCTCTCTCTCTCTCTCTCTCTCTCTCTCTCTCTCTCTCTCTCTCTCTGAAATTGACAACTTACCGTTGTCTGTACAAAATATTTGGGCTTGTTGTAATCCATGTTACACTTTTTAACTTCAATATCCTTGTTACATATACTAATCATGGTTAGCTAAATATAATGATCAGTTCAAGTCTTTGATATGATAACAAATTCTAAAAGTTACAAAACTATTATGACAATTTGAACCCACGTCTCGGTTTATAATTAATAATTATTAGAACTGCGTTAAGTTCTATCGATTAATACTGCACAATACTTTGAAATAATTCCTTCCTCCTATTTATCCAGAAAAACCAACAAAATTTGCCAGATTCAAGGAAATGGTAATGAATCATCACAGAAAACATAAACTGTATTTCTAATATGTTTCACACATCGATTTTAAAATCCCAATGCATGTACGTAACTTCTAAATAATTCTTTAGACCGAAAAAAACAAAGTTTCTACTTAAAATTTATCAGGTTTGAGGTTAATACTTATATGAATAACCTTAAATTCCAATATATCAAACATCGATTTTTCAATCCCAGTGTTTGCTTGCCTTTAAAGTCTTCCGTCATTAGGCAAGACGTAAATATAGATATGGGAAACCGGAGTACCCGTACATGTGATCCGTATAAAGGCGCACAGTTAAGACCACTCGGCCACCGAGTTCCAGTATTATAGATATAGAAGTATTCTTTATTTGTATACTACTGTTGGAACCACTCTGTTTGTGACAGTGAAATATTCTTTATTTCCGTAGAGAATCAAATAAACTTAAATAAAGATTGATATTTTTCACTTACCTGTACCTAGTCGTGACAGCCAATCTGTATGCGCATCTGTGATTAGCCTAGAATATATCTGCACAGGTTAAAACTTTGACACTATGGGGATTTAACATTTTGAAAAACCAGGTAAATAGCGGATTCTTTTGCGCATATGACAAAAAAGTCACCAATTAAGGACATCACTTCTGATGTAAACATTCCCATTTTCGCCATGTAAAATCCCCATAGCGCCAACATTTTCCTTTCTACAGAAATACTTTATGACAATTGTGGATGCGCATAGATTTTCAGTTACGACTAGGCACAAGTAAGTGAAAAAACATCATTATTCAAATTTATGTGATTTATCTTAAAGAGTATTTTATTGTCACAAACAGAATGGTTCCAGCAGTAGTAGTAGTCTGGAACTCCTTTAGTACCACAGAATGGTGTATTTTGACGTGTGCTCGATTTCAATGTTGCGTGATTGAATAAATTAAAACCATGTGCGCCATTTCAAAATATATCAGGCATTCAGTATGAATTAATTTTTAAAGGGCCTCTGTAGTTTAGCTTATTGAAACACTAACAATAGGGTTTATCTGAAGTGGGGTACGATTTTATTTACATACTTACTAACATGTGTTATAAATACATGTTTGTGCTTTAAGTCTAACTTATAAATACAAACACATTTGACGAATTGTTGTAAAAACAAAAAATGAATGTATTTTTATTGTTTTCTTATACAAAAGATCCCCAGATACGATTCTCAGGGTGATATGTTGTATGTATGTAACACAAGTTTAAGGGCACCCGTCTATTTTCTGTAACAATTTCCGGTTTTATGTTCCATCTCAGTTTCATTTCCTTGTTATTTTTTTTTTAATTTAAAAAAATGTACATGTAACTTAACCTAAAACTTTGCACTGTCATGTGCTACTTTTGAATTTTTATAGAATAATGCATTCAAACGTAGCACATGAAAGCACCAATAATGAAACAGCAGGAACAATAATGTTTGTATAACTAATATGGCAGCTCTGAATTGTGTGCGCTTTACAAACATTGTGACAATGAAACAATGTATTAAAAAGTAGCAAATGGTATTTTGACGTGCTAATTTTGAATGCGTTGCAATTTTGAATTCATTAAAATCAAACACAAATATATCGATCCTAATTTAAATCACAATTTAAACTGAAAAGCAAAGTGAAACAAACCAAGTTAAACAAGTGACCTTCCACCAGGCCTAGGGAAGTAAGGCTGGGCACCCGCCAGGCCGTGTGGAATATTATTGGCACAAACTAGTTTTTAACCTGTGTTAATTTTACAGCAATAGACAACCATTACGAAATACAGTGCTTGGACCAAAATTGTGATTTTTTTTTCAAGCAGCCTATTTTCTTATATCTGATGAGATGAACGCATATTTTGGTACCAAACTATGAAAAACAACCTCGAACGATGATACTACATATAGAGGAATACACATCATTAAACTATTATATATTAATGGGTTTTTTATGGAACTTATTGTCTTTTACCTGTCAAATTTACTGCCGTTTGTATGATTATTACACCTGTAGATTCGTATACAGGTAATAAATAACACATAATTATAGTCAATACGTTCGGAATTCTATCGGTGTTGGTTTTTTGTATTATTATCAGTAGATGAATATGCAAACAACTTTGACCTGTCGGCTTAACTTTTCATTTAAATACTTATTGTGACCAGTACATTCATGAATAGGGAACACAGGTGTTTATTTGTGTACCTTATGTTTACGTGTATTGTATGGAATTCTGACCATACCATGTATTGGTAGAATGCTATTAAATGAATATTCCTAATGAAAGGTCAAGCGGACAGGTCAATGTTTGCATTGCGCGAAATGTAAGAAAAGCAACCGGTCTCACTTCCAGGGTTGATGTTCTGTGTTTAACTAAATTCACCAGTTATCAAAGTGTATTATTATTATTTTTATTATTATTTATTATTTATTATTATTATTATTATTATTATTATTATTATTATTATTGTTATTAATTATTATTATTATTTATTATTATTATTATTATTATTATTATTATTTGATACTTTTTAATGTGTTTTACTTTATTATGTAATAATACATTCAAAATAATAATTAAAAAATAGCACATAACATTATTAATGATTTGAACATGGACTGTTTGTTTTTTTTATTATACCAATTCCAAACCTAACAGAACTTTCATTTTATCACCTTTCCTAAAACGTGTTAAACGAATTATCGTATTGTCATATAACATTTTTTGAATTTAATCATAAAATACATTAAAAATGGTATATAACAATATATTTCATATACCATTTTTTGAATGTATTTTATAATTAAATTAAAAAATGGTTTATGACAGTACTTTGCGATAAAATTATCCACCAATGCAATGGCAGTTTAAATAGTGACTTCAAATAAAATACTTTCTTTATCATGAATATGAGAGATATATTTTCCTTTCTGTTTGTGGACTCTATATTCCATGTGTAAGAAGTATGAAAAAATAAACTTACCTTTGAAGTAGCAAAATGTGTTGGATTTTTATACCTCAAGTCGAATTTTTTCATCGTTACAGTTTTAGCATACTTCATGATAGAATTGTCCACTTTTTCAACGTGGTCCATTTTCGGTCAACAGTTCAAATAAAGAATATATTCTGGCAAATCAGTAATTATCATGTCACCGGTCCAAAGAACGCCCAGAATATAAGCTTAAATGACTATAATTATCATCGTATATACGAATGTCTCATTTCACTTTATTTCCGGCGATGTGATTTTTGTCTCGGTGCAATTCTGAGGAAATTCATTAGGCAGGGGAAGGAACCAGCTTGTCGAAGGTCATAATTAGAAATGGTATACTACACCTGTTGTATAAGTACTTTGTACTTTTCAATGTAAAAAATAAGTCGACACCCTCATGCTAGATTAGTACTTATAATAATGACTTACTATTTATATAATGATCTGTGTATATCCAAATGTGAGACAGTTAATAGTAAAGGTGACATGTATGGTGGCCGATTAGTGTCATGTTGGTCTTTTTGAAAAGACAAAAGTTTGTTTTGCCAGCGACATTTAATACAGATCCTGGTTTTGCATATTTTTTGAGAGGTTTATATATATATATATATAGGTTACTGTGAACAAACTTTAATCTGCTGATATTTACTTTCGCAATTTTTTTTATTAAAACCATTTCGCGACTATTAACTTTCGCGATATGGAAATTGGCTGAGCATTTTATATTAATAAAAGTAGTGTATAGAATACTTATAGCTTTAACAACTCTCGTCATTGCGGCATCTCGCTTGATATGGTTTTTATGTATTTGCGGTTGTACCCGCAGTCGTTACAGGGATGCTTTTGGTTTGATGAATAAGGCCCAAGAACGCTATATTTGTGGCCTCGAATGACATTGACCAACTTGACGATACGAACGATATCGTTCTAACAAAAACATTTGAGCCGTCAGTTCAGTAATGATGGGGGAAATTGGAGTGCCCGGGAAAAAATATCGGTAAGCGATTTGAAAACTTTCCCATATTAGGACCTGTCCCCAGTAGGATTCGAACCTAAACGGTGAGAGGCACTGTGATCCGTAAAGGTGCACCATAGGCCATTCGGCTTAACCACGGCCTCTTAATATTTGTAAGTTACTGAATGAGCCGCACTGTGCGCTACTCCGGTAGTTCAGGTTATTAATAATAATGATAGTAATAAATACTTTATTTAAGTGTCACATATTAAAAAAACAAAAAAAACATTATATACATAACACACAACAGAAATTCTAAAACATTTTATGATATCCAACCTTTCTAAAAGACTTACGAGACACTGTATACACATATCGGAGAATAAATACTTTTAAAACTTACAGACGAATTGACACGAATCGGCCACCGTAGACAAACACTATATAGCTTTATTTATATTTGTATGTGGAATATATCCTCTTATGAGTTGTACACACACGACGTTTAAATAATCTTTCCTGTGGTCTAATAAACGGTTGGTCGGTTGGTTGGTTGGTTGGTTGGTTGGATGTTGCTGCAAATTTTCAGCTATTCGCGAGAACTACTTTATTAATCTCTATGGATTAATCTATGAACAAGTTCGCGTATGCGAGTGTGTTTTATGTTCTGCCTTCTCCTGGCGCACACTCAGAGTGACTTTAACGTGCTAGCTAACTGTGAGAGTCAGTACGCTGCAGACAAGTGTGCCACTCCTCCAGTCACATTTTACTGATACCAGGTGAACCAGTACTGGCCAACGGCCAGGAAAATTCACTTTCCCACGTATGGTCTGAGCGGGACTCGTACTCAACAGCGGTGAGAGACCCTGAATTTGTAGACTGGCGTCTTATCCATTAGGCCGCCGCGGTCACGGTCTAATGAGAATACTGATTGCCTATAATACTATTTAACTCGTAAGGCCAGGGACGTCTAACCACAATGCGTGGAATGCATATAACTGTATGTAAGATTTTAGTGATCAATACAAGAAAATCCTCAATTGTGACTAACATTGTAAGCTATTTGGTTTAAATCATTAGTTGTGGTTCTGGTTCATCAATATTTTTTCAAAACCTTGTTTTAAAATCAATAACTACAATTCAAAATGTTTTATTCTAAGTCAGAATTTCTCTTACATGTCTAAAATGTTTAAGAGCCTCACAGTGGTCTAGTGGTCTAAAGCGTCTGTTAACAGACCACAGCGACATCGTTCCCTCATCGCTAAGATTTGATACTAACTCGGGTAAATCCTAGTATTAGAAAGTTTTTCCCCAGTTCTTGCTGAAGGTCAATGTTTTTTCGGGACCATCATCCCAAAAAATGACCATCTCAGTATAAGTAAAACAATTCTTAATCGACGAAAAAGACCATTACTCCACTAATTCACTATCAAAAAGTTTCAGATTACAAACAAAAATATAAAACAGTTTACATTCCTTCTATTCAATGACTTCTATATGACTTTCCGTGTCCTTAAAAAACAAAAAGATATACTTCTGAAGGTCATCAAGTACAGTAAGATTTGGCCCATTTTCACAATTTTTTTCTTAACTAAAATTTTCCTTCAGTTAATCGAACTTTGGCAATCCTTTTTTTTTTTGAAGTACAACTTAATATTTTTGACAAAACAAATCACAACTGTTATAAGCCTAGCATGATCTTCAAAATGACACCTTAAATTCTTTAATATATTTAATCATAATAAAATAAGAAACATTTCAAATTTGTAAACATCAAGTTAAGGAAAATCTAAAAAAAAAAAAAATCTTCAACTGTCATTCCTCATTTAGACAATCAAAAGCATTGACAAACACGTCCGAGGAAAGAATGTTTTCTCATATGCAGCAAAATTATTGGACTATGTAACTGTCATGTGCTACTTTTGAATTATTATAAAATAACGCATTCAAAAGTAGCACATGATACTTTTAAATGTGTTATTTTATATAAAAAAAATCAAAAGTAGTAGATGACATTACTGACTTAGCAAAGTTCAAAGTGGCTAGTAAGAACTTGATCCTCGCGATCACCCCAACCCTAGCTAGTCCCAGGATCACGAACAATACTTCACTAAAGCAAAACGCCTTTCCTATCTTCGTTTTTCATTTATTTTATATGTATTCATACAGTTTTGTAGATATAGTAGAAATGTTGAAATTTAACATTTAAAAAAGCATCGAAAAATAACAATTTCACAAAAATATTTTCTTAATCAATTTGACCAAGAAAAGCTAACAAAATTTGCCAAGAATCGAGCTTTCTTCGATAAAAGTTGCCTCTTGAATTTAACTTTGTTATCGTAAGAAACTAATTTTAATCAGAGTGGAAAAAAAACAACTTTTTTCATTCTAGAAGTCAGTCATTTCTAATTTACAATTACTCCGTACTAAATCTAATTAAGATTCATTCGCATTTTAAATTAATTAAATGTGATTAAGTTTAGGAAAAAAGCTAACGAACGAAAGTTTGAATGAATATTTAGACTCTATTTCTACTCACATGTAGTACATATCTGTCGAAAGTTTAACTCTATTAGTGCCGAAGTATCAGCTCATAATTATAACAAAACCTTGACAGCGTTTAGATAGATTCTCGCTGCAGCTTTTCGGCCACTGAAATTTACGCCTCGGTCAATCGTCAGTCGAACTTCGATTCCTTATTGTTAGTCGGGTGTTAAACTTTAGACAGGTCTGTACTGTAATTTTCAACACCATTTTTATTTACCATCAAGGTTGATTTCTTCACACACTAACGTCACGATACAGATTAAAAATTGAATTTCTATCGATTTGTGTCCTGTAAATGAATTTTCTATCGATTGAGAAAACTCATACATTGCTTCCTAAAATGTAAACAATCTTTCAAATGAATGAAATGAAATGAAAACATAAAAAAGAAATAACCACATTCCTACGGTGCCTATCATAATTTTAACAAGTTGATAAGGTTGTGCAATTTTACATTATTTCACGACAGAAAATAAAATTTGATTCTCATCGTATATTTCAAAGTGAAACATAAGCTCAATGTAAACACATTTCATTGAATAAAATTTAATTAGACTGGATCCCCATTGCATATTTGAAATACAACTTATATTAAGCTGCATTAGAATAGAATGTAAACAAGTTTCATAAGACATAATTTGATTTCAAAAATGTTTATAAAATCAAATTCAATTGAAAATTAAAAAAGAAAGATAATGTGCTTATTTAAAAACGCAACATAATCTAGAATGTAAATAAATCTCAAAATAAAAATTTAATTAAAAAAAGTTTATGAAACAAATTCAATTGAAAAAAGTTACAATGCGCTTAAGTATTTTAATATAAACTGATTTATTAGGAGATGGTATTTGAATATAAAGACCTTCATAGTGTTGCATTTTGTGCAAAGTATGTTACTAAAATCATTGTAATTCAGCTCATGATCAGTCGCGACATTTTAAAATTAAAAAAAAACTTGAATTTTAAAATAGGAAGATTTATATAATATCAGCGCAGCTGACAAAACAATGCACTTTTTATTTTAAATATTACTTCACAGTTATTCAGATCTAAAACATACTTGTACATCATCATAATAATCACACTTCATTTGAAATTTAAGTCGTCAAGGACTTGGTCATATGCGATGTCTCAGAGAGAGAGAGAGAGAGAGAGAGAGAGAGAGAGAGAGATTACAAGAACATAATAAATTGATGCAGTTAAATCAAAAAGACATTTCGAAAGTTAACGTCCATTATATGACAAGCAATACATGTATTTCCATCAAGTCACATTTCAAAATATGTCCCTCTCTCCAATATGTGCACCTTAGTAAAAAAGAAATGAAATTCTTATCACTCGCTAAATTGAAATTTAATAAAAACTATTACCGTTCAAATAATGTCATATATTCAATCAATTGACATACGAAATAGACTCCTTCCTCTAAAATTCATTGCAATTCAGATCATTCGCTAAATTGGAATTTAAGAAAAACTTAAAAATTCAAAAACATTCGAATAACGTTAATAATAAAAGACAGTGTTGTTATTTTAAAATCGCGTGATGGGTTTTTGTAACATCTAGCTAACAAAAGATATATGTTTGTAAGATGAGATGAGAGTATATTTGTACGAAATATGTCCCATCCCTCTAAAATATAAACTGTACAAATCGTTGGAATTCAGATCATACACTAAATTGAAATTTACAAGTAGATAAAATTTAATTAAAAAAAACCAGACAGTGTCTTTATGTTAAAATAGTGTGAAGTGTTTTGTAACTTACGTCTAAAAAAAGACACATGTATGCAATATGAGATGAGATACTATAAATCTTGTAAAATTCAGCTTACCTGTTGAGTACAAAAAGCCCCCGGAGTCTGGAAATTCAAGGTAAACTTTTTCCAGGTTTTATAACTAACACATGCCATTCTCGGTTCAAAGCAAAAAATCAAATCTTCATGTGAAACATCTTCAGCTCGTTAAATTACAACAACTTCTTTTTGTAAAACTTTCTTGCCTGCCTGATTTGATTAGATGTAGTGTCACGTGGTCTCAAATTTCAGTGACGTAATTTGCCAGTTATTAATGCATCTCCGATTTGGAGCCAGACCAACACTGGACTGAATGTCATTGATAAAAGTTATAGTATTATCATGTGGCAGGAATTCACTGATTTGTAGAAGTTTGTAAATGTTTTCCTTTCTTGTTTAAATGACCAGAAATGCAACGCCCTATTTAATATATACAAAAACTTTAAACTCAAGATAATTGTGTCAATTACCCAACAATACTTATACAGCAAGATATTACACTTATGGGATTTTGACCCTGACAGCAACGGATGAAAAATCTTTCTCAAAGAGAGAGAGAGAGAGAGATAGAGAGAGAGAGAGAGATGCAAGAATGAGTGTTTACGCCAGAAAGAGTCAAGATTCTTTCAATTTTTTTTGAGGAGGTCAGTTCCTCATTTCTTGGATGATAGAGGAAACCGGAGTACCCGGCGAAAACTATCGAGCTTTTGGAGAAAGTGATAGTTACCTTCTACTGCTAAAGAATTGATTATACAGCGTAAGGATGGGATATAATAGTGTTATGCATTATTTAAAATTCTTTCTGTCGCCGGATCATTTTGGAAGAGATCCTAGGGGAATGTAAATCACCAGCAAGCGAAATGATAACATCTCTCACTGGGATATTTCGGATTGCAATTTTGATCCTATTAGTATTTTTAGTATTTGTAATACATTAGGCATTCTTACACTGCGGTACTTCAGTCAGTGTCCTACGAGTTCGAATCCGGGCCTTAAACCATAAATCAAGTGGCACCCACCACTGAGTTTGAATCTCACTGGGATAAAATGATCGCTTGCCGGAGAGTACTCCATCCAGTTTCTACCGCTATCCCAGAATTGACTGTCTCGATAAAAGTAAAAGCAGTTTATTGGGTCGTAAAACACCATTACTCCACTAAGTAAGAATATGGGGCCGAGGGGTCTAAAGCGCGCTAACGGATCACAGAGCCTCTCAACACCCAAGTTAAAATTCTATTCGCAACTGATCATATACAGTAAAACCTCGTTATAATGCCCCTCGATAACTTTGCCACCTCGCTTATCGCCACACTATTTTGAAGTCCCAAAATCCATTTTGTTTATGATTTTCTTTATGGGCCTCCCTCAATTTATTGCCAAACCCCTTTATAACGCCAAAATATGACTGAACAAATGGTGGCGATGAATCGAGGTTTTACTGTAGTGTGATAATGTAAGTCGGCTCACTTGCCGAAGGTTGCTGGTTTTCTCCGGTCACTCCGGTTTCCCCATCTCTGAACTGATCGCCTTTATATGCGTGAAAACATCTTGGCTGGGAGTTAAAACTCTATTAATCTACTTAACTTCACTCTAAGTAAGAATGAATTCTACAAAACAGACCTGTGGAAAGTTTAACACTGATCTAACGAACATAAGTCGAGGCTTGACTGTTGAGTTTCAAAAATATGGATATTAGCTAGTATCTTATGGCTGAAAACCTGCAGATCTAGAGATACATTGTGCATACAGTGCTCAGCGGCCGAAAAGCTGTTGACATATAGGTAACGAAAAGCCGAGGCATACCGATACCAATTCGTTAGCTTGGTGTTAAACTTCAGACAAGCCTGTACTGTACCTCACATGTAATTTATTTCTGAATGTTTTTGAGAGGAAATGAACCCACGGATAAAGAGAATAGAGGATATCAGAAAATTAAATGTTAGAATGATTAAATCAAAAGGATGATGATTCAATGAGTTTAAAAGTTCATCAAATCTATTATCTTCTTGTTGTTATTTAAATGAGGCAAACGAACTTTACTACAGTACAGTACAGCTACAGACCCGTCGAAACATTCACACTAAGCTAACGAATTAAAGAGCAGACCTGTCGAAAATTTAACACGAAGGGTAATGAGTTGAGTTGAGCAATGGTATTTAACGTCCCAGTCAAGAATATTTCACTTATATCGAGACGTCGCCAGCTATAGGCGAAGGTAAGGTACAGATATTTTACTTGTGCATTGTGCTGATGGCATTATACAGCAGGGTTCTTTATCGTGTCAACCCCACCGTGGCACGGGACCTCGTTTATTTTAAGTTCCCATCCGAAAGAACCGTGACTTTTATTTCGTAATGCCGAGTGCTTGGAGAAAGAACAGCCACTTCTTACTTTCAAGTCTTGGGTCAGACCCGGTCGAGGCTCGAACCCACGACCTCCCACTTACGGAACGAGCACTCTATCAACTGAGCTACCTGCAGTGATACGAAGGGTAACGATAAGAAATCGAAGCTTGACTGTCGAGTGTTGGCCGAGATATCGATAGCTCATGACCAAAGAAAGCTAATGTGAGGTAGATAACAGGTGCAAAAGCTGTCGAGATATAGCTAATGAAGATCGGAGATGAACTGTTAATTCGTTAGCTTAGTGTTAAACTTTTGACAGGTCTGTGCTGTAGTGCAGAATTGGTAGCTCATCTCGATCCATCGATAGCAATTCATCGAAAACTTTTCGGCAGTATTTGATCTCTAGCTATCCATCCTAATTTCGGCCAAAATGTAGCCACGTTTCGGACTGCTCTTTAGCTCAGTGTTAATCTTTCGACAGGTCTGTATACTTTAGAACTTTGAAATTTTTCTATTATTTTATTTTTAATTCGAAAAATAAATTTAAAAACTACTGCATTTACATGTTGTTATATTGAACCATAGATGTATGTGAAATGACAGAAAATTGTGGGGTTTGTAGATGTCATGGATGTCGTGTTTTATCAATATTAAAAAATTACTAATTGCTAAATTCTAATTATTAAGTACCACATTTGACAGGAAATGAGAAAGAGAGAGAGAGAGAGAGAGAGAGAGAGAGAGATATGCTCCATCCGTTAATTTGGGGACAATTTGAGCTCCATCCCCGACAAAGTGGGAACATCATCGTTGATGTAGGGGCAAATGTCTTTTCCCCAGATCTATGATAGATTGGTTGAAATGCCCTTCATAACTAATTGCCGTGAATAGAAAACATATCATCATCATCATCATCATCATCATCATCATCATCATCAAAAACTAAATAGTTATTATCACTACTACTTTTTATTATTATTATTATTATTATTATTATTATTATTATTATTGTCATATGCCATTTTTTGTGATTAAATTCAAAAATGGTATATGACATTATTATTATTATTATTATTATTATTATTATTATTATTATTATTATTATTATTATTATTATTATTATTAACACATTATCTACTGGAATAAATGATTTTCACACAGTTTAAAAGGTACAATGAATACACATACCGATAAAGGCATTTAATTTCTTTCGGTTACGAGTTCTAATCTCAATATTAATGTGAATTTTTATAAATAATCACGCCAATATCTCATCCATAATTATATACACCGAAGTAAATAAAAACTTAGAACGTAAACAATAACAATGCCCCCACAACAAGATAAAATATTTAATTATATAAATATCTATTCTTTATTGATAAATATCTTTCTATACATGTTTTAATTACATGTATATGACCCCACCCATCCACCCTTTTCTCGACATTTTCTAAAATTTTCAAAAATATTTAAATATAAACAATGTTTTATTCAATAATAATCGGGTATAACCTATTGTAAAATTTACAAAGCACAGGATTTTGGAACAAGAGTTATAATCTGAAAGTCTCCTGTTAAAAATAGTTTGTTTCCCACGATTATTAAAACTCACTGATGTTGCAATTTTGCTAAGAATATATTTCTTATTGTAAACAAAATCATGTCTTTGTTTGCTAGGAAGCATATGTTTAAAATGATCAGAAATTGAGTTCGTCATTCTGAATGTAAATTATTTCCTTTAGCTTTGATCAAGTTCTTTTATCAACTATCAATGAGTAATAATTGTGATTATAATAATAATTATTGAAATCTCTAAGCTTATTTTTAAATTTCACATTATATTGAAGTTAAAATTTCAACTTCCTCCAGGAATCTCCGACACCGAAAGGAAACTAAATGTATGTATAGTTGCAATGTGGGTTTTTTCTGTTTTACACGTGGATCTAATAATGATTTTATTTCTTCTATCAAAATTGTATTTTTCTTTTCAACTTTTTGTTAAGATTTTTTTCTCTTCCTCCTGCTTTTAAATAAATGGATTTAGTTTGCTTAAACCGCACCAATTTAGTCTTTGTTATTATACCAGGTGCTCGTCCGAAGGCATGAGTTTTTTTAATCCGTGATCACAATATGTTTATCTTGTTTTGTTTTATGTTTCTTTTCCTTACATGTTATTTTGCGTCTTATTTCTTATTTTTTAAGCGTAGATCTGGTTTTTATCGATTTTTTATGTTTTTTTTATACAGGATGTAACTATGTTTTAAAGATAATTGTTTTTTTTTTAATTGTACATAGTGTCTCATAAGTCTTTTAGGCTGGATATCATAATATGTTTTAGAATGTTTATGTATATTTATAGATATGTTTTATGATATGTGACACTTAAATAAACTATTTATTATCCTATCTTTTTTCGCCCGTCACAGTTTGTGTGGTAACTGGGTTGGTTGGTCCGTCGTCAATAACATGGTATTCAATCTTTGGACTTCATTAGGCGTCGAAATTCTAAACGCCTAATGAAACCCTGACTTCATTGGGCGTTGGACTTAATAAGAAGTTGCTACATGTCATACATACATAAACAGTATGTAACCAGAAAAATCATACACAACGGTGAAACATGTTTTACAAAGGATAAATTCAGTTATGGTTAGAAAACATTTTAACTTATTTATTTTAAATTTTAAGTTTTTAATACATGTCAACTCATACAAAGGATAAACTTTATACATGTATACTTTTTAATTTACATGAAACAGCATGAAACATTCATGTGCAACACAGACAAATTCTAGTGTCTTTTAAAAAAACCCGCTGCATTGAATAATAATAAATAGAACAGGTATACAATGTTTTGGACAGTTCCCACCAACAGTTATCATTCAATCCCATGTATAGTGTACAAATAGGTGCTACGGTGATTGGGACAGACCTAAACATCAAATCTCTATAATACTCATCACTACAAACTTCAGATTTATATGAATAACTTTTTTGTAACCCACAACATTACATGTATATCTTGCATAAATCTATTCCCCACCAGTAATATTTTGAAAGTAATGAAAGGATCTAAATTTGCTGTCAGAGAGCAAAAAAATTAGTTGACTAAGCCAGCATACTACAACTGGTAATTTTTGAAAATTTGAAAAGAAAATTAATGAGATTTTTAAGCAATGCAGTACAGACCTGTCGAATTTTAATGCTATTTTAATGAATTGGTGTCGAATCGGTAGCTCGTCTTATCCCATTCGTTATCTTTCTCTCGGTAGCTTTTCGACATGACATCAGCCATATGCATATCGTAGTCACTCGACAGCCAAATCTATAGCTCATACCGGCCAATCGTTATCTATATCTAGAGGCTTTTCGGAAGCCGCTATCTATCTCTCGGTTGTTTTTCTGCCACTAGCTATCCATAACTCAGCCACTCGAATTCGCACGCGAAAACCGAGCTTTTGGTCCCTTTCGTAAGCTCAATGTTAGGTCTGTTCATAGCTAGTGTTGCTTAAAAAATTATATCATCATTTTTATTTAATAACACTAATGTTTCATCTTATTTTTAAACAATTTCTAAGTATTTTTACAGATTTTATATTTTTCACTTCAAATTATCACACTAGATAAAATCTAAATTTTAATAAAAATCAACACTGTCATCATAACATATAGATCTATAACTTCCCGAGTGACTATATAACAACTACATGTACTTACCCATAACGTGGAAAAATGTCCCGGTTTATTATAATCCAATTTAAAATCTTTTACTTTAAATTTCTTCAAACATTTTGTAACTTTTTCAGCCATTTTTCTTGTTTTTCAACTAACAAATTCACGGTTTAAAAATCGTCTCTAACGTTTTCTTTTCGACATTTTACTTTTTTATTGACAATATGTTGTGTCGGTTTGGGCTCTGCTTCCACGAACAACCACTCTTTATCGGAAATATTATAAATTGGATGAGTCAAAAAGTGAAAATCACTGATCCACGCAGATTGATATTAAACACTTGACGTTCAAGTACCTATTTTGTTGATGGATTTAATATATATGACATAAATAACAAAGTCCAAAGTTATCCGACATTTTGATATAATATACAGTCCAACCTGCCTTAAAAGCCACCTCTATATAAGGACCACCTACTTATAATGGCCAGTAGAATTGTATCCCAATTGTTCTTTATTCATACTAATTGAACCTGTATATAGGCCACCTGCCCATAAAGGACACTTTTACTGGTTCTCTTGGGTGGCGGTCTTTATAGACATATTTGGCAGTACATAAAATTGTCACCATATTCTCCAGTGCTAGGGGTTCTTCGGGAGGTCGTGGGTTTGAGCCCCGGTCGGGTCCTGATCAAGAATTGAAAATGGGTAGTGATTGTTCCGTGTCACGACAGACGTGGTTAAAGAATCCTTTCTACACATGGCAATTGCCCTGAGTGGACAGCATAAGTCAGAATTTCTATCATTTCGCTTAAAGTTGGTGACGTCTCGATATAAGTGGGTTTTTTACTGTGGCATAAAACCCCATTGAATCAATCCATTGAAAGCACAAACATGGAACACGTTGTCTGGAATAACAAATTTTTTATTTACTTATACTATGGCTGTGTCAGTCATGGTGGTTAAAATTGGTTATGATGGCCATTATTTACAGTCAAGAGGTCCATCCATGAGATTAAACGCTGAGCGCTTACACCCTGTAAAATTGTTCATGCGCTTTAACACCAAACAGAAGACCGCTTTAAATACTAGTATATTGTAGTGATAAAGATGTCTCAAGTTAAATTAACAAAAGCTGGTAACCTTTTGATATAAGTGAAATTCTAATAACAATTTTGTATTTACTAACTGAACCCTGCAGTCAATGCAAAACGTCAGTGAAACAGCATGGACAATATTATCTAGTACTTGCTTGTGCTACTAACATAATGACCTATACCAGTGTTATACCCAAGTGCAGCTATAATTCGAAGTACCAAGTTTACAAAATCCTGGATACCTCTCGTAAAGGGTTAAAGGAGACTGTACTGTGTAAAGTATTGTTCCGAAGTTACAGGCCCGTCGAGAGTTTAACAACTACAAGTAAGGAGTGGAAACTCATCTGTCAAATGACGGAGCGACTGATAGCTAGAGATTGAAAAGATATCGATAAACTGATAACAGCTTCAAAACTTGATATTAAGTCGATTTATAGCTAACGAGGGACCGAGATGAGCTGTCGATTCGACACTAAATCGCTAGCTTACTTAGTAGTGTTTATCTTTCGACAGGTCTGTACTGTACGTCGCTGTTAAGTGATGTTATCCTCCCTCCTTATAAAGGATGAGTAAACGGGTCTATATATGGCTCAGCTTAACTCTCTAAACTGTAATCTCATTATTAAGGAGCTTTGTCATACAGGCAGATTAACAACACACAGCCCACTTAGAGTACAAGCCCGTCGAAAGTTTAACAGTAAGCTAAAAAATTAGAGATAAGTCAATAGCTCATCTCAGCTCCTCTTTGGCTGTATCTCGACAAGATTTGGCATTTGTTTTTGTTTTCTGTCTCCTGACAGCTTTTCCCATCTTTCGGTAGGTTTTCTGCCACTGGTTACGTATATTTCGGCCACACGACAGCCGAACTTTGACTTTTCGTTAGCTCAGCGTTTAACTTTCGCCAAGTCTGTACTGTATATGTTAACAAGTATAAAATAAACTTTTGTTTGTACATTTTGTATCATCAACAGATCATCATTTGTATTTATTGAATATTAACCCAATGCTCCCCTCCCCCCTCCCCGGTTTGCACACTAAAGATACACTCAGAAAACCACCACTACACGAACGAACATGACACATACGGTAGATCAACTCATGATCAGTGGTAGAGTGCTCGCTAAGTATGACGGAGGTCGAGGTTCGAACCACGGCTGGGTATGACAAAGACATAAATACAAGTTGTGACTGTTCGCCAAGTGCTCTGCATTTAGCATTTAAAGTCGCGGGTTCCTTTGGAAAAGACCTTAAAACTGATGTTCTATGCTATGGCAGGCACACTAAAGAACCCTCCCTGCACCCTGCCCTTGGGCGCAATGCAAAGATAGGTCACAATTCCTGTTATCACGCATATAGCTGGTGACGTTTCGATATGAGTAAGATATTTTTCACTCGGATGTAAACGTCAATAGATCAATCAATCATTGAGAAAATTTAAGTGGTTAAAAGTTCTTGATACAAGGGGAATAACTCTAGGATGTCGGAAGATTTTGTACAAATTTACACCACAAGAAATAAAAAATATATTCAAAATATTATAAAAACATAATTTATTATAGAAATTTGTAGTGAAAATAGCAGATTAAAATTATATTATGTCAAATGGCGTAGAAAATGTATAGAATCAGCGTATAGAGTCCAGCATCATTTAAACTCGTTTTAAGTTTAAAATAATGTGTGGTCAGACTTCCCACTAAGATGCAAACAGATGCCAGTGAATCATTTTAACAATAATTCCGCTTTCCATGAAGATATGGCGTTTGTTGCATCCTAATGCACCTTATATAACCATTTTCAAACATTATTGTCCATATACTTCACGGATATGTTTCCAATCTTAATCTTGTGAACAATACTCCAAAAAGCATGGGTAGAATACTGTGCGCATGTGCATTCCTACGGAATCAAATTTACTTTCCTACCGTGCGATATACCACAACGCATTTTCTATGCTCAATCATAAGTTCCAGTCCTTTTTTACCTTTCGGCTGTACATATGACGTTATTACGGTAATTTCAACTAATTTGTGATGTAAACTTTTTACTCATGTATTAACACGTGGGGACCTTGATAGATAATACTATTATGTCAGACGAACTCTTCCATATCCACGAATACAATTCCAGGATGGAACGATGGAAACAATTTCAAAACTTTAGAAACGTATTAACATTCAGCACTATCACGGGAACTAGAATGCTACAATTCTTCTTCTGGAGTTGGTTCCAATTGGTTACCACCTGAACGTACCATCGTTGGTTCCGGCGTTAAAGACGTAGAACTTAATGTTATTAACGTTGGCGTATTTATACTATGTGGAGTACTTCGTGAATTTTCACTATTGTCACGGGCAAACATTTCTTTGCTCTCTGTTTTACGTAAAGGTCTAACTCTTTTTGATCCACGAGAACAGCCACATAAATTTGAAACAACATTCCTAACTTTATGAAGCGCAAAGAAAAATAAATGTGATAATGGCACGCCAATTAATGCTATTGGTATACACACCGCTATGGCCGATCCCGGCTTGTTCCAGTCCAGAACGGTATATACCGGACCACCTCCGGCGGCTTGATATATACCGGTAAGAAATAAATAAACTACAGCAAAAATGATTGGTTGGTACATGTGATAAACACGAACTGGTTTGGCTGAGAAACACAAATTCACGATGACAAACCCGTAATTTAAAGCGTGCTTGTTTATACTTCTTGGAGTGATATCTGTAAAAAAAACCAAAAAAATTTACTATTTAACATTTAAATAAACAAGCAAGAGTCATAATTTCTAGAAAATTCAGCAAACTAATTCAGGCTTATGCTTATCATATTGATGCTTTGCACCAAATTTCGTAAAATAGTGCTTCATAGTTTTTAAAAATTACTACAAAAAGTGTCTGGACAGACGGAACGACGGGTGGAACTCCAAAGTTAATACCCCCCCCCCCCCCCCCCCCCCCCCCAAGCACACATCTTTTTTTTAAGGTGGGGACATATCCGAATTGCTGCGGACAAAAGTGTAGAAACCTATAGCTACCTTTACATTGCAAAACATACTTGAAAGCATAGTATTTCATATACTTTATTTAATGTGTCACTTACCATTTCTTACTTAAATTATACATTACGTTAAAAATGGTATATGCAAAATATATCAGTTTCGAACACAAGAACATCATCCATGAAAATCAAGCTTTATATTTATATTTAAACACTTTTTTTACATTACTCCATATTTTATGGATACTTAATATAATTAAGCAACCAAGAACACAAAACACTGTAAGTTAATGCCAGAAACAGTAAAACAGGAAAAGGGATGAAAAGACAAACATACAAAACAAATTCACCGTATTAGAACTTCTACAGCAATGTATAGTGCAAGCTTGTCGAACCTTTAACACTAGCTAACCAATTAGTGTCGAATCGACCAAATAGACCTCTCGTTAGATGCATCTCGACACTTTTTGGCAACTTCTATTCTATCTTTCTCTCAGTGGTTTTTCGGTCACTACCTATCTATATATCACCGCAGGTTTCTCCTCTTTTTCGTTAGATCAATGTTAAACTTTTGACAGACCTCTGCTGCAAGTTCGGTTTACACCAGGGTATACTTACTCGGAGATAGCAATATCCAATAAGCTAATGTTATAACCATTGCCAGAGCATTAGCTATGTTGAATAATACCCAATGAAGTTTCAGAAACCAAGTCATTTCACTACAGTTACCTGCAAAATGATCAATATATTTTTTTTAGATTGGTTAGATTCACCAAATGAAAATTTTGAGAAAGGGAAAATTACATGACACTTAATTTATTCCAATTCATGATTTAGAAGTGATAACATATTTTTGTTGACTTCCAATTGTTTTGTTGACAAATTCGTGCTGATGAATTTCAACAGAAGTCAACTTGTTAAAAATATTTTGTTGAAATATACTGATAATATATTGTTATTTTGCAATTATATGTCTAAATAACTTGTGTATTAACACTGTTGTTCTTTTGCATCATGCTTTCACAAATTCCTAACTACAATGTATTTTGAAAAATTGCAGTTTTGGAAACTAATTATTAAATAGGATTATTGAAAAAAATGGATAATGCTACATTTAGATTTTGATAAGGTCGTTCTTTTTTTACCTTCTACAATGTCTCTTCGTTTCAGATGGACATATACTGTAATTGCGGTATCCACACATTGCATGATCACTATGGATACAAAGCCCCAGTTAGTGAGGTAGATAAACCACATTCCTCCCAGTTTGGAGTCGGCTGCCTCAAATAACATCCAGCTTATGTGGAATAGTAACCATGATATAGTCCATATTGGGTAAAGTATGGTTGGTCCACACTGCAAAGACAATGTAAGAAAAATTAAACCATGCAATGCAATATTGCAACAGATCTCAAAACATATTGCAAGCCACATGTCTAAACCACTTCTCACGGACGGTCAAAAGTAGACATGCAGATTTGGTGTTTCGTAAAGTTAATCCTCGTTTGGAATAGTAACAATGATATAGTCCATATTGGGTAAAGTATAGTGGGTCCTCACTGCAAAGACAATGTAAGAAAACATTAACCTATGCATTTACAATATAGCAACAGCTGCCACAAGTAAAACATATTTCAGGTCCCAATTCTCAACCACTTATGGTCACGGATGGTCAGAAGTAGTCATACAGATTGGAAGTTTAATTAGCAGTTTTTGTGTGGAATAGCTTTTTTGAAATTGCTATCATGATATAGACCATATTGGGTAAAATATAGTTGTTCTACACTGCAAAAAAACTCATTGCAAGACAAATGCAACTATGCAGTCCGATATTGCAACATATGTCACAAATAAAGCATGTTGCAAGCCAAAACTCAGATTCTCAGAAGTAGAATACAGAAAAGGGTTTTCTAACATTAAAACTACCGAACTACTATTCGAAATTTCGAAACATCATTGATAATTTTGTTACATATACACTACAGGTACGTCGAAAGTTTAACACTAAGCTTGTGAATTATTGTCAAACCAGCAGCTACATCTTTCGACCACTTTTTATCTCTCGACAACTTTAGAGGATTCACCAACCGCAGAACTTAGTTTCTTTTTAAATATTAAACTGTCGGTAGGACTGCAATGTATATCTTACATAAGAAATGAAGTTGTATTTAAGATGAAGCATTCACAATCATGATATACAGAGTCTGTGTTAATGAAGATGCCATGAAATTAATGACACCATTATCAGCAAATACTGGTGATGCGTCATTTTTGCATGTTTATTTATCTGTATTGGAGCACTGGCACTTTGTTCATTTTATTATAGAAATGAAAATGATTGTTCTTTTTCTCATTGGGAAATGAAAGAATTTGATATTTTGAAAATTTTCGCATAACAAATTATGTTACGTGTAGAAATACCCAATTCTTTTATTTCAATTTATAAAATTTATAAAATTTTGAACAATAAATAAACAAGTGAAACGCCAATATAGCAATAGCATTAATACTAGCAGCAAGTAAGATAATAGCATTGCTATGGCGTAGAAATCTAAATGTCTCTTTGCTTCGTCCATAATTACATGACGTCATCGAGGGCCAATCCCTTCATGCCAAAAATAACAAAAACGTCTGGCCAAACAAAACGCTTGAAACAAAGAAAAGCTGATTATATGGATTTAAGTATAAAGCAATGAGGTGTGTTTCAAAATGTATTTAACAATTGATGAGTTAGGGAATGTTTTTGCAATAACAGAATAGTTAAGACAGTTAGATGCATACATTCTGTCACCTAACCCATATTTCATATTAACTTATTAAGGTTTTTGTCCCCTTAAGTGGTCCGACTATTTTTGGTCCAAAATCGGATTGCAAGTGTCCGGCGACAGATTATCAACCAGGTGTCAAGAATCTTAATTGGATTATAGATCAAAGTAATCCTTCTTGTATAGGAACAAGTGCAAGACAATATCTTAATCAACAAAAGCCGAAAATATTAACAGGATTGAGATTAAAGAAGTAAACCCAAGGTGTGTTCACACGATCCAGATTCTGACATCCGCCAAAAATGCGAAAAAACAGCGCTTTATTTCTCATGAGAAAAGCAAGTTTACCCATTTGGTACCGTGTTTAATAGGTAAATGCATAAATGTAATTTTGTATTTTTTCCATTTTAACAAAATAGCGCTTGATCTGTTATGAGAATAACATCACAATTTCACTCATTCTTAGCAAGTAACATTTTATTCAAATTTTCGCCAAAAAACGCATAGTTTTGTAAATTAAAAAAAAAACGGCCGTAAATTTTACTTATTCCGAATTTTGCAAAAATATGCATGTTTTTTAAATATCAAAATAGCGTTTCATTTGTCATTAGAAAACAGTTATATTCATTGTTTACGTTCATTTACTTATTCAGACTTTTGCCTAACAGTCATATTGTATGATGTTGCTTGTTCAGTACAAGTCGTGTATTTTGTGAAATAAGACTTGTTTTTTATATTTGTATATTTACTTTTTTAAATGTAGTCGGTTAAGGGAACACTGATTGTAAAATAATGGGGATAGCTGGAGTCCCCAAAAGAACGAACTATTTCACTAGGTAACACCTTTTCATTACAGCAAAACCTGTTTGAATGATCATCTAGACATAAAGACAACCTGTCTATGACCATCGCTGTTTTAAAGTCCCTTAATAAAACTTCATATTTTCATCAAAAAGAACCTTTATATAAAAATCATTTGTATACAAAGTCCATAATTCTTTAGTCCCAAGCCTGACTGGTTATTTATGCAGGTTTTACTTTATATATTTCAAAGTTATATCGGTTTTCTCAATGTTTATTTTTTTTATTTGTTTGTTTGTTTGTTTGTTTGTTTCTATTCTTGCCTTGTGTTTTTATTTTTTCGTTTCTTTGATGATATTCAACAGCAAATGTCTTTGTTAGTCTTTTTCTTATCCTTATATTACTGACATTAAAAACGTCTATTAGTACAGGCATTGAAATCGAACTTTTTGGACTTAATATTTGAAAGTTATTCAAGTGGAAGAAAGTAATTAATATTCATATATAATATCCTAACTGACCATTAAGATTCGAACCTGGTGTAAAGTTAGTGGGTTAATTCTCACAGTGGTTCGTTACACTCGTACCCTATGCATTAAAAAGTTGAACTGAGGTCTAATTTCCACGTTCTTGTGGGTATATTAAAATTAATCTGGTCATTGTTATACTAATGCGCCACAAACATCATTAAAACCACAAATACATGTATATGTACTTTAATAATGACAAACTTCTTGTTTTTTTTTCTCTGGGAAATTGCATACCAAGGTTTTTTCAAAACCCTCAAAAAGTTTTATGACAGTCATCAGTAAAAACCACAAATATATGTACTTTAATGTATGACAAACTTTTTTTTTGGAAATTGCAAGCCTATGGTTATCAAATCCCTCAAAAAGTTTTATGACAGTCATCAGTAAAAAACACAAATATATGTACTTTAATATATGACAAACTTTTTTTTTTGGAAATTGCAAGCCTATGGTTATCAAATCCCTCAAAAAGTTTTATGACAGTCATCAGTAAAAAACACAAATATATGTACTTTAATATACGACAAACTTTTTTTTGGAAATTGCAAGCCTATGGTTATCAAATCCCTCAAAAAGTTTTATGACAGTCATCAGTAAAAAACACAAATATATGTACTTTAATATATGACCAACTTTTTTTTGGAAATTGCAAGCCTATGGTTATCAAATCCCTCAAAAAGTTTTATGACAGTCATCAGTAAAAAACACAAATATATGTACTTTAATATATGACCAACTTTTTTTTCTCTTGGAAATTGCAAGCCTAGGGTTATCCAAGCCCTCAAAAAGTTTTGACAGTCATCATTAAAACCACAAATATATGTACTTAAATTCATAATAAAATTCTTTTTTTCTGAGAAATTGCAAGCCTAGAGTAATCAAGGCCCTAAAACAATTATGACCGTCGTCACAATGCAGTTGATGCTCCTGCATGATTATCCTGATATATGACGCTCCATAGTTCCTTGAATATAAAGTAAATTAATTAAACTCTTTGATACAAAAAAGACCAAACTCGAAGAAACGAGTGTTTTTACGGAGTATTTGAGCAAGTAACTAGTAAATTGTCACTTCCATTGTAACTGGTCAGTTCAAATAAGTACCAACGGTAATCATTTCAAATATGTACATGTATTTAAAAAAAAAACCTCAGATATGAAAAACCGTTTTTATTTTTAATTAAAAAATAAAATTCTCACAAAAATGCAAGTCATAGTTAAATGAAAAAAAGAACAGAAAAAATAAATGTTCGCGTGTAAAAATTGATAATTTGAAGAGCACAGATCAATATCATAAAATTGTTGAAATATTAACAAGAGACGATTTGTTGTTATTCGAAACCTTTCAAATTTTTTTGGCAAAGTAACACCCGTAACTTGCGAACGAAACACACTATAATTAAATGTGTTAACATTAAAACAGATGATTGTGCGATAATTACAGTACAGGCCTGTCGAAAGTTTTACATAAAAAAAGCTAACGAATAAGTGCTGAGTCGGTAGCTCATCTCGGCACCATTTTACTTATTTCTTGACAAGTTTTATCTGTCTCCGGTATTTCGGCCACTCAATTGCCTAGTTCCGACTCTTCTATGTTAGCTCAACCACTATAGTACCTCAGTTGGTAAATTGCTCTTTCCGTAAGTTGGGAGTCGTGGGTTCGAACCCCGACCGGGTCTGACCCAAGTCTTGAAAGTGGGCAATGACTGTTCTTCCGCCTAGCACACGGCATTAAGGGTGGGAACTTAACATTAACGAGGTTCCGTGCCACATAGCTTGACACGATATAAAGAACCATGTTGTACATGTATAATGCCATCAGTGCAACACAGAGGCAAGTTTTTCTGCACCTTCGCCTATAGCTGGCGACGTCTCGATATAAGTTAAACAATTTTGACTGGGGCGTTAAACACTATTACTCAACTCAACTTAATGTTAACTTATTGTTCAACTTTCGACATGACAGTACTTTATAAAGTTTTTTGTTACTCGTTACTATCGAGTGTCGCGGATAATTGATCAAGAGTCGAATAAAGATTATCATGATATGACGTCTATTGTTTTAAATTTGGCACATGTGATTATCATAAAAGTACCGAATGACTACCAATACAAAATTCAAGTTCAAAATTTTGGCCATTTTTGGATCTAATAAAAATGAAATATCGACATCTGGAGCTGGAAAAAATTACTTGACAAAAGACAGAAAAAGCCAAAAAAACAGACTATCAAAACAAAAGGAATAAGGAACAAGACAAATGAAAAACCAACTACCACAACTTCAGACGGGCACCTGTTATACTGTATTGGTTAAGTACTGGTGCACTGTTTACAGTTTCGGCCATATGCGGTAATATTTGGATAATTATTACTAGTGTACATGCACTGTGACTGTTTTGTCAATTATTGCAAATCCTAATATGTCCAACTGAAAAATTTGTGAAAGAGGAGATTTTGGAAGTCGGGTTTTTCTTTCGCTGATCGCATTGATAAAAATGTATAATATGTAATTAAGCATGATACAATTCAATTTGTAAAGTGACCATCTGCAGCCAATACTTGTGTATACACTTATCTTATAGTACTGCTTTATGTTATATAATACATATAACAGACAGACACTTCAAACTTATAAGGCACTTGAGACGCCAAAATCTTTTTGAAGACTCCAATGAATCGATAAATCGATTACCGATTTTTTATGAGTCAAGAATCCAATATCAATACAGACATTATGGTATTCTCTCTATGTTACACTTACAACTAAATAAAGTATTAAGTTCTCTCCATGTTACAATGTACAAATTGTTTTTAAGTATTACATTGCACAAAGTAGTCAATGCAAGTACCTCCGTACTGGTATCAATTAAAGACCAAAAGCGTGTACACATAAATTGTATAGTTTATATATAGGTGCTTTAAAGTTAACGTGACTTTGTAAATTTTAATTAAACCGTTACGTATTTCTAAGTCATGAAATACAGTACAGACCTGTCGAAAGTTTAACACTAAGTTAACGAATTTGTGCCAGTACATCCTAGCCATTCGTTAGCTATATCTCGAAGCTTTTTGGCAGCTGCTATCTATCTCTTGGCAGCTTCTCGGCCACTAGCTATCTATGTCTCGGTCACTTCACAGCCGAAATTTGACTCATTTTCGTAAGCTCGGTGTAAACCTTTCGACAGGTCGCCAGTTCATTACCGATACAAAACATACAATAAAAATTGGGTATATGAGGTTATATATAGCGGTAAATAATATAACATAGTGATCAAGAAATTGCAGTTCATCTCGGTCTCTTGTTAGCTACATACAGTCAAACCAGACTATAAAAGGCCATCAGAGGAAACGATAAAAGTGGCCTCTATGGTCAGTTGCCCCTTATGTAGAGGTTAATATAACAATGAATAACATGAATAACGAGTTTTTAAAATAAAAATTTTTTGGTCTTTATGGCCTTTTGTCCCTTATATAAATAGAGGTTCAAATAACATGAATAAAAACCAAGTGAGATCAAATTTTACTGGCCCTTTAAAAGAGGATGGTAATATACAGATGTGGCCTTTAAGGCAGGTTTGTATGCATATCTAAAACTGTTCTGTCCTCTGACAGCTTTCCGGAAACAATAAAATTGGTCATTTTAGACAGGTGATCCTTATTTAGAGGTGCAAATAATATAAATTAAGAGCAATTAAGATGATATTTTACTGGCCTTTAAAAAATGTGACCATTATATAGAGGTGGTCTTTAACACAGGTTTGGCTGTATATAAACAGCTGCTCTATCTTCTGACAGCCCATCGGTCACTACCTATCCGTATTTCGACCACTGGTCAGCCGAGCTTTGGCTCATTTTCGTTAGCTCAATGTTAAACTTTCGACATGTATAAACTGTTAACATATACGTGATATGCTGTGTAATGCTTATGTTATTGTTCACGAAAAACAATATGGTTCACTTAAAACAATATACGATTATTACAAGGTCTGAACTAGATAAAGGAACTAGAACAAGATATAAACTGATGTCATCTAGTAATGATAATGCAATTTTTAAATAATTATTTTAAAAATGATATAATTGTATTATGATGATTATGCAAAACTACATGTAGTAAAATTGCAATTTCATCATAGTTTTGAATCAGTGGTTCTAATATAGCTTTGACTACTAACAGGTTTTTGAACTACAAAATGCTTTCTCTTATTTCGAATTGCATCGGCTATTTCCGGGTACGTTTTTAGCTACAAAATGAAAGTTGCATCAGTAGATGAATCCACACTAGCTAGTATATCTGCGTGTACTTATTAGCTATTGCAAGCTGAATACTAGTATATGTTCTTACTGCTAATGCATTTTTTTAATTATTCAAAAGTAATGTAATTGTAGCCTGATGATTATTAGTACACAAAAATACTGCAAAATGTTGCAGTTTCATCATAGTTCTATGATCAGCTGTTCTATTGCTGTATTGTTATTAGAATGAGTATGTTTCGGGAAATGATTTCTCACTACTGTAGAAACCACTGTGGCTATGACAGTGAAATTCTCTTTATATCCATAGAAAATCAAATAAATTTGAATAAAGTTTGATATTTTTCACTTACTTGTACCTAGTCGTAACAGGAAATCTGTATGCGCATCCGCGATTGTCATAAAGTATGTCTGTAAAAAGGAAAATGTTGGCGGTATGGGGATTTTACACATGCGAAAATGACGATGTTTACACCGGAAGTGATGTCCTTGGTGACGTTTTACGTCATATGCGCAACAGAAGCCGCCATTTGCATGGTTTTTCAACATGTTAAATCCCCATAGCACCAACGTTTTTCCCTATGCAGATATATTTTGGGCTAATCGCTGATGCGCATACAGATTTCCTGTTACGATTAGGTACAAGTAAGTGAAAAATATCGATCTTTATTCAAATTTATTTGATTTTCTATGGATATAAAGAGAATTTCACTGTCATAGCCACAGTGGTTTCTTACTAGTTATATTATCCGTGGTACTGTGCAGAAGTTCCGAATGTTTGACCGAGCTAACGAATGGAATTAGTGACGAACCTGCAGTTCACCTCAGTTCTTTGTTAGCTATATCTCGATAGCGTTTCGACAGCTGTCATCTTTATCTCATTTTTTGTCACTAACTGTCCGTATCTTGGCCACTAAGCTTTGACCAGATCAATGACAGACTTTCGACAGGTCTGTACTGTGCTAAACAGTCATTTCTACAATTTTTTAATTTTCTTAATGAAATATTCAAACATCTTTCACAAAATTCAAAAATTAGCAATATGACACTACAGTTGCTTATAACCTATGTTCATTTTGAAGATTGCATAGTAACTTAGTCTTTTTGGTGGTTTCACAGGTCTATACTGTGCTAAACAGTCATTTCTACAATTTTTTTAATTTTCTTAATGAAATATTCAAACGTCTTTCACAAAATTCAAAAATTAGTAATATGACACTACAGTTGCTTATAACCTATGTTCATTTTGAAGATTGCATAGTAACTTAGTCTTTTTGGTGGTTTCACAGGTCTATACTGTGCTAAACAGTCATTTCTACAATTTTTTTAATTTTCTTAATGAAATATTCAAACGTCTTTCACAAAATTCAAAAATTAGTAATGTGACACTACAGTTGCTTATAACCTATGTTCATTTTGAAGATTGCATAGAAACTTAGTCTTTTTGGTGGTTTCAAAAGACTTATTCTTATTAAAATGATTTACTCTTATTAAAGATTCCATAGTGACCAACAAGATGAGCATCTCCAACCAAATTGGAGATGATCAACAACAACATGTTCTGCACAATGGGTTTTCTGTATTTGATTAAACTTTTTTTCAGAGTTTTTATTATTATTTATTATTTAATAATTACCTGGATTTGGAAAGGGATCGTGAAAGTAGCGAGCTGTATACATAAATGAATAAAGGCTATACACAGACAAAACGGAAATACAAATATGAGGTCATATTGACTGATCTCCCGAATAAAGACAAGGAAGATGCTTACGCCCATTACACAGGTAGATTACGTGTCATTACCACTGACCTAAGGCGACACCATAACCACAGGTGTGTCACAAAGGCTTTGTTACATAGCAAACCTTAACAAGAGGGAAGTATAGAATGAATTAAGTAAAATTTCCGTTTTCCTGAAGTATATGTAATTGCACATTGTTTGACTGTAAAAATGTAAATAATAAAAATAATAAATAAATAAATGTTTGTTTATATGCATATATAGGTACGTTTGTAGGTTTATTGTTTCACGAGAATCCATTCTATTCTTATACATGTATAACACTTTTTATTGCAATGTGTTGTTGGTGATTTTTTATAGCGCATATCAAGTGCTTGATATTCAAATGATATTCTAAATGTATTACACCACTCAATTGCACTCTTACATACCACTTTTTATTGCAGAGTCTGAGTGTGTTCTTGATGGTCATGGCATAGTTCATGCCAAGTGCATGGTAACCAAATGAGTTTCCACGTGTTAATCAAGTCCCGGTTTCGCAATCATTCCTTAACTGAGATTTTCCTGAACTTAAATCTTGCAAACTTTCAAATCTTTATAATTTTGTTAATTTTCAAGATATTCAGGAATTTGCTTCTATTTGCATTGTGTTCTGACAAAAATGTTCCTTCATAGCGTCAAAAACGATTGCCAAAAATTACTAAAGTTAAGGAAAATCTTTACGAATGACTGGAACTTGAACATTGAAATTTGATTTTGGCTCTTATGAAAATTGATGCTAGCTTATAGCATGCAATGTATTCGTGATTTTTGCCATATGATACGCAATGGAAGACCATTAATGAATAGAAACACTTAATGGAATTTTTTGTACATTTTAAAAGATCTTTAGAAAATATTGACAGCTCAAATAACAGGCATTTATTATTATAAATATAGAAGCTTAATATAATGGTGTAAGTAAAGTCATCAAATTTGAAAAAAAATAATTTAACAGAGTGTGTACAGTACAGTTCTGTCGAAAGTTTAACATTGAGCTAACGAATAGTTCGACTGACAATTGGTTGATTTATGGAAAACTAGCGCCCAAACGTTGCCCTGCCAATTAAGATAGATAGCAGCTGCTGAGGTATAGCTAATGAGCGGCCTTGATGGGCTGTCGATTCGGTACTAATTGTTAGCTTAATGTTAAACTTTCGAGCAGTAAAGATCTGTCGAAAGTTTAACATTTTGCTAACGAAAAATGAGTCGAAACTCGGCTGTTGACTGTACAGTTGAGCTACGACTTTTTTCATTAGCGCAGATTTGTATTGTAGATATATATCACTATTTAAGAGCCTAAAGATTCAGCAATAGTTGATTAGCTTTGTGTTAAACGTTCGACGGGACTGTACTAGAAGTAAATGAGGAAAATTTGAAAAGAAATTAATTATCAGGTTTAAAGTTACTATACATCAACTTGTAATATAATTTTGTCATTATGTAAACTTAATGAATCATAAGCTTGTTTTGTTATACAACACATCTTTAAATCTGTAAAGAAATAATTTCCTCGTCTTAAATTGAGTAAAGCGTTTTCTTATTCATTTCTAAACAACTTGAAATTATGTTATTTTCTAGCTTCTTACAAATACTGTATTTCAGTGTTTATAAAATTCCGTACATATTTTTAAATAAAAGTCTGTTTTCAAGTTCCCTTTAGGTTATTTTTAATTTTTTTTGTGCACCAAATCCTTCGCGGACTACGTAAAAAAGACACTGTACTGGTTGTCAGCCATTGCAAAATATTCAATGAAGCCCTACTGAGCACCCGAGAACCTTTTGCCTGGCAAATCCTAAATAAGAAGTACTTAAAAAACGAATAGGGTTTAGTTTTCGTTTAATTAATTATGGATATATTTGCCGTCCCATGTTCCCTTCATTCTCAATTTTGATTTGATATGTGGTTGAAATAGCTGGATAGATACGGGGTGCTTACCCTTCCGGAGCATCCGGTCTCACTTCCGGCCTAATGGAAGTCCACATGTTTGCTTAATTTACTAGTTTTTATAGTTTTTACTTTGCTTTTGTAATTGTGATTGTGGACAAGGAGTGGCATGAGTTTGTTTTACAAATATTTTACTTACCTGTGATAAAACAAAATATTCTGGGTTTGGATGTTCCACTTTAAAATTCGCCAATCGAAATTCATCCTTCCAGCTTCTCTGCTCAGCCGGCACTCCCTCCGATTTTTCGGGATCCATTTGGAAGACTGATATTATAAACACTGCAGATATCAACACATACTTGACTCTCTGTGCAAAAATACTTCGTAAGAAAACTGATTCACAATCGGTCTTTTTTGAAGGTAAACAATCAGTTTCGGTAAATATACAATATGTTTCTATATTTGTTGATATTAATCACCGAACCACTAATTACACTAACAGGACAATAACTGTTTTGAGGTTCGATCAGAACTAATCAATCATGACCATATGACACGTTTATATAACTCGTAAAGTCCTTCCGATTGGATAGCTCGATAAAGTCCGACATAATTCACATTTGTGAATAGGCATAGCAAAACTTTAAAGTTTTTAAAATGTTATTCTTCCGTGACAAAATATTTGATCTAAGTACTGTTTTTGTGTATTACATTATTAACTAACTTAGGTAATTGTAATGAGTTTAAAGAAAATCGGATAAGATTTCGGAATTCTTTAGGTCCGATCTGGCTCGCTCGAGCGTAGTACACGAATATACAGTACAGACCTGTCGAAAATTTGTTCTGAGGTAACGAAACGGCAGGTAAGCTCGGCCCCACGTTAGCTATATCTCGACAGCTTTTTGGCAGCTACTTTCTGTCTGCAGCTATTCGGCCACTAGCTATCCAATGCTCGGTTAGCCGAGTTTCGATTCCTTTTCGTAAACGTGTTAAACTTTCGACAGTTCTCTACTGTAGTTCTTGTGTACTTGTGGTCACTCTTAAATGGACTTTGGCTGACCCTGACTGACAATGAAAACTGACGTATATTTTTTTAACTTGTTGAAATGTTTGTTTTCTGCCAGGGTTATTTATAGTTCCATGTATTGAGACAAGTGTTAAATGTCGTTATTAAGACACTCTCTAAATTGTTGTGGCAAGTTTTTTTGCGAGTTTATAAATAGGTAAAAGTAAGTAAATACATTAGGAAATAAGGATCAAAGCAAATAAACTCCAGGAAACAAGGAAGTATGCAACGGCGTTAGACATTTGAGCGAAAGCATAGGACGAAAGAGCGAGAGAAAAAAAAACGGACGTTTGAGCGACGAAGTAATGGACATTTGAGCGACAGAACTTTTAACCCATTTGAGCGAAGTCCAAATACATGGTAGACATTTGAGCGATAGTTTTTAGCTCACCTGACCGAAGGTCATGTGAGCTTATGGCATAGCGCAGCGTGTGTATGTGCGTGCGTGTGTGCGTGTGTGCGTGCGTGTGTGCGTCGTTAACACTTATTTTCGACTTCTCCTCTGAAACTAGTGGACAGTTTTTAATGAAACTTTGTCAGAAGTATATATGGGCCGGTGCAATTCAAATTTGTTCGTGGCGTTGCTATGGCTACCATAACTAGGTCAAGGTGACTTAGGGGTTCAAAAATCTTAAAAAATCTTCTTCTCCGAAAGTACTGATTGGAGAAAAAAATCTGATGTGATATTTGGCTTCTCTAGGGTCTTAAGCCTATAGTTTGTTCATTTTGTGAAATTCGGATAAAAAATAGGTTACGCGTTTTTGCGTTTAATTTTGAAACAAGAGGCCCATGGGCCTGATACGCTCACCTGATAACTAATGGCTAGCTGATAGATTTAAAGAAAACATAAATACTAAACCCCAATGATTTTTTTTTTCATCATGATAACTGTTGTATCAATACCTACAACATTCTAGTATACATGCCTATACAAAAAGTTAATAGTTTTCAAGATAATTAACCATTTCAGTATTTTCACATCTGTGACCTTGACCTTGGAACCCATGACCTTTTTCTATACATCAAAATGATCATTAAATCGATACCTACAGCATTCTAATATACATGCCTATACAAAAAGTTATAGTTTTCGAGATAATTAACCATTTCGGTATTGTTTCACATCTGTGACCTTGGCCTTTGAACCCATGACCTTTTCTATACATCAAAATGATTGTTGTATCAATACCTACAACATTCTAATATACATGCCTATACAAAAAGTTTATAGTTTTCGAGATAATTAACCATTTCGGTATTGTTTCGCATCTGTGACCTTTGAACCCATGACCTTTTTCTATACATCAAAATGATCGTTGTATCAATACCTACAACATTCTAATATACATGCCTATACAAAAGTTTATAGTTTTCGAGATAATTAACCATTTCAGTATTGTTTCACATCTGTGACCTTGACCTTTGAACCCATGACCTTTTTCTATACATCAAAATGATCGTTGTATCAATACCTACAACATTCTAATATACATGCCTATACAAAAAGTTTATAGTTTTCGAGATAATTAACCATTTCAGTATTGTTTCACATCTGTGACCTTGACACCCATGACCTTTTTCTATACATCAAAATGATCGTTGTATCAATACCTACAACATTCTAATATACATGCCTATACAAAATGTTTATAGTTTTCGAGATAATTAACCATTTCGGTATTGTTTCACATCTGTGACCTTGACCTTTGAACCCATGACCTTTTTCTATACATCAAATGATCGTTGTATCAATACCTACAACATTCTAATATACATGCCTATACAAAATGTTTACAGTTTTCGAGATAATTAACCATTTCGGTATTGTTTCACATCTGTGACCTTGACCTTTGAACCCATGACCTTTTTCTATACATCAAAATGATCGTTGTATCAATACCTACAACATTCTAATATACATGCCTATTTTCGGTATTGTTTCACATCTGTGACCTTGACCTTTGAACCCATGACCTTTTTCTATACATCAAAATGATCGTTGTATCAATACCTACAACATTCTAATATACATGCCTATACAAAATGTTTACAGTTTTCGAGATAATTAACCATTTCCGTATTGTTTCGCATCTGTGACCTTGACCTTTGAACCCATGACCTTTTTCTATACATCAAAATGATCGTTGTATCAATACCTACAACATTCTAATATACATGCCTATACAAAAGTTTATAGTTTTCGAGATAATAATTATAATCAGAGGTAAAAAAAATTAGGTCACGACCTTCACAATTGACCTTGACGTCATTTTGAAGATACTAACAAGAAGATGTCAAAACTGAAAACCCCATGTCATTATCTGGTCAAATAGACAAGTTATAACAATTTGAAGCTATTTTACGATTTTTTCAAAATTTGACGCAAAAACGCGTAACCTATTTTTTATCCGAATTTACAAAATGAACAAACTATAGGCTTAAGACCCTAGAGAAGCCAAATATCACATCAGATTTTTTCTCCAATCAGTACTTTCGGAGAAGATTTTTTAAGATTTTTGCACCCCTAGGTCACCTTGACCTAGTTATGGTAGCCATGGCAACGCCACGAACAAATCTGAATTGCACCGGCCCATATATACTTCTGACAAAGTTTCATTAAAAAATGTCCAGTAGTTTCAGAGGAGAAGTCGAAAATAGGTGTTAACGACGCACACACGCACACACGCACACACGCACATACACACGCTGCGCTATGCCATAAGCTCACATGACCTTCGGTCAGGTGAGCTAAAAATCGTAAAATAGCTTCAAACTGTTATAACTTGACTATTTGACCAGATAATGACATGGGGTTTTCAGTTTTGACATCTTCTTGTTAGTATCTTCAAAATGAGGTCAAGGTCGATTGTGAAGGTCATGACCTAATTTTTTTTAACCTCTGATTATAATTATTATCTTGAAAACTATAAACTTTTTGTATAGGCATGTATATTAGAATGTTGTAGGTATCGATACAACGATCATTTTGATGTATAGAAAAAGGTCATGGGTTCAAAGGTCAAGGTCACAGATGCGAAACAATACCGAAATGGTTAATTATCTCGAAAACTATAAACATTTTGTATAGGCTTGTATATTAGAATGTTGTAGGTATTGATACAACGATCATTTTGATGTATAGAAAAAGGTCATGGGTTCAAAGGTCAAGGTCACATATGCGAAACAATACCGAAATGGTTAATTATTTCGAAAACTATAAACATTTTGTATAGGCTTGTATATTAGAATGTTGTAGATATTGATACAACGATCATTTTGATGTATAGAAAAGGTCATGGGTTCAAAGGTCAAGGTCACAGATGTGAAACAATACTGAAATGGTTAATTATCTCGAAAACTATAAACTTTTTGTATAGGCATGTATATTAGAATGTTGTAGGTATTGATACAATGATCATTTTGATGTATAGAGAAAGGTCATGGGTTCAAAGGTCAAGGTCACATATGCGAAACAATACCGAAATGTTTTATTATCTCGAAAACTATAAACTTTTTGTATGGGCATGTATATTAGAATGTTGTAGGTATCGATACAACGATCATTTTGATGTATAGAAAAAGGTCATGGGTTCAAAGGTCAAGGTCACAGATGTGAAACAATACTGAAATGGTTAATTATCTTGAAAACTATTAACTTTTTGTATAGTCATGTATATTAGAATGTTGTAGGTATTGATACAATGGTTATCATGATGTAAAGAAAAAAGTCATTGGGGTTTAGTATTTATGTTTTCTTTAAATCTATCAGCTAGCCATTAGTTATCAGGAGAGCGTATCAGGCCCATGGGCCTCTTGTTTTTCTTAACCTCTTCCAGTTTGTTTGGAGATGAAAGAAGGATTTTGAGCGGGATAATTATTTTTAAAAACAAGCATATTAAAATTTATAAAACCCATTAAAAGTCTATCACTACATTTCATAAAACTGTGTCAAAATCTTTGTAAAATTTACAGGATAAAGCTTTAATTAAAAAAATAGTATGTTTTTGAAAAGAACCAAATATCAATTCCCATCATATAAAATACTCTTTCGACCTGGAAGTATACAGGTGAGTAGATTTAAACTGTGCGCTCAAATGTCCACTAAAGTCGTCGCTCAAATGTCTACTAGCAGTTTTTTAAATTTTCGCTCTAATGTCTTGCGCCCGTATGCACACATTTTTTTTAAATTACATTTGTAATTTGCATGGTTCTTTTCCCAGTTTTTAAGACTGCTACTGATATATGCATGACCTGGTGCCCGTTTCACAATCATTCCTTATTTGATATTTTCTTAAAATCCAATATAACAAAATTTCACATCTTTAGGTAAACTTTTGGCTTATTCATTATACCCCCCGCTTACAAAGTGGGGGTATATAGTGATAGGAGTGATAAGTACACCTTAGGGTACCTATCTCTTATCCGCAACTCCTCCTAAACCCTTCAATGGATTTTCATGAAACTTTCACACAATCTTTGTGAAATAATGTAGATGTGCAGTTTTGTCAAATAAAAAAAATCCACAAAAAGATTCCAAAATTTGCTAAATCTTAAAGTTAAGGAAAATCTCAGTTGATTAAGTAATTGTGAAATTGGGGACAGAAAACTAATTAAAGAAAAAACCCTACATCATGGTGTACTACTGGTTAAGGTGTGGCGTTGCAGTAATGGTGTTTCATTAATATCAAGGTGGTCTGTTCCAGGATGGTAGAGGGAACAGCCTCAGACCGGATTACTCTGTGAAAACAACTGGACTAACAACCTTCCTCACACTAATGTCTGCCAGAGTGAGCTCTAATTAAGTATTACATAACTGAGCAATGATCTAACAATGGTATAACCACAGGACCTTCATTCTTGTATCAAAATTTAAATGTTTAATATTGTTTAATGCACCAGAACCATACATTTTTGTCTAAATGGCAGGAATATCACACGATACGGTTTTATTGGAGATGTTCATCAAATCGGCATTATAAATTTATCGATGCACACAGGTGCTCGTCATTGAAAGCAACACGATGTCCATATTGCCTTGCTTAAATACAAGCCAAAAATAAACAAATATGCCAAAGATTTATTCTAACATGGCCCGTGTTTTCCTTCATATGAAACATGATATACCCATCGCTGTTCCGTTTTGATGACGTACTCCCTTGCGTATCTTATGACGTCATGCTATGTGTCGCGAACAATGGTTGTGACGTAATTTTCATTCATTTATTAATTTATTTCAATGGAGGTAATATTAACAGCCGACTTGTTTCAACGGACCTTTTAGCAAATTGATACTAAAATGTACTTCCGAAGAAAAAGTTCGCAATGTTTATTTCAATCTATTTTATCTAAGCCATGTTAGAATTAAAATGATCAACCTTTACCTGTGGTATATCGTCGAATAGTAGACGGGCCGTCGTTAACATGCGGCGAATATATCACTCGGTGGCAAAGCCACCTCGTAATATATTCTTCCGCATGTGAACTCCGGCCCGTGAATTATTCGACGATATACCACGGGTAAATGTTGATTATTTCTTAAATATAACCCCTGAAAATGAAGTTTGGGTGAGTATATAGAAATTACCTCTCCGTCCTAATATCATGTGGATTTGGATGTGTCGCATTGCAAATGTAGGTGCATAGGTCAAGGGTCATGACCCAATGGCAAAACCTAAGAGGTCGGGGATATAAGTTAGCTTCACTGAGATCTAGTTTTAAATAGAGATATAAGTCATGCCCAACACGTTCTTGCATACCTAAAACGTCACCATTATTGGTTCAAATGACGTTACATTTGAAAGATGTGATAAAATCATTATAATATAACACTTCATGTAGCTCATCTGCATGAATTAAAGTAAAGGCAGTGGAAACAAGAGCACACTACAGAAAAACGAACAAAATAACAAAAACAACCATGTTGTAATGTTTGTAAACACAAAATAACAAATTTATCACTGACTGTGATGAAGCCCATAAATTTAATCATAGGTTTTTATTACTTTACCATAATGGACGGAAGCAAATGGGCTAAATTATGACGAATACATGATGGTTACGGGTTGAAACAGATTGTTCGAGTGTTAAACTTTCTCTAATCCATCGTCATTTTGAGTGGGCGAACTTGATTTGTTTCTCCGACATGAATCAAATGCTAATGTCTTAACTTTATACATCACAAACAAAACACAGTGTACTGTCGGTACTCCAATGAATATAGCACAGCAACCTGTAACGGCCGCACTTTGAATATTAGAAATGTCTAGCTGAGAATAGAGAGACACGCCTCCACAAAGCTGGTAAACCACGTAGAAAACTGCGTATACCAAAATGAAAATCACCGATTGGTAGGCGTGTAAAATCTGTATTGGTTTCGCAGCGACCAGTAGATTGAGTACTATATAAACACTGTTGACTATATGGGTTGCAATACTGTCGGCACTGAACTCTGAAAAACGATAATTCGTATATTGGTAATGAATAAAAAATCTCTAAAAATGCAAAGAGAAATTAGAAAAGACCTATATGTATATAAAGAGAACACGTTGGCCTAAAAATTGTTTTATTCTTGTGTCTTTGTTTCTCTGTTCTGATTAAAAAGTTCAGTTAAAAATTTTTTATATAAGCAATCAAAAACATAAATAAAAATCATGTTCAAATCACAATACAATTAAGCGAAACACATGAATTTTCTACCAGGTAAGTGAGGCCGGGTGTTCCGAAATGGTAAGCTACTGAATGAATTTGCATAATATTGAATGTTTTGTAGCAATTTTATCACAAGTCATTTTGTAGGGACGTAAACATCTCAAGTATTTATTATTTCACAATCCGAACCTCCATAAAAACAAGTGCTTATGCTTACTAATGCTTAATTCATTGGTTGTTGGTTGTTAAATGGTCAGAATAGCCCAGACACAAAATTCTGGAACACTAGGAAAGGTTAGGACTCTAAAATTTGGAGCTCTATGAATTGTCAGGGTTAAAAAAGTTCAAACTGTAGCACTGTGGTACAGCGTACACGGG
Organism: Anadara kagoshimensis; assembly: GCA_021292105.1. Classification (NCBI taxonomy): domain Eukaryota; kingdom Metazoa; phylum Mollusca; class Bivalvia; order Arcoida; family Arcidae; genus Anadara; species Anadara kagoshimensis. Next base: position 41,039,064 of record CM037862.1, read on the forward strand.
ATATTAAAGCATAAAATGAGCAAAACAGCTAGTGTAAACAACACCAGCGGGAGTCGAAAGCCGATTTGTTACTTATCTGTTCATTTTAACATGTGATGGTGTATTAGGGCATCAATCGGACACATAAACGTTTCTATTGAAATAGTTAACTGCATCTGATACACTGTTTAAACTTTAAAACAAATTGATAAAGCGCAAGTGCTCACCTGTGATTTTGCCGTCGCCGGGAGTTTCTGTTCAATATTTCAATTTTCACTTCTTGATTAAAAATTCTGAAGCGTACAATTCCTCTAGGATGTTAAGAACTACATGTCGACCAAATTTCAGCTCAATGTATTGCGAAATAAAGGAGCAGGAGACGTTGAAAGATCGACGTGGTGTACTGGGAATTGATTCTCATCACCGGTTTAGTGTACTGGGAATTGCAAAATTACGGTTACCGGGAATCGTGTATAACATTATTTTCAAGTCCCAATTTTTAAAGAAATTGGGGATTGCGAATGTATGATACAGTTTGTATGCATGGTGCATACAATAATAAATAAGTTTCACTGTGCAAGTTTATATTAGGTGTTCATAGTAAAGGCTCTAACCTTGATTTCAAAATTGAATTAGGTAGATCGCCAATATTAAGAGACATAGAGTGATTCCATAGTTTCATTAAAATGTTTAACACTTAAGGATATCCAAACTAATATGGTATCCACACTAGGAAAATATGACCTTCGAATTTAAAAGTAAAAATGTGGGTTGTGGGATTTAAACGCAACAGAAAGGCCCTTGTTCTAGAAGGTCTGTCATTGATGCAACCCCAGAAAAGGTCAATAAAGTTTATGATATTGTTACGACTGACAAGCGAGTTATAGAATGGTATGTAGCCAGTTGGCATTTCACAGGGAATACATGTATTACATTTAATTATGACAGAAAATCTTGCAATGAGAAATGCTTTCAGTTGGGTACCAACTTACCAAGGCATCTGACAATTGGTCAGAAGCACATCAAGTGCACTTTGTTGTGTGCTTTTTTCAGAGATAAGTTACTATGGTTAAACGTGGGTTTATCAATTCACCCCAGTGGCGAAAGTTTACACTTGATCACCCTAAAAAAAGACCATTAATGTTACATCAGCTGGAGAGGGTATAACCTCGGCTTCCAGTGATGCTGATCATAATCTGGTGGTAGGTTATCTCCAAAAGGGACAAGCAATCAATGACACATACTATTCATCACTTATGATGCAGTTACGGAAAATTATTAAATTCAAGAAGGACGGAAAGCTCAGTAAAGATGTGCTGTTCCGCTAAAAGTAGCCTATTTAAATCAGACAAATCTTAGAAAATGATAGTGAAACTGCAGCCAGTTGGTGCTTGGTATATGTGTAATACCTTATTTTATTATATTAGTACTTGTTATTGTCTATAGAATGATTAAAAATTGTCGATTCAAGGTAAAATATATCACGTTTTAAACAGCATCACTTATGAGTGGTCGGAATTGTGCACCGTTATCAGTATGTAGGTTGCATTTACATAGAACTACTGGCTTCAATAAACAAGCTGTTCTTATTTAGAGGTGGTCTTTACGTTAATGCCACTAGACTAAAAAAGACAATAGCATTATAGAAACATGTATGTAGAATGTGTAGAGTTTTTTTATATCTCATTTTACGAGGGACCATCCTAGTATCCCATTTCCGATTGAGAGGCCGCGGTTGCCTAACGAATAAGACATCAGTCTATAGAACAAATCCAGGGTCTCTCACCGCTGTGTGTTCCGAGTCCCACTCAGACCACATGCGGGAAAGTGATTTTTCCTTTACTGGTTTACCTGGTATCAGTATAATGTGCCTGGGGAGTGGTACGCTTGTCTGCGGCATACTGACTCTGTGAGCTAGCACGTTAAAGTCGCCATGAGTGCGCCCTAGTACAAAGCAGACCATAAAACACACTCGCACTTCACATGCATACACGAATTTGTTCATAGATTAATAAAATTAATAGTTCTCGTCGCGAATAGCTGGAAAATTGCTGATGCGACGTTAACCAACCAACCAACCCATTTCCGATTGTCCGACACGGCAATTATTTTTGTGCCTTGTTTCAATACATGTTTATACCCGGTACTCGGATACAAAATTACACGCGTATCGAGGTGTCAGTATAGTTTTAGGCACTTTTTTTGCAGAGCGTAACGGAATACATATTTTTGAGTTGCACATCCGATATAAAGGAATTTAAAAAAATGTATATAATATTTTACCAAGTGCATTATTTCTGAAATGCTATGGTTATGATAAACTAACAGGCCAAAAATGGCAGTGTCTAAAAACTGGAAATTTTGAATACATGTAGATGAAATCGTGGATTTGCAGAAAATCGAATCGGTTGACATTAGGACTTTTTCTATATTATTTGATAAAACTATATTTGCTTTCTGAACACATTAATTTAAAAAAATCTATCGAGTGGATTTTTGACAACCAAAGCATCAGTATATGGCGCCTTGTTGAAGCGTTTATGTCAAAAGATGATTTTCTTTTGCGTCTAAAGACTGTATACGAGATTTTGGTACAATAATATGAGCCAGACAATAAAGCACAGAGTCTTCAGTGGATAGGGCCTGGGTCCCCTAGGCCAAAGAAGGTTAAAAAGCATTAGTCTACTGGCAAGGTGATGACCACAGTATTTTGGGACGCAAAAGGTGTTATTGTGTGTGACTTTTAACCAAAGAGAAGTACAATGATAACTTGAGTGTACTATGCAAACTTGCTAGACCTGATATCTGTGAAACCGCCGCAACAGGACAACGCAAGAGTACACAGTTGCAAAGTTGCAAAGTTACAATGAAGGCTGTGGGGCGAAATACCACATTTTGCCTAGCTCGTAGCGACTTTTTCTTTTCCCAAAATTGAAAAATGATACCTGAGGGCGTCATTTCAGGTCTCACCAAGAAGTCATGAAGACAGTTGAGGAGTGTGTCAATAGAAATGACCCTGTCGTTTTCAGATCTGGGGTGATGGATAAGTGCATCACACTAGAGGGCATGAATTACATTAAAAGAAGAGGTGGATCTAATCCGGAAAAAAGGTTAAGCTGGTTCTTATTGATTAGTCCTCGTATATAAAAATTCAAAATAAACATATGGACACTATGAACTATGTTTAACATGTTAAAAATGAAAAAAAAAAATATGTTATATTGTTAAAACTTTTTATTTATAAATCAGTTTCAAGACGTTTGATTTTACTCTCGTCTTATTTGTGGATCTGTTTTACACCAGATACATGTACCTCCTTTCGACGACTGTCTCATCTGACCTTGATATAAATAAGTCATATTTTAGCTGGTCGATTCGATCTAATGACATTAGGTTAAATATTTAAAAAGATTTCCAAATTGTAATCTTCATTTTCTTGCTCAGTTCCAAAACTACAAAGTTAATTGAGTTCATTTGCTATGACACTGTCAAACTTAACAATTAAGAACGGATTATATTTGACATTACACATGGGCCTTTGTAATGGTTTAGTAAACACTTGGATCTCTCTCAATCTACATATATCGGGGAAATATGTGTTAAAGATGTGGTCTATGTATGTTTCATCTTTATTGTCTATAATGCATTATTAATAACTACAGATGTGAAGATTTTCACTAGATAATTAATTGTTTTGTTTGTCATTGAAAAAGAAGTATAAATTCTATATAAATTCATTAAAACATGAAAATCGCACAGCTGGCAAGATATTTGAATCCTCAATTCCCAGTACACCTACTTCCTCCTTAATTGCCAATACCAGTACACCTTTTTGCAATTCCCAGTACACCGCATGTTATCCTCCAACGTCTCCTGATCCTTTATATCTCAATACATTGAGCTGAAATTTGGTCGACATGTAGTTCTTAACATCTAGAGGAATTGTACGCTCAGAATTTTTATTTATCAGGTGAAATTTGAAATATTGGAAAGAAACTACCGGCGACGGCAAAATCACAGGTGAGCACTTGCGCTTTATCAATTTGTTTTAAAGTTTAAACATCGTATCAGATGCAGTTAACTATTTCAATAGAATCAATTATGTGTCCGATTGATGCCCCAATACACTATCACACGTTAAAATGAACAGATAAGTCAAAAATCGGCTTTCGACTCCCGCTGGTGTTGTTTACACTAGCTGTTTTGCTCATTTTATGCTTTAATATCCCGTGTACGCTGTACCACAGTGTGTAGAGATGATCGGGAAACTTGTATTAAATCTGGAGTTGTAGGGCAGGTCAGGTTTCCGTAGACCTCTTAAACCGCTGGTCTCATGATCAACAAGCATGCACTCGCCACAGAAAGAACCACCAAAGACAAATGACAACAATATTTTCAATGCCAAAAACGTCAATAAAGTTTGAAATTTAATTGGTCATTTTTTTAAAACAAGATGACCCGGAAGTATTTCCATAGCTATAGCAAACAAGATAACCCGGAAGTATTTCCATAATTATAGCGAACAAGATGACCCGGAAGTATTTTACATACCTATAGCAGCTGACACAAAATACCCCAGAGTAATTGTAATTCCTATTGTATTGGAGGTATTGTATAAAACCCAAGCAACCTTCAGGTACCACGGCATTTCTGTACCGCCATCTGAAAAAGAAACACAAGAAATGATAAAAATGAAAACACACAACATTGAAAATCAACATCATTCAATAACAACAAATATCAGAGACTGTAGCTGAAAACATGCAATCGGCAATAGTCAATGCAACGCAACAAAAATTAACAAGCAAACAAGACGAGACAAGGCAAAAATAAAATGGGATTAAAAGCAAACTTCTGATTTTTTAAGAAACTGGATGGACAAATGCTGGTAATAACAAACTCAAGACATAGGAAGAAACTGTATTTAATTGCAAAACGGTATAATAATCATAATGATAATAATTACAATGGATGTTTTCCTTATTTATGAAATAAGAAGCACATAAGTCAGACAAAAAAAATGTCCAGTGGCATAAATTTTGGTCCCTAGGTATTAGATATCGGTATAGAGATTGATTGGAGGTTTTATGTTCCAGTTAGAATTTGTCACTTATATCGAGATGTCAGCAGTTATAGGTGAAGTGGCATAAATTTTGACCTTTGTAGTGCGTTCTGGGATATGTGAAAAGAGCATTCTTTAACATGCCACTCCTGCAGTGGCACAGGAAATCGGTTTGTAGGATGTTGGTATTTTACGTAGGACCATGTGACATTCATTTCTAAATCTAAATGTCTAGTTCTTTGCGAAGGAACAGTCACTTCCTATTACCAAGTCTAAGTCAGACCCCAGGCGGGGTTCGAACCCATGACTTTCACATGCGAAGCGAGCGAGGACCCACTCTACCATCTGAGGTACCGATGGTCTTCTTGACAATGGCAAGAGTCACTAGTAAAACAAAGAAACAAAAATTCAATTACATGTACTTACCATTGACGATATCTTTCCTTTTGATATGAACGAACAGACTTGAAGCCATAGTTGTAACGACAGAGACGGTCAGCAAAATATATCCCCAGTTGGTCAGAAAAACAAACCATTGTCCATAATGTAACACGCCTTCCTTCCATAGAATATAAGGTTCCATCACAAAAAGCCAGATAACGTGATACACAGCCCAAATGATCACCCAAATTAGATAGAATATCTTAGGCCCGAACTGAAAATAAAACACCGATCCATTTTGTTCCCGAAAAAAAATAGATAAAACCAAATATTTATTTATTTATATTGAAAAATGTACCCATATATAGAATCATTAAAATGACATTTATGTCAGTTAAATTAACCACATCGTTACTCAATGTACCAAATATGTAATGCAAACTTCAGTAGTTGTATCTTAGAAATAAAAACTGGGCTTAATTTTTTTAAAACGTTTCACAAACCTTCGCAATGGATGGATTCATTACTTCATGAACAGGAGTGAAGTAGAGAAATTGTGTTTAACGACCCGGTCAAGTTTCTGTCACTTAGATCAAGGCGGGAAATTCAGGGATGGTGGAGGAAACCGGAGTGCTCAGAGAAAACCACTAATATTCTGTAAGCGAACTGTCAAAAAATTTTTTCACAATAGGTTCTGCCTCAAGTGAGATTTGAACCCAGACGGTGAAGGCTAGGCGCTGTGATCTTTAGATAACTCACCACCTACGCCTCTTTTAAAATCAGGTCCCAGTTTCACAATCATTCCAAGATTTTCCTCAACTTGAATTAGGAAAATTTTGCTAATCTTTTTTTAGTAGTGTCATATGCTGATTTTGTATTTTTATTAAAATAATGTATTCAGAATCAGAACAGGACAACTACTGTAATTTTGAATGCATTAATTTAACAAAAATTCAAAATTAGCACATGACAGAAGTAATAAAAAACATTTTTGATACAAATAAAATAATATAAATGCCACGTGATTGAAGTAATCTTCAAAAATGACAAACATTAAATTCAAAAATATCTTGAATATTCACAAAATTATAAAGATTTGAAATTTTGCAAGATTTAATTTAAGGAAAATCTTAGATAAGGAATCATTGTCAAACCAGGCCCTGGTCTTTGTCCTAGTTTCATAACCATTCCTAAACTAAGATTTTCTTAAGCTTAAATTTGATAACACAAAAATTTTGCCAATGTTTATAATATTGTCATGTGCTAATTTTGATTTTTTATAAAAAATATTGCATTAAAATTACCTGATCTTAAATGCATTATTTTCATAAAAATTCAAAATCAGCACATGACAATATTGTAAGATATCAAGGACTTGAAGGTGTCATTTTGAAGATAACTTATCAAACATATAACATTTGTATTTAGTCTTGTCACAAATGTGAATTCAAAATTCCGAAAAAGATTGTCAAAACTTGTTAAATTTAAGTTATGGAAAATCGTAGTCAAGAAATGAATGCGACACTTGAGCCCGGAGCCGTATGTTGTTCATTTTCGTTACTTAAAACATGCAGGTATTTGCAAAAAATATTCGGACACTGTAAAATCCTTCTTTGTTTCAAATAAAATCATATTTAAATATTTTTTTAAAAAATCTAAAATTTATATTTCTTAGTCAATATTTATGAATTTTTCACTGATATATCCAAAATAAGTTGTTGTTCATTCCAACAATTTCCAAAATACTAGTATTGTCAACCTACAATAAACTTTTGGGCTATATTTTATGGCGCTAAAATCCAGTTTTTACCAAAAAAAGTTATTTTTGAAAATAAGATAGATAAAACTTTACCTGTGATTTAACAAATAAATCGGGATTATCATGATGAAGGCTGAATTTTTGGAGTCTAAACTCGTCTCGTAACTGATCCAGGCACATTTTGAAAAATGTCGAAATTTGTCATCATACTGAACGCTTTTAAATTATGATGTTTGTATCCAATGAATATTTATGGTCAACACCTTTGACGCAATTAATCTCGTATTTTCGCATTTATATAATTATTTATATTTTTGATTTAGTTGACGGTACAGACCTGTCGAAAGTTTAACACTTAGCTTACGAATTAGTGCCGAATATGTATGTTATCTTCGCCCCTCTCGTTGTCTACATCTCGACAGTTTTTGGCATCTATCTTCCAAGTCATTTTTCTGTCAGTAGCAATACTTATCTCGGCCACTCGCCAGCCAAGCCTCGACTCCTATTCGTTAGCTTGGTGTTAAACTTTGGACAGGTCTGTTCCATAGTTTATCTATTGACACCCTAAATAATATTTTTGTTTCATTGCTTTGGATCACGCCAAATTTAACATGACACCAATACTAGTTGGTCCGCGATTTCGGTATAGTTCACTAAATAAACATATCCCCAAGTACAGGATTACCGAAGACATTGTCCTTCGAAGATCAACCTACCACCTGCGAGGGAGTGGTTGTATCTGTGATATTTTTTAACGTTTTTGTACTTTATTTCATAAAAAATGAAAAATATATTTTTGAACTTTTTATTTCATAATTAAAAAAAAAACATAGCACATGACATTTTAAACTGGTACACATGTACTTGGCAAGAGTCAAGACAACCGGGAACAAGAAATAATAGAGTGGGTTAGAGTAATGGTGTTTTACACCCCAGTCATGTTTTTTTTCACAGGCGGTCATTTCTATCATGGCGGAGGATACCGGAGTGCCACAAAAAACCACCGACCTTCGGCAAGCGAACTTACAAAATTTCTCACACTGTGATCTGTCCCGAGTGTAATTCGAACACAAGTAAATGGCATGCGATACATCGTCTCCTGTTAGTTTACATTTGTGCCAAGTTTGATTAAAATCCATAGACATGGAAGATATGGAGCGGGCACGGTATTGGGACGACAGACATACAGGGTGATTCCTATATACCTCCCAAAACTTCGTTTGCGGGGGTATAACTAGAACTGTCTCTTGAGTGTCACATACCCCGTGTCCAAACATTAAGGGTTTAATGTTTTCCCACGACCTTGACCTTTTCGATATGACCTTGATTCAAGGTCATAACACACCTTTGGACTATAAATTTTATGACAGTCGTCCAAAGCAACTATGCGATATGGTCCGGAGACGATTATACACGGACAAATAGACATTGTGATTCCTATAGGTCCCCCGCAAACTAGACCCCCACTACTTTGATGGGGGGGGGGGGGGGGGGGTATAAAAAGAAATAAAACTCACAGGATTTTTCGGAAGAGACGTTAAAAACAGGGCACGCTAAAGAACCTTTCGTGTACACTGCCATGAGCGAAAATTACTGCGCATATCAACATTTCAACGTCACCAAGAACTGGTGCTTCTCGATATAAGTGAAAAATTCTTAACTTGGAGGTTAAACTCAATCCTAGACGTGGTAATGAATTGAATAAGAGCTTCTCATCACCTGATAATCGTAACATAAAAAAATAATCATAAATTAAATTTTCTTTTCGTTTACTTCTTTGATCACATACGGATCATATACTCTTTCCTTCACATTCCTACAACTGCATGTTACCAGTTACGCTATTTTGCGATGTACTGTTCAACTGCACCATCCTTTTACCTTCTCTTGATTGATGATATGCACGCGTATTATGCCATGAAACGCAAGATAAAAATATCCAAAGCACTTAATTTGACTTTATTATCGGTCCTGTTATTTGTCTTTAAGAATAGTAACACGATGCCAAGCATTGTTTAAAACGCCACAGAAATTCCATACATGTTCCACAGTACTTGGTTGGCTATTAAGTGACGAGTCCACAGCCCTACAAATAATTTCAATTTTGTCAGATCCATCCGGGATGTCAATTTCTGACTGCCATAACGTCCATGCGTAAGCATTTCCTTCACGCTGATCATTTTTATTAAGTTTGACCGGTTTCCAGGTTTTCCCGCCATCAACAGACAGTTCCACAAAAAGAACAGAACGCCCGCCTCCACTCCATGCGTAGCCGCTCACGTTAATCTTTTTCGCAGAATGATCGATTTTGAAATAATTTGATGGATCACAAATTGCGGCTTGAACTGGCATGTCTTGAATTGATGGCAAATCATTAAAATTGACATCATTCCATTTTTGTGCAGACAGGAAAGGTTTATAATGGTGTTGCCAATGATATGTGCTTTCTTGTTTGCAGAACGAAATTTTGTGCAGCCATTTAACATGGCGGGCACCGGAAATACCTGGTAAGACAACTCTGATTGGATAACCATGATCACGTGATAATTCCTCATCGTTCATTTCATATGCTAAAATGATGTCATGTTTACATTTCATAATAAGTTCTATCGGGACGGAAGCAACATACGGGTTTCCAGACGGATCTTTGTCAAGCCCTTCAAAATGTATATGAGAAAATCCGCCATTTTCTAAATCAATTCCGGCATGTTTCAAAATGTCCTCTAATGAAACGCCAGACCATTTGGCATTCCCAATAGCACCGTGGCCCCATTTTAAACCATTAAGTCGTTTGAAATTTCTCATTTCATTTCGTCGATTTTCTACGCATTGAATTGTGGCTATAACGTGTTTCTTTTGAAACTTTCGTTTCAGCTGATCAAGTGAAAGATTTTTGACAGTTTTTATTTTATTGTTGTCTGCTCTGCAAACATTAAGTCTATAATCTTTCTCATTAATCTCTGGCACAGGGAAATGATTTCGCACGAAAAATTTGTTATTCGGCGTCAAAAATTGTTCTGACGAAATTTGGCTCTCGGCATTGAAAGGCGTCTTATTCAAGGTAGTTAACCCTGGATCTCTTTTCGGGTCGTTTTTATAAAGATCACTTTCTGTTTCAACGGATCCTTTCTCTAGTATGTTCCCAATACGAAAGTTTTCAAGCTTGTTTAAAACAAAGTCATGATAATGGAGTTTAAAAACCGCAAAGAACGGTTCTAATGCTTGCCCGGCACTTAACATGATGCTGAGTCCACCTGGATGATCGCCAATATAATCTGTGACGTCATAAACGCCATTTTTATACGTCATCCATATCCCTTCCTTTTTGTTATTATGTTTCTTTACGTCGTACTTAGTGTAGTTTGGTAAGCCAGAAACAAACAGGTCGGCTTGTGATGTCTGTGTAGCAGCATACAGTTTATTATATCGAGACTTGATGTACAGGAGTGTTCCTAGAAATAGAAAACAGAAAAACAATTAACCCTCGTAGTCAAAAACAAGTATAACATATATTGTCCAAATCCCAAAGCAAAGCCAAAACTTTGAAAACTGGCAAATTTAGTGAAACACTTTGAAAATGGCAAATTAAGTTAAACCCATGGACTTATCCTAGGGAAGTGAGACCGGGTGGCCTGGAAGGTAAGCACCTCCTGTTTATCTAGCTACACAAACCACGTGTGCTATCAAAATTGAGAATGAAAGTAACATGGAACTATGGGATGTCAAATATATCATATATCCAGGGTTATTTTGGATACACATGTAGAAACATCATGTTTATGAAAATATTGTGATGACCGCCATAAATTTGTGTGGGCCTTGGGGTAAAAACAAAATGAATGTAACTGAAAAAGATGTACCTACATGGTACCCAATGCAACCAATAACACGAAACATTATTAAATGTTTAAAAATTTTGAAGCAAACGGGAAATAGGAAAAGGCCAACACATTTGAGACCACCTATTTTTATGAAACTCTCGATTTTTGAATTGCAATGGTTTTTATTATCAATTGTGTGGTTAAAATACTACTAGAGGGTCACAATCATCCTAATTATTATATAACAAGGGGTTAATATACATGTATATGCATATTCAAACACTGTTTTATCAAGCAACGCACTTACAAGACCTGTAGAAATATGCTATTTATAACATTTAAAAAACGTAGCATACAAACATCAATATGTTTATCTTATTAGCACATAAAAAGTCCTAACGATAAACAGAGGTGAACAGGGCCCACCCCACCCAGACACTTTAAGGTACCAAATGCCCACTCCATAACTCTACATCAGATTCTATTGATGTGTTTTGATCAAACTTTGAACAAACATATACCAATACAAAATTATGTATTGAGTATTACATTTAGGTATGTATCATCATATGTCAAAGGCCAAGGCTAAATGCACAAATTTTGGTCCAAATGTCATGTCTCTAAATAATTTCCATTAATTTGGATTGATTTTTATCAAAATGTATAGTCATATACCAATTGAACGTGTTAAGGTCAAAGGTCAAGGTGATGAGGTCAAATCTGAATTTCCTCATAAGTGCACTAAATAACATTAGTGAAGAAATGTCTGGGAAAAGGATATTTTGCGCTCAATGGTCACTTCTAGGTTTTATTTAGTTTGATCCATCAAATTAAAAAAAATATTCATGTAAAATTTATGGACTTGTCGCTATGAAATTTGCCTCTCTCTCTCTCTCTCTCTCTCTCTCTCTCTCTCTCTTCATCGTTAAAGTACGCCATATTGTCCATCTTCCCACGTGTTAGATTTAAACTACATTATCTAGGTATCTATGGATAAGCATGGCCCGTAAATATAACACAATCACAAACAGTGCTGGCTTGTCCGCTTGTCCTTTAATTTAAATAATTTATTATGGTTCAGTGCATTTTTGTGTAGGGAACACAGGTGTTTATCTCATCTATGTCATGGGAAACATCCATTGTTATACATTAACTTGGAATCCTATCACTACCAATGAGTTGGGTGAATACTCATATATGATAATTCCTAATGAAAGGTCAAGCGGACAGGTCAATGGCGTTTGTCTATATAATTATTGTTTCTTAAATAAAAAAGTTTTGCTGCTTCACTTCAACAATTATAATGAAATGCAAAAGTTAAAAGGAATTGTATACGTACACAGTCAAACCATCCAAGAGAATCTGTAAAAATTTATCCTGGTGGACAGGTGACCCTTAATTTAAACAGCATGAATAAAGGGGATTTGGGATAAAATGTTACTGGCCTTTAAAAGCAGGTGGCTTTAATATGAAGCTTTAAGGTAGGTTCGACTGTACTTTATAATAAAACCAAGAACCCGAAACAACATATAAAATCAAACCAGAAAAAATACAAACAAAAATTGAGATCATTGGGTGACTTGTAAACGTTCTGTTGAGGTCAACTGAATTTATTGAAAGTAAATGGTGTCCAGCTATGTGCTTATAGTACTATTATAGAGTAGAGAGTTCAAGTTCGCAACCATCCACTTATTTTACCACCAGTGATGCAGACATATACGTATGCTTAAAAATAAAAGTAAGCATCGAATATATTCATTTACATAATTAGTAACCTAATATGTCTATGTCCATAAAATGGAATTTTTAATTTAATTGAAATTTTTAGGTTTTTTTTTTTAAATTTAAAATTTATTTCATATTACATTACAGATGTACTACATAACGTACGATTAAAATACAGCTGATGAAAGTACAAGTTTGAATAAGTATGAGCAATAAACACAGGAAGTAGTAATGAATACTCACCTTCCGTAAAGCTTTTGGACACCCCCCCCCCCTTCTCATAACTTGTGCATACCTAAAACTCAGAAGTTAGAACACGGCGACGTTGAAGGTATGAGATTGGGGCCAAGTTGCGAGCTCCGTTATCTTTCATTTGGAATGAATTGATAAAGTGCTTTAGGCAATATGTTTGAACTTTCAGTTCAAAACTTGATGCACAATATCTTTATTATCAAACAGAAGCAGATAGAGTCAAAATGTATATAAGTCTGTATATATCAAATATCGTAACATTTTGAATTTTAACTAATCATTGGTTAAACTAATGAGACTTTGAACAACCGAATCTAAATGTCCAACAATAAAGACATAAATATTTGGTTTAATAATCCGCAGCAATGTACCAAATAGTACTCTTAAGTAATGAGGTAGGTAGCAATCACCCAACGCAATCCAAACCTTGAAAAAAAGACCATATTGGAACTACCTACTGGTAATAAAACTCGTTACCAAAAGGTATAGGGAAACAACATTGACCTGTCCGCTTGACCTTTCATTGGAGCATTGACCAAATACACGTTCGGTAGTGTTAGGATTCGCAGTTAATGCATGTTTCCAATGATGCAGATGAAATAAAGAATACCTTTGATCCCTATACATAAATGCACTAGTCCCAAATAAATATTTGAATTAAAGGTCAAGCGGACAGGTCTATGTTGTTTGTCTATGACAATCGTGCTGTGAATCTTTTCACTTAACATGTGTTAAAGCAAACTTTTTTCTTTAAAATACGAACCGATAACAAATGCACATGCATATTTCACGTGTGCTTAGCGAAGAAATTATTTCAAATACTAACAATATATATAATATACAATTTTATTATACACACCTGTGAACCCAACAATACCGGCAAGAACAGCAACAAATCTATGTTGTCTTTTTTTCAGGTCAGCATGTCCAGAAACTGTTTCTGATTCCAAGGTTACGTCTTGGGGATTTTCCGAAGTAGGGATTTTAGAAGAAGACAAACACCGTGTTGACCTTTGAATCCTATTAACGTTGATGAACGTTGCTGGTCGTTTAGGTTTGTAATTAAAATATGCAATCGGCTTCTTTGTCAGGAAACGTGACATCTCTGCCTAATGTTCCTTAAGTCGTTGTAATTCAAACAGAATCAGGCTGTCTGATCGATCGATAGTTTCGTACACAATTGCAAGTTAAAGAAGATAAGCTATACACGTACATTAATGTAACATCACGTAAAGCTATATAGCATATCTTCATTGGCAAACAACATTGACCTGTTCGCTTGACCTTTAATTTAAGTATTTTTTTCACGTATCACTTACATTAATTTACAGGGAACAAGTTAGTGCTTATTTCGTGTACATCATGGGAAACACTATTTTCAAACACATATCCGTTTGTAGAATCCATCGTCGAGGCTTAAAGACGGTTTGGCTTATATTAAGTTAGATGTTATAGGTGTACATGAAGTCCGTGCGTTGTGCGTGTTCCTAATGAAAGGTCAAGCGGGCAGGTCAATGTTGTTTGCCTTTTATAAGAGAAGTTACATGATTTTATAAATATAGGACAAAGAATGCAACCTTGATGAATGTCAATGACTATTAAATAAGGTTCTTCCTTTTATTATTAATATTAAACCATGTTTAACAGCTGTTTAAGTTGTAAACATTATGACAAGGAATAGTTGTAATTATATAAAGTTTTAATTAATATTTTAGTTTATAAAACACATTTAGCTCACATGGTCGAGGAAATGACTTCATTCTTAGGTATTGTCAAGGACATTCCATGCAAGCTTGTTTGATAGCTGGGGTTTTTATTTCATGTTTTGTCGGTCCTGTGATTAGCGCGATTGATTCAATAGTATCGCAAGTATTGTGTAATATAATTACATATTATGCAACTTTTAATTTCATTAGTTTTTTAAATACAAATCCTCATCAGTAGTACTTGGACCAAAATTGTGAAAATAACTTATAATTACGATACATAAAGTCTCGAAACTCATAAAACAAAATACACGAGGTACTAAAGCACATCTAGAGGTACCATGCAAATACATGTATTATTGTATAGGACCAAATCGAAGCACAAAATCGGACTCGAAGAATGAGGTGTGGAGTGGACTTCATGATACTTTTTGTATAGAAATGAAATAATTTTTAATAACTTATCTCTTGCAGTCTTGTCGAAAGTTTGATCTCTTGCAGTCTTGCCGAAAGTTTGATCTCTTGCAGTCTTGTCGAAAGTTTGATCTCTTGCAGTCTTGCCGAAAGTTTGATCTCTTGCAGTCTTGCTGAAAGTTTGATCTCTTGCAGTCTTGCCGAAAGTTTGATCTCTTGCAGTCTTGCCGAAAGTTTGATCTCTTGCAGTCTTGCCGAAAGTTTGATCTCTTGCAGTCTTGCCGAAAGTTTGATCTCTTGCAGTCTTGCCGAAAGTTTGATCTCTTGCAGTCTTGCCGAAAGTTTGATCTCTTGTAGTCTTGCCGAAAGTTTGATCTCTTGTAGTCTTGCTGAAAGTTTGATCTCTTGCAGTCTTGCTGAAAGTTTGATCTCTTGCAGTCTTGCTGAAAGTTTGATCTCTTGCAGTCTTGCCGAAAGTTTGATCTCTTGCAGTCTTGCTGAAAGTTTGATCTCTTGCAGTCTTGCCGAAAGTTTGATCTCTTGCAGTCTTGTCGAAAGTTTGATCTCTTGCAGTCTTGCCGAAAGTTTGATCTCTTGCAGTCTTGCTGAAAGTTTGATCTCTTGCAGTCTTGCTGAAAGTTTGATCTCTTGCAGTCTTGCTGAAAGTTTGATCTCTTGCAGTCTTGTCGAAAGTTTGATCTCTTGCAGTCTTGCCGAAAGTTTGATCTCTTGCAGTCTTGCTGAAAGTTTGATCTCTTGCAGTCTTGCTGAAAGTTTGATCTCTTGCAGTCTTGCTGAAAGTTTGATCTCTTGCAGTCTTGCCAAAAGTTTGATCTCTTGTAGTCTTGCTGAAAGTTTGATCTCTTGCAGTCTTGCTGAAAGTTTGATCTCTTGCAGTCTTGCTGAAAGTTTGATCTCTTGTAGTCTTGCTGAAAGTTTGATCTCTTGCAGTCTTGCTGAAAGTTTGATCTCTTGCAGTCTTGCCGAAAGTTTGATCTCTTGTAGTCTTGCTGAAAGTTTGATCTCTTGTAATCTTGCTGAAAGTTTGATCTCTTGCAGTCTTGCCGAAAGTTTGACGGTAAGCAGCTAATGAGTTGAGTTGAGTAATGGTGTTTAACGTCCCAGTCAAGAATATTTCACTTATATCGGGACGTCGCCAGCTATATGCGAAGGTGCAGACATTTTCCCTGTGCGTTGCGCTTGTGGCATTATACAGCAGAGGTTCTTTAGCGTGCCAAGCCCACCGTGACACGGGACCTCGAATCAATTAATAAAATATTCAATTAGCTCTCATTTTTTTTACAATAAAAACAATATTTCACTAGTGTAAATAAACATCAGCTGTTGAGGACAAAGAAATTCATATTGATAAAATAAATATGTTTAAATGTTTGGCCAGCTGTGTATTTGTGAATATATAGTATAATGCAAACAACTTTGACCTGTCCGCTTGACCTTTCATTTAAATATTTATCATGGACCAGACCAAGTACATCTGTGTATAGGGAACATAGGTGTTTATTCTGTATACATCATGAGATATGCTCACCTCATAGAGTACATCTGTGCACTGTGTATGTGTTAACTTGGATCTTAACACTACACATTTATTGGGTGGACCATCCTATATAAATATTCCTAATTAAAGGTCAAACAGACAGGTCAATGTTGTTTACCTATATCGATCAATGTCTTGTTGCGTGGTACATATAATAAAAAACAATATGTAGGAGAATCTGGGCTGTATGGCTGTAATTGGGCAATACAAAGTACCCGGTAAGTAGGTTTTAAAATGTTGCCAGGGCCCGGTCGTTCATAGCTCTCTAAGTTTAGTTAAAATAAAATATAATTCTTCATAAAATATTGTTTTAATTTTAAAAATATTTTGAATTCTGAATAAACAATTTTGTTAAGCTGGTGGAACTTTGAACAACCGAACATAGATAACTGCTTAAAAAACTGGTTAATTATGACGTTTGGTGACTAAACCAATTCCAGCAAATTTTTATTTGAATTTTCTGTATTTTTAAAGATTATTTTGATTCTATCAGCATTCTATTCGCATACACGAACCTGTTCTTAGAGATAATCCTCAGAGATTAACAAATTTGCTGCAAAATGCTGATGCAACCTAAATCAACATGACAATCAACCAATTTTCAATGGGTCAAATTTCTATTGTTCTGTTCAGTTTTCAATAAAAATTACAGAGAAAGAACCTTGTAGTTGTTATTAATGTCCAATTAATTTTTCTGAGTAATTGAGTTATTAAATTATTATCCTTTATTGGAAGAAGTCATCTGTATAGAGTAGAGAGTAGAGTTATAGTGTTTCATGTACCAGTCAAGATTCTTCCCATCTATGGGATTATCTTGTCAACATCTAGCATGAACGGGATTCGAACCAAAGCGGTGAAATGCACTGTGTTTCGTAAGCACACACTTTTGACCACTCTACTACCAAGCCCCACCCCATCTCTCTTGGGAAGTAATTACCCGGTATGTCTGTTCAGAAAATTAACAAGAGGCCCATTGGGCCTGATTCGCTCACCTGACAAATAATAGCTCAAATGTCAAATTCTTTCATAATCATAGTAACGATTTCAGGCTAAATTGTGAAAACAAAAGTACAAAGCTAAAAACACTAGAATATTTTGGGATTTTTTGGTATCTGTGACCTTGACCTTTTAACCCATGACCTTTTTCTATACATCAAAATGATCGCTGTACCAATACCTACAACATTACAATATACATGCCTATACAAAAAAATTAATTCTTTTCAAGATAATTAACCATTTCAGAATTCTTTCGCATTTGTGACCTTGACCTTTGAACCCAAGCCCTAAATCCATATATCAAAATGACCGTTACATTAATACCAACAATATTCTAATATACATGCCTATACAAAAAGTTAATAGTTTTCTAGATAATTTACCATTTTCGGTATTGTTTTGCATTGGTGACCTTGACCTTTGAACCCATGACCTTAATCTATATATCAAAATGATTGTTACATCAATACCAACAATATTCTAATATACATGCCAATACAAAAAGTTAATAGTTGACCTAGTTATGTTAGCCATGGCAACGCCATGAACAAATCTGAATTGAACTGGCCCATATATACTTCTCACCAAGTTTCATTGAAATCCGTCTTATAGTTTCAGTGGAGATGTTGAAAATAGGTATTAATGGCACACACACACACACACACGCAAGCACACACGCACATACACACGCAAGCACACACGCACATACACACGCTGCACCATGCCATAAGCTCACATGACCTTTCGGTCAGGTGAGCTAAAAACCTACTCACACTTAGCTACTACTGCAGTGTAAGCCTCTTCTAGTCGAACACAAAACTAAATAATAACATGAAGAAAAATTCGGCAAGATCTAGTGATCACACTAAATTCAATTTAATATTAATACTCTAGGAGTAAGTGTTATCAAAATACATGGAATAAACATCAAGCAAAATTACAAGATATGAGACATATCATATCAATGAACTGTGTCACACTCAATCTTTTTCAGATATTGTAAATGCACTGTTTAAAGCAAAATCAAATTTTAGCCCACATGGAAATTTTCAAATATCTGGATAATTTACATTGCAAATCTATTATTTATCAAAATCAGATTTTATGGATTTTTCAAATATCTGCATAATTTACATTGCAAATCTATTATTTGGCAAAATCAAATTTTAAGTCATATGAATTTTTCAGATATTTAAATATTGGATATTGAAATTATAAATGTACTTTATTTAGTAAAATTAAACTTTAATCCATAAATTTTTTTTCAGATATTTGAATATTCCATATAAAAGTAAATGTACTATTACCCAAAATAAAATTTTAGATTATATGGAATTTTTCAGATATCATGTACTAATATGCCCACCCCCTACTTCATTTGGGGTATGTAGTAAATGCATGCTCTAGACAAAATTTACTGCTGTTGGATAAATTAAACTAAGCTAGTACCAATACCTGTAATGGATGTAAAATTACTACTGAGGGCATTTACATAAAACTAATCCTTCTACAGTATGTCAAATATAATTTGCATAAATATGTTTACATAGGATTTCCATTTGTACCCTCCATTTTAAATTTTAATTTTGACTGAAAAAGCCTAAAAATGATGGAATCAAGTCATCATGGCCATTTCTATGAAGAATATATTAAAAAATATCCTATAAAATGGGGGGGGGGGTACAAAAGTAAGTCCCAACTATGTTTATAATATATATGTAGAATTATTAATTTTATATCTTATTCTAGTTAACGGAAGACTGATATGAGGACAAAAATGCTGTAAGTGAATAGTACATCTTGTAAAGAGTAACTCCTTGATCAGCTTAACTCTATGGTTGCCACATCTAGCACCTCCCCAGAGGCACATCAAATTCATCAATATACTTTAAAAATGAGAGACTGATTCTCACACTAAGGGTTTGGAATATGCTATTGTGCTATTTTCCAAAAAAGCTAAACTGGACTAGAATTGATAATTAATAGATTTATTATATATTTGATTTATGCAGCTTGATGACAACTCCCCCTAACCCCACCTAAAATTATTAACTACTAATAACCTTTGCAAAAGTTGGGGATCATTAAATTTTAAAAGAATGCATGTTATTTTTGTATATCAGTATCATTTACAATTGACTCAATAACTTATTAAGTATTTACTGATCAAGGAATTGAACTGTATTTCACTAGAAAACCTAGGCAGAATTATCTGCCTGAACCACGGTATGTTATTTTTTTTATACTGCTACCATGGTAACAAAAAATAACATACCTGTACCATCCTTAAGGCAGATAATTCAGCCTATAGACAACCATTTGAGAATAAAATATGACTGTTAAAAAATTTAATAAATTGTGCAATTTTTATTTTTTAATTAATTCAAAACATTTTTGATTAGCCCTGGATATCAGGACAGGAAATAAATGACTGATCATCATCATCATCAGTCTGACTAGATTTTATTATGTTATTCTCCTTTTAACTGGCAAGTATACAGAACGTCATATTTTTTTATTTCTGTGAAAAATTTAATGTCAATTTCACATTGTTTTACTGTCTGTTATAGACACAAATATAATTTTTTTTTTTTTGCAAAAATGCAAAAATATCATTCACATCTATAAACCAATTATTATTCACAGCTATTAACTTTTGTGATTCTCTTACCAAAACAATTTTGCGACTTTCAACTTTTGCAACATGGTCTATAGCTGTACAGTAAAACCTCGTTATAATGCCCCTCGATAACTTTGCCACCTCGCTTATCGCCACACTATTTTGAAGTCCCAAAATCCATTTTGTTTATGTTTTTCTTTATCCACCTCCCCCGATTTATCGCCAAACCCCTTTATAACGCCAAAATTTGACTGAACAAATGGTGGCGATGAATCAAGGTTTTACTGTATATCTACAGGGATTAAGATTAGTAGGAGCCCATTAGCCCATGACTCTCAGTCTTAACTTTTTATACATTTTAACTGTTTATCACTATTATAAGTTCTTTTCTGAGTTGAGCTGGTCCCGGTTTCACAACCATTTCTTAGCTATAAGATTTTCCTTAACTTAAATCTGACAAATTTGAAGTCTGAACAATTGTAATAGATTTTAAGGTATTCATTAATTGAAGGTGTCATTTTGAAGATCATTTTCTCCTAAAAACACCTATATTCTAATTTTGCTAAATCTGTTTTTCCTGTGCGATAAAAGATCAACAAAAAGTTGCCAGATTTAAGTTAAGAAAATCTTAGTTAAGGAATGATTGTGAAACTGAAGCCTGGGCCCCAAACTCAAAATAGTTAAGCTTTATCCCTGATATCTTGTATAATAGCATTTCCAGACACAATTTTGGGAAGTTAACTCTAAAAATGATTTTGTCCCTGTGAAACACATAAAAGTTAATCACACAAGAATAAAAGCTGGTTTACAGTATCTCATTTAGCACTATCAAGATTAAGAATGCACTTATGGCTAAATTTTGATTTTCTTTAGATTTACTGGACATAACTCAAACAAAATAAATACCCCAAAATAATTACACACTACACAGAAAAAATCAAAATTTATGTCCCATAAACCTAAACAACATAAAATTCCATTCTCAAAATTAAAATTTTATTTACCGGTAATAAAAGCTCATATTGATGCATAGGGTGTCAAAAAGAAATTGATTACTTTAGGTTAATAAATCAATTTTATTTGCTTGTATCTTTGCAGAAATGCAAAACAAAGTGATGTCATTCACTGTCTAATACCGGTAAACAATATCAGAATTCAATTCAGAAGATGTAAACTTGCAATTAAATTTACAAGAAGCTTGATAAGTGGAAAATTTAATTTTCAGAACATAAACTCAATTTTGCTAATTAATTGTCATTAAAAATCCATGAAATTCTCCACTGAAGAGTTTGTAAATGGAGTTAACAGTGGTTTTTATTCCCGAAATGCCACATGACCGATACCCATAACATTTGATATGTGCATAGTGATATGGGATTGTTTACATGTGCATGTATGTCAAAAATTTCCAGAATAACATGGATTTTAACTGGAAAATATCATTTCACACAAATATCCAACAGAAATAATAGCACAAATTGGGTATCACATAGAATGCTGGTTAACCATATTTTTACAGAAGGAAATAAAAAAAAAAACATTTACCAACTAAATGCTTAGGAATTCATAATGTCAAACTTGCAATTGTAATGACATGTATAGTTAGCATTATAAGCATATGTATAAAAATCTAAATATATTCTAGTATAAAGTTCATTGTATTAATCACACACCTGTATAAACAACTTTATATCATCATAAACTAGCACTTGTTTAATTTTATATAATGGAAAATCACTCTATAGATCATCTGCAGTATTTCGTCAAGAGTATTGATCATGTTGATTGATTGATTGAATGATTGAATGGAGATTTTACATCCTAGCCAAGACTCTTTCACTTATATCACAAGCTATAGGTGAAGTGGCAGAGTATAAGATTGGTAGGTTGAATGTTGCTTAACGTCGCATCAGCAATTTTTCAGCAATTCACGACGAGAACTATTTTATTAATCTCTATGGATTAATCTATGAACAATTTTGTGTATGCATGTGAAGTGCGAGTGTGTTGTATGGTCTGCCTTGTACTAGCGCGCACTTGGGGCGACTTTAACGTGCTAGCTCACAGAGTCAGTATGCCACAGACAAGTGTACCACTCCCCCAGTCCATTATACTGATACCAGGTGAATCAGTAAAGGCCAACGGCAAGGAAAATTCACTTTCTTACACGTGGTCCGAGCGGGACTCGAACTCACAGCGGTGAGAGACCCTGGATTTGAAGACTAACGTCTTATCCATTAGGGGCAGAGTATAAGGGACTTTATCCTGATTTTAACAGCATCAAGTGATTAAATGATTGATAGAATGGAGTTTAACATCCCAATCAAGAATATTTCACTTATATAGAGACATCCCCAGCTAAAGGTGAAGTGGCAGAAAATTTGAACGTTACAGTGAACTCGGGGCAATGTGCAGGGAGGGTTCTTTAATGTGTCCCACCTTCTGTGACACAGGACATCAGTGTTTAAGGTCTCTTTCATAAGGACCTTGTGACATGTGTTTCTTAATCACACACCTTGGACCACTCTGTCACCCAGACCCCTGTATATGGATTTCGGGACAGATTATACAAAAAATATCATGAAATGTCCCCTCACTTAACCTTGCAAATGGGGTAAAGGGGAGTATATAGGAATAACTCTGTCCATATGTCCTAATATTGTGTTTGCATAATATATCCCATGTCTATGGACATGATCAATGGATTTTGGTCAAACTTAGTACAAATGTAAAACAACATGAGACAATGTGGCACATACTAAATTCAGGTGCATAGATCAAGGGGCAAGATCACAAGATCAAATGTTGGGAAAGGGAGAAGGGAGAGGAAATGTATTTGTGCCTCAAGAGACGGCTCTAGTTTTATGAGATCTTTTCTGTTGCCAAAATACTGCAAGTGACCTATTAAAGACTGTAATTAACTAATCTAGGGTAATACTTGTGTCACCATGTATCATCAAAATCACTATCACTGTCAGAGTCTGCAAACAATAAGTTAAATATAAGATTGTCTAATTCTAATAATAAGATTCGGTTTTGTCTTTCTTCTAAGAAATCCCACAAATTAATACGATCGATACCATCTAGTTCGCCCTCGGCATTCTGTCGACGTCTTCGTTGTCGTGGTTTTGGATCTGCTATGGTTCCGTCCGGGTAAGCGTGGCGATAAAAACATTTTTCGTTGAAGGGGCATTCTCCTTTTCCTTGATCAAAGTATTTACAAGCCTTTCCTCTGTAAGTAGATGGTAATTTTTATTTAAGTTTAATTTTATGACACAGAACCTGCCAGTTTGATCAGTAAAGAGTTTAGTTATATCATCATATTTTTCGGGTTTGGCATAAATCTAGAGGACCTTATAAAGAAAGAGTTCAGTAATGATGTTTAATGTCTAGTCAAGAATATTTGAGCCGCTCCATGACAAAACAACCCTTATGGCAATTACGTCATAATATGAGAAAATGACGTCAAAGTTTTCTTTTGTTTCTCGACATATTCGATTACGTCGTTAGATTTTACATTAATCTTAATAAAAAAAACATCATTTTAAAACGCTGTACATGGATTACTTTTGGACGAATTTTTATGAATTTTTCACTGTAAAATGTAGAAATAATCGCAGTTTCATACATTATTTAAAAAAAAAAATCATATTCCATTTTAACGTCAATAACATACTGTGAAAGATTTTAAAAAAAAAATCCAGCTTGATTATTTTAGAACTTTTCCTTACCCTTTAGCTTTCACTGTCAATTAGACTAGTGAACAGAAAATATTTGGAAAATTACCGAAAAGAAATAATAATGATTTCTGTATTAATTGTATGTAGCGGTCTGGGTAGCTCAGTGGTAGAGCACCCGCTTATATATAGTGCCGGAGGTCGGGATCGATTCCCTGTCCGACCCTGCATTTTTTCACTTTCCTGTTACATGTGACATTCACACAAAATACAACATTCATTATTAATCTTTTTCAAAAGGAAATTTTCTATTTGGAGAAATTGGATTTTCATGATCGAGATGGTGTTGCATAGTTTTGTTTTTTAAGAGAATATGCAAACAATAACTACGAACAATTCCACATAATTCTCAAATAAATAAAATAAATCAGTTCATCTGAACTAAGTGGCGTTTCCTTAAATTTAAAAAACAAAATTTCATGTACTGAAATTAGTGTGCTGAATCTCAGACCTTTAATCGCTATTTTTTCAATGGTATTTATTAAGATACCATTTGCTAATCCAGAGACTGTAAATGGATAATACAGTTGTAACAATGTCAAGTTTTGCAAATGTAATGCCATGCATGATATAATGAAGTTTTGTTTCAGAAGAGGACATTTTATTTACGTCCCTTGGTTGAAATTGAATTTGAAACCATACACACGATTTACTTTTGTCAAAAAAGGGACATGTAACTTTTTTTTGGCGAAGATCTGTTTTTTTATTTTTTTATTTTTTTTTTTTATTATTAGATAAAAATTGTATGTATCCTCTTTTAAGTACTCAGTATACATTGTAGTAAATGTCCATACAAGTGTCACATGCTATTTTTTAATACATTATTTCTAAGAGAGGTATACACTGTATTTAAAGGGGTATTTTTTGTCCTTATCCTGAAATATGCGAGTCCCGGGGTGGCTGAGTGCCCAATTAATGATTGTTGCTCCTCTCACTGCCTAGGTTCGAACGACATGGGACACTGTAAAATATTTTGTCAGTTAATTTGAATAAAGTCTGTGTTTTTCCCCCGACATCCCGGTTTCTCCATCCCTGACTATTTAACTGAAAAAATCTTAACTAGAAGCATAAAACTCAAATAAGCAACTTTGGAGTTATTAGTATATGAGGGCATGTTGTCTTTCCAATAAAATCTGCCAAAATTTGAGCACATTTTTTGGAGGAATTAAATCAAACTTTTATGTAAGGGCATGTCAAATATCTTCATACAACTCAACCCTATTACATTAATGCACATTTAAAGCATTCTATCTTAATTGTCTCAATAACCGTAAATATGGAGACAAGAAATTGTAGGTGAAATTTCTCTCTTAGGGCGTTTGCCTTGAGAGCGGGAGGTTGTAGGTTTGAACCCAGGCCGGGTCCGTACCTAAGATTATTAACATTTGAGACATTGCTTTCTCACCTGGCGCTCAGTATTTTGAGGACACATTATTGATTAGTTCAAATGAGCTCAGTATAACATGACTTGGATTACAAGATTAGCATACTCACTTGGTTAAGTTGCACCATAAAGTGACCATGCATGAGTTCACGCTAGTACAAAACACACGCATACATGAACGTGTTCTTATATTACATGTAATCGTTAGACATTCATAAATTAGTTTTCTTTGATGTGAGTTTAAACAATATTACAACAACAATCTATTTTTCAAAAAAACACACACCTACAAAGGTTAAGTTAACGGTGTATAAAACTAGTTTTATATAATCCCATCTTCTTCAGATTTCAAAAATCAAGCCTTGTTTTAAAGCAAAGCAGTTTTATTTGCAGATTGTTTGACGGAAGAAAAGTTGGTATACTTTTGAATGTTACACATGTTTTTTTTTTTTTATTCCAGGGTGTGAATTGATTACAACTGTTCACACGATGTTACCAAGCAAAACAAGGTGTTCAGAGAACACTACCCACCACCCAACCCCACCTCCCTTGCAATGGTGAACATCAGTGAATTCCACACAAAGTGAAATATGCTTTTATTGACCACTGGTTGTAATACAAGTAGGGTGGTTGGGCCATTTAATAGATTAAAAAACCACACCAAAGAATTAAATACTTGAGCTATAAATACACCTTATTTGCGTAAAAATTATGCAAACTAAAATTTAACGGAAAAAACCTATTACATATGTTTAATGCCCAGAGTCATTTTTCAACAGGGTTTCACACTATTTTTTTTTCAATAGTAGCCCACAGAGCTAGTAGTTGTCGGAAATCGCTAGCCACCTTCCACCCCCGAAAAAATTAGAAAAATGTAGAAACATCCTACAATTTGGAGAAGTTTAGATTATATATTTATAGGTCTAAAAGATCTGAATCGAGTATATGAACTAATTGTTTTTAGAATCAGGATACTGGTAATACAAGATTCACTAGCCCTGACTAATTTTACTACACTCTGGCTAATGGGCTAGTTAAATATGTTTAATAACATGAGTTTGTTTTTCTATGTTAAAAATTTAAACAAAATTGGTACATAAATAAGGCTGTAATGACCATTTACAGGTTTTTGCTATTTATAGTAACGACGGTCATCTTGGATATGCTATAAGGCTGTTGAGCAAACCCATACCACTCACCACCATAATAAATCAACTGACCAAGTTTCATCTCAATCTGATGTACGGTTTTCTTTAAAATGCACAGAAACCAAATTATCCAATAACACATACACAAACACACGTACAGCCCCCCCCCCCCCCCCCCCCTCACATGTGAGGGCGAGGGGTAAAAAAAACAAGCAAATTATTACACTGTCCCAAGAAATATATGTCATATTCGTTTGCAGGAATCTGTTGTCAATTAAAACGTATGAAAAACCTGTTAAAATATATTAACTGATCAACATTTCATATTCCCAACTACTAAACCAGAATAAAATGATAAACTTCTATCTATTTATTGACCGGAATTTCAGCGTTTTTCTGAAAAATTGGAGATTAGGATAAATCCAATTAGGTGTCATTATGTACTAGATTGGTGGTGAGTGGAAACACAAGCCACTGCATCACCTGGTCATCAAAATCCAATGATAATTCTAATTTTGTTTAATTTTTTCAACAACAAAAGTTAAAATTGAAAAAGAGAAAAATCTAGAAGTTTTTCCCTGTGTCAATGATTGGAAATCACCAAATAATTGTAATTTTTTTACCAATGCTCTTGGAATTTTATTCTTTTTCAATAAAACAGGATTTTGAATATGCTCTGAGAATAAAATGTTTGGAAACTTGAAACTTATGAATACATGTTTGACAGTTAATGTTTTCTGAGACTATAATTTAATTCTTTTACGTTTAACTTACAGTGACGTTACGATTACGTCACAGCTTAGGAACACCTGTGTGTTAAAGTTACAATAGCGACGTCAAATATTGGAGTTTTAAGACAAGATTTACATTTTTGGAATCACAAGAAAATGTACTTTCAGGATATGATAAAAACTCAAAATCGATATTTTGTGCCATAAGGGTCGTTTTGTCATGGAGCGGCTCATTTCACTTATATTGGGACATTGCCAGCTATAGGTGCATTAATTTTGCCTGTGTAATCAGCACATTATACAGCAGGGTTCTTTATTGTGCCATGCTTACCATGACACAGACCTCCTTTACTTTCCCATTCAAAAGAACCGTGACTTTCATTTCATAATGCCGAGTGCTTGGCGAAAGAACAGTCACTACCCACTTTGAAGTCTTTGGTTAGACCCGGTTGGGGTCTCGAACCCATGACCTCTCACATACTGAGCAAGCACTCTACAAATTGAGCTACTGCAGTGGTATCCAAAATTTTAAATCAGTTGAATAAGTTTCTGCAAAAATGAAATAATCAATGAACACTATAAGGAGGTTTTGATGCAACCTATACAGATAAACTACAATTAATTGCTACCAGTTGCTCCGAAATCTTTTAGCGTTATGTTGGGGTTTGGCAATAAATCTAACAGACCTTATAAAGAAAGACAGACAATATGGATTTTGGTGCAATAAGTAATTTTTTATAACTTGTTAATAGTACCATTCTTTTTTGTTTTCATACCTTAAAGCATCTTTATAACCTTCAATTAATTTCTGTTTTTCTTCTTTTGAATCAACCCAGAACTGACTTGGAGTAACAAAATCAGACTTGACCCTACATTCTGGACAAGCTCTGAAAATAAAATGACAAATAATTAAATAATTCATTAGAATGAATAATTAAAAAGCTGCTTTCTATCCATTTAAAAAAAAAAATAAACACTATAATAGTGTACACTGATGCTCATGAATTCAGAGTGTATGACATACGGTACCTGTAGGCACTTCTATATAAATAACTATAAAAGTTGCTATCTAGTATGTTAAAGCCTGTTACCAAAAACTTTAAAATTGGAATCTGCTGCTCATTAATGCATAGGGTATATATCACAGGCTCTTCTGTGATGCATATACATCAAGTCAAAACTAGTTGCCTCCCTTTTTCAATCATATTCAATCAGACCAATATGAGTTGTCTCCCTTAAGAGATAATAATACCAATTTTCAATATCATAATTTTGTATTGGATGAAAATACATGTAATAATTTTTTTTATCATATATCATAATCTAGCTTCTAAATCTATGAATATCCTAACAGGTTTTATTTCTTTACAAAATAGTAAAGCATTTTTTCATGATTTTTTTAAAAACTTTTTTTTCCATAACATAAAATATTATTATTTTTGTTTCATACTCACCTGACTATTTTGTTTTCAAACTGTTTTGCACTTCTCCATTTTCTGATACAAGTAAGACAGAACACATGGCTACAGTCTGACAAAACACCAAATCTTCTCTCTGACGGGGGATTCTTCTCCATAATAACCTCCATACATATTCCACATGCTTTATCCTTACTTCTAGATACAGCAAATGACAATTCCATGTCTTTCTCTATTTGATCTGTACACTCCTAAAATTGTATAAACAAAAAACAATTTACATTAGACTGGGATTTGAAATTTGAACTGGTGTGAGGTTCAGGACCTATTGATTTTACAATGAGACCCTTGATATTAAAACTGTAAGGGTCTGATGGACCTGTCAATTTTTTAACAGAATGATATTACTTTTTCCATATGATAACATAGTTGCAAATTTATCTTTCAATGGTGTTGTACCGGATTTTCAAAATAATATGTGACTTGCCAAAAAAACAAAGGCAAAAGATCTTGGACCTTCTATTACAAAACATTATTTTGAACCCTAGTCAGATCTCACTTTTTTGCCAACTGTTGAATTCTGATAAAGTTTTAGGTACCAGTGTTTACTAGTACATGTACTTTTAAAACATACAGAATTTACATTCTGTCAGTGTTTAAATTTCAAACTTATACTAAAAACTTGTTCTTGTCATGAAATTTTCCATTTAAATATCTAAGGAATTATTATTTTGTGATATGCTTTTGGCAAGCTTATATCAGAAGTCTTGATGTCCAAATTAGTTTTAATTGTGATATATTAATAGGAACAAAGGACTGGATCCGCCTTGATTGATATGGGGTTTTATATCCCAGTCAAGAGTATTTCACTTATATCATAAGATGTAAACAGCTATAGATGATTGATTGTTCAATGTAGTTTCATGCCCAATCAAAAATATTTCACTTATATCAGTGCTCCAGATAGAGCGCGTAATTGCGTAATTACGCAAATCTTTTGGACAAAAATGCATTAAATTAAAAATCCATGCATCTTGGAATGCAAAACTAAAAGCTTGTTAAGAATTAGAATGTCACTTTGTGCGTATTTTATAATTTATGGTAAATCATCCTGATGGACAAGCAAGACAAACTCAAATTATATATAGTAGGACAATGACATTATATACTAAATAGTAGTTTAGGTATGTAAAAGGGAGATAATTATTTACAGGTCTCCTGTTCTTCTTTAAAATAGCGCACATCCAACTGAAAGCACCGACACATTCTGTCTAGGGTTAATAATAACTAATTCTCGATGTGAACGGAGAAGCATAAATGCAAAATTTAAGAAAATAAACATCAGTTGTTGAAGTTAAAGTTTGTGAATCAAACTTATGTAAGCAGCCGCAATAAAATTGACATTCTGTAATTTGTAATATTTGCGATTTTTCTTTCAATATGTGAAATTAGCAAAAATTTCCATCACACAAAAATTACCATGCTTACAGTAAATTAAAGAAGTGCTTTAATGATTTATCCTTGCAGAACGAGTCAAATAAAATAAAAATCAACAAGATATAGAATATTTGAAACCAAACATAATTCTAATTCAAAAAAAATATTGATGATTTTCAGTATTGATTTAACCATATTAAGCATTGCAACAAAAATGTGTGCTTCATGAAGAATTGTGCCTCAAAAATTATCTGGAGCACTGTTATATCAAGATGTCACTAGCTATAGAAGAAGTGGCAAATTTTTTCCCTATACTGTATATTCAGCGGAATGTACAGGGAGGGTTCTTTAACGTCCCAAGTCTCTTGTGACACATTCATTGGTCAATGTATCTTCCAAAGGACCCTGTGACTTTCTTTTCTAAATGCTGAGAGCTTGGTGAAAGAGCCTTCTTTCAAGTCTTAGTCAGGTCCAAGCCATTGTTCAAACCTCCACCTCCCACACACAAACCAAGCACTCTACTAAATAAGCTACCATACTGATTAACTTTGGCAGGTCTAGAGTGTAATGTTTTTGAGTTTGCTTGTCAATGGTCGGTGGTTTTCTCTGGGCACTCCAGTTTCCTCCACTTAACACTAAAATGACCATCAAGCAATAGTTTTTGGCCTAATTATGTTACCTTGATATGTTTTTCTTGTTGGTCTGGATCATGTGGATGTAATACTGGTAAACTACAGATTTCACAGAGATCTCCATGGATGTATTCACAGTTTTCTTCATATGGACATTGGCCCTGTGGGAGGTAGGGACACAAGAGTTTACTACAGTCTTTAACTGCTACTTCCTCTATCAACAAGCTCTCACCGTCACCAACACCAGCTGCTTTGGCATAGGATGCAGGAACTAGATTTTGAAAAAAAATATATATACATATGAAAAATGAATTACATGTAACAAGCAAATTCAGTGTATTAGGATACCCAGCCAGTGGGCACTTTTCTGTAATTTGCACTTATGTTAAAAAGGCCATACCGTAACTCCCAGGAAAATTAGCTAACCAAATCAGATTAATGACATGCACGTTTCTTATCAATGTTGATGGTTGGACCTAGTTTCGTAAAATAAACTTCATTAATTTAGAGAATTTCCCTGGAGAAAAATCCTAGACAGATAGTAGAATGGACAGAAGTTGGAATTCAATATCTTCTTCTTTCTTTGACAGGCAGTTGATAATGCCAAATTACAAAGCATGATTTGTGTGCACATCAAATGTCTAATTATATACACTGACATCTATAAATAAATATATAAAATTACTAAGTAATATTTGACATCAGTTCTTCCGCACTTTGTACATTCAAGATAGACAATTCTTATTATGTATAAATCTACGCTTCTCTATCAGAACAGATGACATGAAATTTAGGAATTGACAAATTGCAAAGAGAGTTTAGTGACGTCGCAGTCAAGAATATTTCACTTATATCAAGATGTGTGTTTTGCTGATGGCATTATACAGCTGGGTTCTTTAGTGTGCCATGCCTACTGTGACACAGGACCTAGTTTATTTTAAGTTCCCATCCCAAAACCGTTACTTTCATTAACAAATGCCACATGCTTGGCAAAAGAACAGTCACTCCCCACTTTTAAGTGTTGGGTCAGACTCGGTCGGGGTTCAAAACACACAACCTCCCATTATGAAGCGAGCACTCTAGAGACCTATTCAAAAAGACTAAATGAAAACCTACTTGTTGCACAGACGTATGGTTTTCCTGGTATAAATT
Source organism: Anadara kagoshimensis (assembly GCA_021292105.1). NCBI lineage: Eukaryota > Metazoa > Mollusca > Bivalvia > Arcoida > Arcidae > Anadara > Anadara kagoshimensis. The sequence continues at coordinate 41,070,979 of CM037862.1, forward strand.
CTACAGCCTTGACCCATTCATCAGGTGACTTTGGTGACACGGGTGTCACAGTGTCACCTTCACCTCCTTTCTTCTTCAATGACACCATCCTGCTTTTTGATTCTCCTATTGATAAAATAGGTGGAGGTTTGCCAGCATTTCCTACTGTTGAAGATTTGGTTACAGGGTTGGTTACAGGGGTGGTGGTATTAGGTTTTACATGGTCATATCTGCAAAAAAACAAATTAGTATGGTTTTAAAGACACAGGGCGTTATGGTGCTGTGTGATCACTAAATTTTATTGTATTTTTGACATTTGAAGTACACATGAAGTTTCGTCATAACTCTAATTTTTTTCTGGACAAAAAATCTAACTAAAGTTAAGTTTGGTTCTATTCATGATCACCCCTATTTCCAATGGATAGATTGGCTCACATTTAAAATGGGCTTATGTGACTGGGTGATCTGAATTGTTCACACTTACAAATCACAGAACCTCTCACTGCCTATGTTCCAATCCCACTTATGCAGTCCGGGTTTTACGTCCTAGTCAAGATATTTCACTCATATTGACATGTCACCAGCAACAGCTGGATGAAGTCACAGAAATTTTAAACTTTGCAATGTGCAAATATATTTTACTTATATCACAAGCTATAGTTGAAGTGACAGAATATAAGGAAGTTATCATGGTTTTATTGAATGGAGTTTAACATCCCATTTAAGATATTTCACTCATATTGACATGTCGCCAGCAACAGCTGGATAAAGTCACAGAAATTTTTAACTTTGCAATGTGCAAATATATTTTACTTATATCACAAGCTTTAGTTGAAGTGGCAGAATATAAGGGAGTTAATCCTGGTTTTAACAGCATCAAGTGATTAAATGATTAATTGAATGGAGTTTAACATCCCAATCAAGAATATTTCACTCATATTAAGATGTCACCAGCAATAAGTGAAGTGACAGAAATTTTTACCTTTGCAATACCCTTAGGGCAATGTGCCATGCCTGCCTTGACACAGGGCATCAGTTTTTATGGTCTTGGAGAAAGAACAGTCACTGTATCTATTTTCAAGTCTTGGTCAGACCGAGCTGGGGTATGAACCCACGACCTCCCACATGCGGTGCCAGCATTCAACTAGCTGAGCTACTGTAGTGGTAATAGGTAACAAGATAAATTCTATACATGATAATTAATACAATCAAACAACCTGCAGCGATCCCCATAACTACAGAGTCCTTTCTGGTAAAATCGGCACACATTTGATGGAGGAGCCTCATAGCTGTGGGCAAAAGCACAGTTGGAACCTGCTCTGCAACATCCATGCAAAAAATACCTATAAAATAGTTAAAGAAAACACTGAATATACAAATGTTATACCATATGACCCAATATGCAGTTTACATTATAATGTTATTTTTTACGAGTGAACTGTTTATGCACAAGTCACTACAGGGTTGGATGGTAGGACCAGGAATATTTTAACTGCATCAATGAATACCATTTTGACATTATTGGTAGTGTAGATCACTTATTTTTTGCGAGTAGAGATTTTGCATCAAGACGATATTGGCCTTATTCGCCAATATTTGAATTCGCATTTGGAATCTTATTGAATGTCAACATAGTAATATTTGTGTGTTGGAAATATTCGCATGATATTTGAATTCACGATTGGGATGAGTTGCAAATTTACGCGAAAATAAATTTGTCACGAAATAAAAGTGATCTACAGTATATCTAATGTTTCCAAAGATTGAAGTTTTTAACCAGTGATATTAATAAGCATTGATTCTGACTTCTCTTATGTTGCTCATTTATTGTTTTATGGTTTTGGTTACTTAGGGTATTGTTTTATAGTACTATAGCCAGGCACACGTGCAAATCTTTTCATTCTATATTGATACAAACTAGGTTCAATTGACTTTGCAAATCAACCAACAACAAAAAAGAAGTAAATTCGACCACATAATTTCACCATAGACTCTGGTGTTATGTATGGGCAAAAATACAGTGACTTTCAGTTTGTAATGTCAAGTGCTTGCTGAAAGAACAGTCACTACCACTATCAAGTCTTGAGTTAGACCCAGTTTAGGTTCAAACCCACAACCTCCCACGTATGGATTAGGGATTTTGAGACAATTACGTTTCCAAAACATTCCCCACAAACTTTAAGAGGTATTGATCATGTGGTACAGGGGCGGACCCCATTATAGATATGTACACATACTAATGTAAATCTGTAAAATATTTGCATTTTTTTTTGCTATTTCACTAGTAGACTAGGGTAGACAAACACATGAAATACTCAGAAACAGTTGGTTGGATTCCCAATCAGCAAGTTTGTCAGTTTCTTTTCTACAACCATTCCAGTTTTCATCAATGTCATTGAACTGACCACACTCAGGCTGACCTATTGGACAGATTTGTTCATTTTTTAAGGATTTGTACCATAAAACGGATAAAATGAAGGCCTAATGGTCAAATTAGACAGATTTTTTTCCATTTTGACGGTTTTCTTTAATTTAAAGTACTAAAATTTCGGACTTTTTGTATGGAAATTGTACCAAAATCAAACACTTAACAATATAAAAGTATCTAAATGGCAACCTTGCGCACTAAAAATGTACTGATCTGGACAAATAAATAAACTTGATTTGTCAGTCTGCACACTGATACAAGTGAAGGAACCTTTACACATGGACTCACTCCAGCTCACAAAGAAAAATTTCCCATGCATGGCATGATGATGTCCCATATATTTAACTTTACACAGGGATGAAGATTAGAAGGGACCCAGTAGCCAATGGCTACTTAAATTCAGTCTGGACCCCTTAATGTTTACACAGTTTACTGTAGGAAACACTGTGACTGTGACAGTGAAATTCTCTTTATATCCATAGAAAATCAAATAAATTTGAATAAAGATCGATATTTTTCACTTACTTGTACCTAGTCGTAACAGGAAATCTGTATGCGCATCCGCGATTAGCCCAAAATATATCTGCATAGGGAAAAACGTTGGTGCTATGGGGATTTAACATGTTGAAAAACCATGCAAATGGCGGCTTCTGTTGCGCATATGACGTAAAACGTCACCAAAGACATCACTTCCGGTGTAAACATCGTCATTTTCGCATGTGTAAAATCCCCATACCGCCAACTTTTTTCTTTTTACAGACATACTTTATGACAATCGCAGATGCGCATACAGATTTCCTGTTACGACTAAGTAAAAGTAAGTGAAAAATATCAAACTTTATTCAAATTTATTTGATTTTCTATGGATATAAAGAGAATTTCACTGTCACAGTCACAGTGGTTCCTACAATAGCAATTACTATTACAAATTCTTTAATGAAGTGAGCTGGGCCCCTAACTCAAAATAGTTAGGCTTCATCCTTGTTTACATAATATATGATTTGAAATAAGTGTTGGTTGTAATTAATAATAAATGTTTTGTTTGGTAACCCTTTTTGTGTTTTGTCAATAACCGTTCCCTGTGTTTTGAACTGTTGAAAGAAGACAAGGGTTCCATACAAACTCAAGAACAACGAAAACAATGGATTTTCTGTATTACCGGCATTGGATTTTCTTGCTGAACGTTGGTATTGGTGTATTCTTAGGAGTTACTCCGCCCTCAGCCATTGATATCGGTGCCACGTCTTGTGTCGCATGCAGACTGTGCTGCTGTATCGAACCCTGTTCAGTTTGTGTGTCGTTTGACCAGTGTTCACTTAATACGAAAATAACGATGACGCAATGTCAACACAAAATATTAAATTCCGATTCAAAATTTCTATAAAATTCAAGATGAATGAATTTTTCATTTACTCTCAAACTATATCAAGTATAAATACTAGAAAATTCAATAAATAAATCACAGGAAATACGAAACTGAGAAGAACTTTACATATCAGGTGGCTGCATTGATTTTGGCGCGTCTGCTAGGTTGCATGAAATTAACAACAAAGGGTTATTTCCTGGTCATTGGACTCTTGTTCACCAGGAAACAACATATCTAATCTGTAAGAACTTACAAATCTCCTAATATTCACGCTAGATATGAATGAAAAAGTATCTGGGTACAGAAATTCTTCTTCTGTAACACTGTTTATCAGCTGTTCATAATGGTTTCAGAACTTGTTGCAAAAATTTATTATCTGATTATTAATTAATCATACCTTTGATGGGATATTCATCGTTGAGGCAGCAGCCGATCATCTCTCTCTCTCTCTCTCTCTCTCTCTCTCCTCTCTCTCTCTCTCTCTCACGTAAACAGACTTTCTAGTTTGATAAAATGCCCACAGTAATTACCACTACTGTAATTAAAAAGTTATAGAAAATATCTACAAATTTTGCCGGTCGCTACAGTTGAAACAACACGTTTTGAGGGTTATTGATGTGATGCCATAAGTATTTAATTATACTTGTAATGAAATGATGAATTTCGCTAAAGCTCGTTCTGGACAGGAAAACATTCATCCTCGTTTGAGATATCTCTGTTTTACCCTGTTACCGGTGTAAGATTCTCTTAATCCATGTCTGTATGTACGTCTCAGAATCTGTTTCAGCTCTGTAACTTTTGTATAAAAATAGGTATTAAAGTGATATTAAGGTAATAAGAAATATACAGTATGGGAAAAAGATGCCTCATGTACCAAATTGAGGTTATCAAGGTCAAAGTCACAGGACACAATAAAATTTTGAAAAATTGAGTGGGAGAAAACATCGTTCAATTAATCTGTCATGAATGAAGCAGGGGCAAATGTGTCATATTGACACTTTACTATATATATATATATGTTTCATCTATGAATAAAAAAAAAAAAGTGACCATGTTTTTGTTTTTTACTTAAATACAAGAAAATTTAATTATAATTTTATTTTATGTTTCAGAATAATGGTTTAAAAGTTACAAGAATATAAAAGAAAAGTGGGCATCATGGTGGAATTAGAACATGTAAAAGACACTGATTTACTTTAAGGAGAAAGGTGCAATTAAATGAAGCTACATCAAAAAAGAATTTATATACTGGTCTATTTATGGTCAAAGAAGAAAGTTTCCTGTTTCAGCTGCTTTAGTTTGTGTAATGATTTAAAAAAAATCGTAACCCTAAATACTTATTTTGAACATTAAATTCATTACCAATAGTACAAAAATTTTGGAAGCAGTAAAATAACTATGGCTAATGTTTGTATACAGATGTGCGAGTCTATGTACCAGGTACCAACTAGAATAGCCTGTTTTATATTGGTACTAATACAAGGGGCCATACTGGACTATTACTTGGTCACCTACAAGTCCGTCTATTGGTACGGATGGATAGCCGCTGATATTGCTGTCAGTCTGATATTTATCATCGCATTTGTGATATCTTTTAGGCATTTACAACTGGTTCATAAAGAATCCAGTAGACATACCAATATACAAGCTGGCAGTTTACCTTTAGGGTATTTTGCTTGGTTTGTTTATTCAGTTGCCTTGGCAACAAGAGTTGCCATAATTTTCAAAGATTTTGCCTGGAAATTAAAAGAGGAAGATTTCTTTGGCCCAAATACTTTGAAGATTACCATAGCTTTGGCTGGGTTGATATTTGTTCTGTTGCTGTTCACACATCATGATGCTTTGTATGGCTCGGATAGACAGAGATTCATAGACATCCTAACGGCAACTGTCGTCTTCGACATATTGGACTCGGTCGATGCCCTGGATATATTGTTTGATAAAGTGGACGTCGACGACCTTCCTGAAGAGCTTCGGATCATAATAATTTCAACAGCATGCGTAAACCTTATCCTTCCTGCTCTTCCACTAATTACACTAAGTAGAACACATTTCGGTAACAAGCCAGAATCTCATGTTTTTATTGTTTTACACAAGCTGCTGTTGGTGTTCTTCGTAAATCTGCCGCTCCTTGTCATTCGGCTGCTGTTGTGGCATGTACTGAGCAAAGAAATATCTATATTTCCCGTAAAAAATGTTGTAATGATGTTTCTGATATTTCATGAACTGTATGAAGAAAGACGTGCTTCATTACATCAGCCTGATGGTTCTTTGAATGAGCGTGAAATGAGGAGTTACGACACTAATGGTGAAACTAAACCCATGAACATGATGTGATCATAACTGCACAAGTACTTGGGAATAGGAATCTGGTAGATCATTTGTATTCTTGTAGGTGAAGGTTGTTTAATAAAAAAAAGTCACTCCTGTCCCCAGTACCTGTGGCACTAAGGAGAAATACTTACTGTACCTTTTCGTGGTGAAAGAATTTAAAATTTTTACAGTAGTCTCCCTAAGTTTCATCAAGAACTTTGAGTAAAAATGGATTTTTTTTATCTCAAGTAAAATTGTTTTGTACATTACTTTTATTGAATCTCTGATTTTTGATTTTAACTGTCCCAGTCTTTTTAATGTAACCTTTAAATTCATATGTACATGTAATACTCGAAAAATTCTTATAGTATGTGTTTTCCTATGAATCTATTATTTCCAATATACGTCATACATGTACATGTTGTACATAGCCAAATTTTGTTCATTTTAACTTCACTTGAATCTCTTTTCACATGAATTTATTTCACATTATATATATTTCATGGGAATTCACGATTTTCACCTGAAGTTTTCCGTGTGAATTAGTAAAATTCATATTAATTTCATTTGAACAAAATTTGGCTTTGTTGATTTCCAGTGAAATTCCTTTGTCACATACTTTCATCAAGTTTACATTTTGTGAAGATGTTTTTGCAATATTAACAGTGTTCTACTTTATTATTTACTGAAAAGGCAGCAAAAATATCTAGATGATGAAATTCCTGCATCTTTACATTAATGTACAATCCTTTCATACATTAATATACAATCCTTTTAGCACATTTACAAGTAGAAGACAAATTTCTTAAAGTAGGCCACAAGTTTAGAGTAAGATGTATTGCAAAACATATTCAGAAAAGGTGAACTAAGTGGCATTAGGCAAGAAACATAATCCAAATCCAAAAAAGTAGCGGACGACTTTTGTCCCCTAGCTAGCTGTATTGAAACCACTAAATATAGAATTCAATGAGAAACTTTCACTTCAAAGTTCTTACTGTATAAATATATTTTGAATTACATTAAGAAATATATATTCATGACCATGTTGTAACAATTATGATGCATATTTAATTTCCAGCAATATTTTTGTATATAGCGATAAGCCCCAGAAAGACTCCAGGAGAGTAATATTTATTTTTAAATTTCTGTAAAATATCTGTCAGTGACATTCTTTATGTGTTAAGATTTAACACCTTTTAATGTTATTCAGTTTTGTAAATTACGAATGTTTAGCTGTCAGTGACGGCCATTATTTTAGTTTACTGATTTAACATACCAGTACATGAATATATTTTTGCCATAACTGTGCTATGGTTAAATTTTTTATTTGGGATTATTTTGGTTTACTGATTTTATATATTTTTGCCATAAATGCTATATATAGTTAAATCTTTAATTATTAACTTGGCTACCACTAACTGAGAAAGGACTTTAAAAAAAATCCAAGAAAGTTGAATAACAATCCCAAATGGTGAGAACTTGAACTGATTATATTTTTCCCTGCTACTAGTCTAATATTCTAGTATTATTTAGTACACCATACCAATTTTCTATTTAAAATTTCTGAAAATTGGCAAAGTGATTGTGATAAAAGGTAAGATTTTCAATTGTGAAGGGGGCAGAATATCGGCCCAAAAATTATCCAGCGAGAGTCCCGCTGTTTTCATTGTTTCTCCTGAGTACAGGTATAATTGATGTATCACCGAACACGCCCACAATGTTTTGACAAAGGCCAGGTATGCTTGAATTATACTAAGAGAATGAAAACTCAGCCTGAATTGTGCCATATAATGAGGTCACTGACAGTAGTACGTCATTAATTGCTGTGACGCTGCTTTGGTACCATGATGGCAGCCAGTGTCGGAACATAAAAGGCACTGCTGGTGCTACGCCAATTGGTAAAGGTCAAGTAGACAAGTCATTTGTTTGACTTTAATAGTATTCCTGGGTATTATTTTTATATTTTTTGTTCTTTTTTTAAAAAGAAATGATACAGGTATCAGATTTTATTTTTAACCTTTTTAACCTTTAACAGTTTACACTACATGTATATTTTATTTGGAACATTTTATTTGTTAATCCATTATTGTTTTAATTAATGTTTTAATATAATATGTGACTACAAGAATATAAATACTGTACATGTAATATGTATGGCTCAGTGTTAAATGTTGCTGGCTTTCAAAATTGTAGTTAACTTATTGAAACCATAGCAACGGCCTTGGAGATTTCTGAGGCATTTACATTGTATTTGATTCCTGTCTATATACATAATTTTGAGGTGCAAGTTGTTTGTTTTCAGACATCTTTTGAGCTTAATACATTGTGATCTTGCATCTTGGTGCTGATGGCTTTTAAGTAGAATTTCAATTTGCTGCATTTGCATAGATCTGTCTTTCTTAGTCTTTCTTTTGTAGTTGCTATCTTTGATATGCCACACAGGGCAAAGGAATTGGAAGCATGGTATAGGTGATCATTTTAATAGCTTCAGAATTATTAATTAAATAATACATTATTATCATTGGATTCTTAAAATACCAATGTTCGAAATTAATCAGTAATTTAAGCATCTAGCTAACTTGCATTTTAATTATTTTTTATATATAAAAAAAATAAGAAAGAATTTGTACAAAGAATAACAGATCCTACTTGAGAAATGACAGGTCACTTAGAATTGACCTAAACTTCAAAATCTGGACCATACCACATGCATTCAAATTGGGGACATGTTCAAGACAATTTATACATGTATGGATATTTTTTGTCAAAGTTATATGCTAATAAAGTGTTAACCTTTGGTATTTGGTAAACAAGAATTGTAATCAGGAGATATTTGTCATCACAATTTGTATTTAATACTCACCCGACATTGCTAACAAAGAACAAAGTTACCACCAGAGTACCATATGATACATACAACGGTTTATTACAACCTATAACATTTGTGCAAGTGGTCTAAAGCACTGTTTACGAAGCAATACGTCTTGACTATCTGGGTTCCAATTTCGACCAGGCAGATTCTAGTGCAAGAAATTTGTCTGTGATTGGTTGTTATCTAGGCACTCCAGTTTCCTCTACCATCTAAAACAACTGTGGTAGCTCAGTTGGTAGAGTGCTCTCTCCGTAAGTGGGAGGTCGTGGGTTCGAACTCCGGTCGGATCTGACCCAAGACTTAAAAGTGGATAGTGACTGTTTTTTCGCCAAGTACTTGGGCTTTACGAAATGAAAGTCACGGTTCTTTCGGATGGGAACTTAAAATAAACGAAGTCCTGTGTCTTGGAAGGCTTGGCACACTTAGAACCCTGCTGTATAATGCCATCAGTGCAACGCACAGGCAAAATTTCTGCACCTTTGCCTATAGCTTGCGACGTCTCCATATAAGTGAAATATTCTTGACTGGGACGTTAAACACCATTACTCAACTCAACTCAATTCCTCTTACCATCTTGGAACTTGCTGCCTCTGTATAAGTGAAAAAATCTTGACTGAAGCATAAAACCCTCTTCTGAACCAAAAATGATATCCCCCACTTTATACTCTAGAATTTATATTTTTGGGAAATATTTGTACATGCATTTTTACAGGTGTGAGATTCTATGCTGATAGAATATTGTTATAATGTTTTTATGCAAACAAGACATCTTAAGATACAATTTGATTTGGTCAAGTCAAATGCAATGTGTATTTGCTTGTACATGTATAATATATGAATATAAATATGTTGCTTTACATGTAAAGATTGTATTGTCTGTTTGTGGCATTTTGGCAAAGATATTACAGTATTGTTGCAGAATAAATGGGGCACTGTACAAGCACAAAGTGTAATTTGGCATGTTTTCCATCTCATGTTCATTTTTGTGTTCATCCTGTTTATATTACCTTCATTAATCTGCTGTGCTTATTAACACTGCTGAAAAGGTGTAAATCATTATACATGTACTGTTCAAGTCATTGTGTTTGTAACAGTGAATAACACCTTATTTCCATAGAAAATCTAATAAACTTGAAAAAAATTTGACAGTGTTCATTTACTTGTGCCTAGTTGTATTTGAAAATCTGTATGCACATCCATGATTGTCATAACATTTTTCTGTAGATGGGATTTTACATGGCAAAAATGGTGATGTTTGCACCAGAAGTTACCGTATATCGTTAGTGACGTTTTACGTCATATGTGCAATAGGATGTTAAATTCCCAAAGTGCCAATGTTATACTCTGTTTAGAAATATTCAAGGATAATCACGAATGTGCATACAGATTTTCTGTTACAACTAGGTAAAGTAAACTAGAAATATCTAACATTAATAAAGTTCATTTGATTTTTTATTGAAATAAAGCGTTATTCACTGTCACAAGCACAAGGACTTGAACAGTAAGCTTTTTCTATTTTTGTAGTGTAATTGTTAATTGATGGTGCCTTCTTTTTTATGACAGCTACTTGTAAAATGGATTGAAATTTTTTTATGCCTATTTACATAATATGTATTTTATAACTTTAGACTTTATTGTTTGCTTTTACTAGTTTTTATCATAATCTTAGAAAATGTGATCAACTATGTTTTAACCTGTTTACCCTTACTTTACAGTGGCATGATCCACTTTTTTCGTAGGTAACAGTTATGTGACTTTTTAGTGTAAATTTGTCATTTTGTTTGTACAAATACCTAAGTTACATGTGCTAATTTTGGTATGTCTTTATTTTGAACATTGATTACTAGTATCGGTACTTAGTACTTTCAGTTTGATCAAGGAAAAGGGCCACAATGAGCAAGTGGTTTAGGTGTTAAACTCTAACTCCCAAACGTCTCAACACTAGGGTTGATTGGGTTAACTAGAGTTAAGGAATTTTTTATACCCCCCACTTAAAAAGTGGGGGGTATATAGTGATAGGGGTATCTGTCCGTCCTTCCGTTACACCTTAGGGTACCTATCTCTTATCCGCAACTCCTCCTAAACCCTTCAATGGATTTTCATGAAACTTTTACACAATTTTTGTGATATAATGTTATTATGTAGATGTGCACCTCCTATTTTAAAATTTGATAGATTTTTGGGAGTGGGGGGTATTTTTTGTGACGTTGTGGCTCACAGTTTTTCTAGTTTTTTCTGTGTCAGTGTTCTACTGGTTTGATCATACTCCAAATACAATATCAAGTTCCCCAAAATAGATATATTTTTGATGCACTTCTAGATTGTCCATTGAATGGCATGGATCATAATAGGTTGTTGTCTTCCATTGTAGATGAAACAAACTTGCTAAACCTGATTCTATTGGAGTTAGATCAACAGCATACATCTTCCTATATCTGACCATCCAAATTATCGTATCTGGTCCATAACTTTCACATCTATCGATGATCTTTGGATTTTGATCAAACTTTGAACAAATATATCCAAAATGTGTTGCATACCAAATTTAAATATTCGGTCAAAGATCAAGGTTATGGGGTCAAATTTTAGATTTTGCTTAAAAATTAAGTATTTGTGTGTATCTGCTCTGTAATTTTCACATCAGTGAATACATTTTGTTCAAACTTGGCTCAAATATATACAAAAATGAATTGGTGTATTGTATACCAAATTCAAGTGTGTATGTCAAAAGTCAAGGTCAAGGGGTCAAATATCGGACTTGGCATTAATTTTTTTTGTCTGCCTCACAATGTTTACATCAAATTAGGCCCAAGCATAAAACAACATTATGTGAGGTGTCTTTTTTTAATTGACTGCCTCAGCCTGTGACTTGACTTTTTAGGCAGAACTAGGATTACTAGTATGGGTACTCCTTTATAAAATTAGAAGGCATTACAGAATCTGGAATTGACTTACTTGACTTATGTCCATCTCTCCTGGTGAAGAATTGGGACAGTAAGTCTGGAGTTAGGAAGGGTTAAAATATCAAAACTGTGTAGTAATGGTGTTTGGATCATACCACTGTTATGTAGGGATGAATAATTTTAAATGTGTTAGGAATTTGCTTCTTTTCTATTCTGATATAATTAAGAATTAAATCCAAATGTGTATTTTCTGTGATTTTTGTCCCTCTTTCATCATGATGGTTGTTATGGGTTGTTATGTAGTTATTAGTAATAATAAAGAATATTATTTGAGATCTTTATTGTTCTTATTTTCTTAAGACATTGAAAAAAGACTTTCTTAGGTTTCAAGGAAAAAATGAAGTGGAAAAATGAAGTTTCATGCCCCAGTCAACATTTTTTCACTTTTCCATGATGCATGGAGAAAACCACCAATCTTTGGCATGTTAACTGACAAACTATCACACCAGAGTAACAGTTGTGTCCCTTTGAAATTTTAATATTTTTGCCAACAGTTTCATGGCAGAAATGTAAATGGGTGTGTCATACTCTGCCTAGCAACGCTCTTGTTCTTTGTCCTTGACTTCTGCTCCAGGGTTTACCGTTATTATCAGTATAAGGACTGAGTGTTCTGCAATATTGCATTGAAGTAGCGCTCTAAAGACTGTGTAATAATAAAAAGCAGAACATAAACACTTGCACAGAACTTGCATACCTAGGCTCGTGAACTTTATTAGCTCACCTGAGCCAAAGGCTGAAAACTCTTTTTACCAATTTACCATTGAACTTCTGAATGAGATATGGTATGTATCCTCAGGTAAACATTAAGGTTCACAGGCCTCTTGTATAGATTAATGTTGAGATTAATATAAAAATTGCCTCTAATCGAGGGGTTAAAAACTGGTAGTTTAAGAAACAACCACCAAATCAGTAGAATGCTCTTTCTTTTTACCATTGCAAGTGTCAGTGCACAAAGAGCTTACAAGTTTGTTAAATTTGTTGACCTTTACTTAAGGTCATCTCTCAAAGAGTGGCTTTAGATGACCTCTTGTCATACATCAGGTGAAGCCTACTGCCTGGGCAAGATTTATACAGAGAAAATGGGTACCAGTTAACCTTTTAATGTATAGAATTGATTGAATGGGTTTTTACGTCCTGGTCAAGAATATTTCACTTATATCCGGACATCACCAGGTGAAGTTGCAGAAATGTTGACCTATTTGTAGTGCAGGGGGATACCACACCTTCCATTTTAAGGCCTCTTTGGAAGGATCCTGTGACTAATTTCTAAATGTCAAGTGCTTGTTGAAAGAATGGGCAAGTCTTAGTCAGACACAACCAGGGTTCGTTTAGTGGTAGAGGAGGATACCATTTAACTTGTCATATTAATCAAACACAAAACATTTTGGTCCATGTTTATGTAATGACCCTAAAAGCAAAACAAAAACTATGAAAATTGGCAAATCGCATGTGATCTTTCAACACAGAAGTGATGTCTGGTTGTTATGGAAGGGTAAGCAGTGACACCTCTTCCTTGTCTGGAACCCCCTCCCTAAGTTTAAGCATGTCAGATGCATCAATTTAAATACTTTGACACTTTGACAAATAGCTGCTCCAGAGTAACCCATTTTGACCAGACTTGTGTTCATATTGGAACTGAATGAGGACCACTTCCAATTTTATAAACACAGTGTTCGAATCCAGTACAGTGCTGTATGTATAAACATATACACACAAATGTATTCTGAACAATCTAAATTTATTCAGTGATGACAGGTTCATATAGGGAGTATACGGCTGAATAGTATCTACCTGCTAAACAATATTCTATTCTTGAAAAAATACATGGAATGGAAAGAAGCTTGCCTTTTTCAGGTCTCAACTATAATTATGTCAGAGTACAATGCAACATAATCACTGAAAATTAAATATACACAAAGTTGTGATGGTAATTAAGAAAAAAGTGTCGCATATGTAATGAAAATGATTCAAAATTTTAAAAAAATCTACTTCTAAAGAAAAACAGTTGAAATTTAAAATAAGGAGAAATATAAAATGTGTATTACATGAAGCAAAAATAGACTAAATAACAACAAAGAACAACTCAACAAAAACGAACTATAATGAAATTATATATATAAAATATAAAAAATGTACAATAAAACACGACTATAACGAACACGCTTACACCAAATACATGGGTAGTGCGAAGTCAAATATTGGTCCCGACCACTCCACTATACAAGTCTATATTAAATTCACAGGTTATAACGAAGTTGTTTATTGCGAATTATTGGTTATTGCGAATAGAAATTTTGTCCCCTAGAACAACATTTATTACATTTTTTTGCTCGTTTAGTGCGAAGTCAATTTTACACTCATTGACAAAAACCTGACTTACCTGTAAAAATGGACGTTATAATTGAATGCATAAAACGCTGACCTCATCAATAAATTATGTGAATGTGAAAACGAGACTGATGATCAGATTACTACTTCCGGTTATGTCAACATTGAGGGTAATGTTGTGACAAATTGCGAACTATGATGATATTGATATTGTGAATTCGGTTTTAGGCATTAGTGACAATCAGGATTGTGACAGTGATGGCGATTTCTGTGGGTTAGATCATTCTTGAATTTCTGTGACTCAAGCTGAAGATTGCATTAAAAAATACAATATTTTCTTGAAGAGCAGAACGACATACAAGTTATTTCATTTTCCGCTCTTGGAAGTTTGAAAAAAGTTATTACTGGCGTGAAACAGAGACGGACTAAGCAGACGAAAGTTTCAGACTATTTGTAATTAAACACATGATGAGTTGCGTTTCTTTTTAATCTTACACATATAGCGAGTTTAAGTGGCTCACTGTAAATATTCGTTATAACAATAAATGAAGTCGCTTTATAACGAATCTAAAACAAGAGTCCCCAGGGCTTCGTTATAAACGTGTTTTACTGTATTGGAATAAGGAAAAATTAATATACTGAAGAAACAAAAATTTGGGAACAACTAAACAAAAATGAACTAGAATGAAAGATGTATTTGTAGATTTTAATTTAATGGACTTTTTCTTTGAAACGCAAGTGAGCAAAAAAGACCAAAAGTTTCTCTTGGAGGTGTGTCTGTTATAACCAATCAGGAGTGTTGTTACAAATCTTTGCTCAA
Source organism: Anadara kagoshimensis (assembly GCA_021292105.1). NCBI lineage: Eukaryota > Metazoa > Mollusca > Bivalvia > Arcoida > Arcidae > Anadara > Anadara kagoshimensis. Next base: position 41,086,048 of record CM037862.1, read on the forward strand.
ATGGCCTTGACCTTGTAATTATCAGTGTGACATCCTTTAGTTGAGAAGGTACACTGATAGCCTTAAATATGTTTACAGCTAGACACTTCATCAGACGATTTTCGACCTCACAGGTAATCAGAGATAACGATATTTATCGTCATGTGTTTCTTTAGTCGCGTGTCAATTAGTTAAAACGCGGGAAATTCTAGCACATTGTTTGGCAAATAATTTTGTCCACGAAATAACAACGTGTTTGCTAAACATGTTGGTGTTCCATATTTTTAAATCGTCAAGTTTTCCTGATAAATATCTTTTTCATAGCAAATGATCTTTTCAAAAATATAAATAAAGGAATTAACTTAAGATAAAAATTTACAAAATCAAGAAATATAAATATTAAAGGATGCCATGTTCACCTTATGGCAATATATTTGATCAAAGACACGTGGCATTTTCATTACTCGATCAGCTGATTTTAATGTCAAGGTATAAAAAAATTTCTGCAACTTGTGAAATTGTTCTCAAAAATAAGGTAAAGCAGTAATGCAAATCAGTAACACAAGTACTAAGTAACTAGCCTAGGGGCATTGATTAGCTGAAAATTCAATTTAGTTTTATCATTCAAATATTGGTGACCTAAATATCCAGTAGTGTAATTAGGGCAACAAAATTCTTTTCATATTTTACATTCTGATATTCTCCTTATGTATACAGTCAACCTTGCCTTAAATGCCACGTCTATTCAAGGACCACCTGGCTCCGGTTTTACATCATTCTTAACTTAAATATAGCAAAATTCCAAATCTTTATAATTTTGTTAATTTTCAAGATATTCGGAAATTTAAGGTGTCATTTTTAAGATCATTTCTAGATTAAAACATTTGCATTTGGTTTTGATAAAAATATTCATCAGTAGTTCCAATAAGAGATTATCATAATTTGCTAAAAATCTTAGGTAAGGAATGATTGTGAAACTGGGGCCAGGTTTTAAAAGCCACTAAATTTTATTCAAGCAGTCTTTATTAATCTTATTTGAACTTGTATATAAGAGCCACCTGTCCATAACCAGCCCCTTTTACTTGTTACTTTTGGTTGTCTTTATAGACAAGTTTGACTGAAGCTATAATTAGTAAGTACCAGAAGTTCATTATAATAGTAGATTTCTGTTCATGAGCATTAATTTGTAAGCTATGGCAATGCATTACACATGTATGATAAATGCCATGTGAGTATAAAAGTTTGACTATACTCATTTGCAGAGTTAATTACCAACTCTTTGGTTATGGAGGTAAATTCAGTAAGTAATATTTCAGTGGGTACACTTCTGAATTAGCAATCAAAGAATTGAATCTCTTAATCTGTTATGTTCATCCAGCAAAAACTAACTGGATTAATAAAATTTATTATCTAAAACTTTTCACTATCTTGCAATGTTATATGCATGATGTAACCTGTTAAAAGAATGAACTGAATGCCAACTACCAGTATTTTGTGATCTGTGTACCAGTCTAGAGTCAACCATCACTTATATTGTTTCTTCAAAACATGTTATTTACAAGGTTTCGTTTATTTTGTCTGAGCATCCTGCACTAATTAATCATGACCTCTTATTTCTTAGTGTACATGTATTTAATAACAGGTTACTTATCTGCCTTATTCTTGTTTCAATGTTTTGAAGCTTCTTAGTGTACAAGACGTAAGTCTTCAATGACAATTTGGTCCACTTTGACATGTGACAGGAAGGAAAAAGTATTGGGTCGGACTAGGGATTGAACCCAGGACCTTGTACACTTTAATATAGGCAGGTGCTCTTCCAACTTCACTACCCAGATTGCTACGAGTATTCTTCCCCTTTTATGCTGGAGTTTCCCATGGTCCTGCACATGGGAAATCTCACCAGATTCCTCCAGATGGACTTCTTTACACATACCAGGATTGCCAGTTCACCACTTCTGAGGGCCACTTGAGTGACTTACTATAGATTGAACTAGGGACCTTCCAAACAATAGTTGGGTGCTCTACCAACGGAGCTACAACGATTGTTACAGATATATTAACCACATGCCTGAATACATGTTGATATCGATGCAGTGTTTCAGTACTTTTAGTTCTGATAACTGGTATATATTTTGTTTCTGAAGGACCCCCACCCCTGACTCTCATTTCAGAATGCTGAGTGCTTGAAGAAATAACAGTCACTATCTGTTTTCAAGTCTTAGTCAGATCAGGCAGGGGTTCAAACCCATGACCTCCCGCATAGGGGAGTAAGCAACCTACCAACTGAGCAAACTTATTGGCATATGAAAACCTAAGTCTTTTATTTTTAATCTGCTTCTAGTTTACTCTATGTTCGGTCCTTCTTTCTCCTTTATCTGTCATTGTTTCAGGGGGCTCGGTGGTAGAGTGGTCTAAAGCACACACTAGGGATCTTAGTGTCTCTTATCGCCTAGGTTTGAATCCCTCTCATGACAGATCCTAATGTGAGAAAGTTTATCAGTTCACTTGCATAATTTTGATGGTTTACTCTGGGCACTCCAGTTTCCTCCATCATTATTTAATTGAACGCCTCAATATAGGTGCAAGAATTATGACTAGGGCATAAATCTCCATTGCTATGCTCCACACGCATTATTTCTTATTGAGGTGGAGGATTGTGGGGTTTTCCTATATGGTAAATAAAAAATGGCCCATATACATCCTATGAACCATAGTTAAGGACATTGACCAATTAATTGTTATCTGAATGAGTCAACATGGTCCAAAAGTGCACTTTTATATATAATAGTCAAGGCCATGTCAGAAATGGTATTTATGAGTACTAGAATTTGATTATTCCTGAGAATCATGTACCTTAAATAATTATTTATAAGTTGGATTGTGTTTTTGAGATGCTAATATTGACACATCCGAATAAAACTTAACAAATATTCAAATTGTTCCATGTAGATTACTGATCGAGGCATTAATTAGAATTTTATAGACTTGCTAAAAAAAGAAATTAAATTTTATTTTAAGACTAACATTTATTATTATTACATAATTCTAAGGCAATATATGCTGGCTCATGATTTTACTCTAGATTATGTCATAAATATTTTGTCATAGATAAAACCCAGCCAAAAATAACACAATTTGTTTGCAAATATTGTCACATTGGGGGTGTGTCATTTATTCTTGCATCTGATTGGCTAATAAATAGAATTCAGTTAACATGTAAAAGGTCAAGGTAAAGGTTATTCCATTGTGCAGGTCATTAGAGATTTACCAAATTTAGATATTTATAATTTCAGATAAAATTGTGACATTACCAATACCATGTCATTTTAATAATTTTTATTTCTAATCTTTTCATATATTTTGATAAAAATATTAGCCACAGATGTAATTTTTAAACCATTTATAATTTTAATTATATCCTACTCTCCCCTATTTTAATATCAGTTTAGACTGGTCCATGTTTGACATACTTTTATCCTAGCTTGGCAAGGTTTCTTGTTTATTGTGTTTGGGATTGAATGCAATTTGGCAGTAAGTATTAATTACTAAGTCTTTACACAGGTTAATTAAGGACACCCACAGTCAAGTGGTTCCACATGTAAATATTGAGCATAATGGCATAACCTGTAAACTGTAAAATTATTCTTTAATAACTTTATGTATGGGATTACATCAGTTTTACTTCTTCTGGCAGGGAACTGCATAAATTAATAACTTTAAAAACATTTTTTGTATATATTTACTTTAACTCTTGCACAGTTATTTTTATTTGTTTAAAGTAATTTATTGTATAGTAAAGTGAAGGCTTTATGTGGTAGGATTATAACCAAGCAGATTTTCTTCGTTATAAACATATGATAAATCATGTGCATGCATGTGCAAGCCAAGTTACTTAGCTGGTACCCCATGGTATTTTTAAGTGCAGTTTAATGAACATGCAATATTGCACACATGCAAGTGTATGTTGTAACTTTCCGATAAGACCACATCAATTCTTATTTTTATAAGAACAGTATTTTATATTGTATACTCTTAACATCACTGAGTGTATGTTTGTGTACATGTTTTAAATTTTAGTGGTCTCACTGTCTGGGTATCTCGGTAACGGTAGAGTACTCTCGCTATAGTGTGAAAGGTCCTGGATTTGATCCCCTGTCCTTAAACTCTGCATTTTTCTCCTTCCTGTTACATATGATATATTGATATACATGTACCAGTATGTATAATTTTAAAAATGACAACTAAAGTGGGTGAAGAGTTCCATTTGTATCGACCCTCCTCTGACAGTCTAATTTTGTCTACTAGTTTTTAGGAGATATTAAAAGCATTAACACTACTGAATAAAATTATGCTGATCATGTCATTAAATTTTTTTTAAACATATATAGAAAATTATGGGCGGAACCCAAGGACATTATAGAACATGTACAATATTTATTATACATGTTATACGTCCGGCAACTCTGTCCCTGGTTGAGCTCTTACCACATGGGATTACATCAGTTTTACTTCTGGCATGGAACTGCATAAATTAATAACTTTAAAACATTTTTTGTATATATTTACTTTAACTCTTGCACAGTTATTTTTATTTGTTTAAAGTAATTTATTGTATAGTAAAGTGAAGTCTTTATGTGGTAGGATTATATCCAAGCAGATTTTCTTCGTTATAAACATATGATAGATATAAATGTGCATGCATGTGCAAGCCACGTTTCCTAGCTAGTACCCAGTGGTATTTAAGTGTCACTGAGAGTAATTATAAGTTTGTGTATATGTGCATGTTTTCATACATGTTTAATGGTCTCAATGTCTGGGTATCTCAGTTGGTAGAGTAATCTCGCTATAGTGTCCCTGGTTGAGCTCTTACCACAAGGGATTAGACATTATGAGACAGTAGTGCATGTTCTTCTGATGACATCTTTAGTTGATAATCTGGTTAATGATTATCCTGTAGTTATTGCATCCTTTATCTTTACTGCCCCTGCAGTTTCCTATAAGTGACAAATTCCTGTTGGTTATTACCTACCGTGTACTATAAACTGACCCATTACTGGTATACTGGTATTAAACTATTGGTAAGGCCATTTCCTGTTCTTTGTTTATATTCAAAAGGGGTGTCTGGTCATAAATCTACAGATTAACAATTATAAGTAAGACTTGTCACCTATTTATAAAGAAAAGAAAAAAAAACCAAAAAATGTATCTGGCTATGGAATGTGTGTTGTTTGAATTGAAGAATATTTTCTTCCACAAATCTTAATTTTTAAATCTGGTTTAAAGAAAGAAAATTCAAACATTTGTTTTTGGGGTTTTTTTTGTTTTTGTTTTAAAGTTTATGTCTGATTTTGGGATTGATTTTAAAGAATCATCATTATTTTAAAAGAAAAACAATGGCAAGTGTACTTTAGTCAAAATATATTCTGCTAATAATAAGTCTTATGTGTAACTGTATCTGATTTTATGAATAAATTTTACATGTGTTACTTTGTGTATAACCAGAGACATCTGGTATAACACAGTGCTGATATCTGTGATGATCAATCCAGGATGCTATTTTGATTTTAGCCTGATAGTTGAAGGTCAGTTTAGATGCTGTCTGATTGTTTATGATGTAGCCATCCTGTCATGCATGCCATATACACATGTATATTGAACCATCCTTTCAAGGACTGTTTAGTTTTACATTTGATTTGTGAAGATTTGCAGTGCTTAATGTACTTGACTAATAAGAGTCCAAGATCAACAGCAAACTACCAGAAATTATAGTCATTTCGTACCATATCAACTACCATTTCGTACCATACACTCAAGCCATTTTACCATATAATACAACTACATAGCTACCATTTCGTACCATATGATAGTGAAGTGTTGCCAATCCTACAATAAATTTTGTATCATAGTGAAAGTCTCAGTCTCTCTCTCTCTCTCTCTCTCTCTCTCTCTCTCTCTCTCTCTCTCGCAACATAGTTCTTACATTATACAATTTATAGTAAAGTTCTTTAATGAAATCTCAATAAGACGAACATCTTCAAATAAAAAATGCTTGGACTTTGAGAATCCATGTTAAAATCAATGTTTTTTGCTAAACTAGGAGCATCAGATCAAAAACAAAGGCCGGGTCACGAAATTTCCAAAAGATAAAGTGGAGAATCTTATCAATTTTCTTTTACTTCCTGTTCTTCATATCAGGCGAATTAATATTAATAAGTAACACTTATTGATAAAGAACCTCTTTTTTTAAATATACCGTAATCAACAAATAAATTAATGTCATTATATATTAAAAATATGGTACGAAATGGTAGTATTTTCATGTGCAGATTTTGAATGCATTATTTTAATAAAAATTTGCTAGTTATTTCGTACCATAGAAATGGAAAATTTGGGTACGAAATTGTCATGGTACGAAATAGTTATTGTACGAAATGGTCATATGGCATGGTACGAAATGGACAGACTTGGGTACGAAATAGTAAATTTGGGTACGAAATGGTCATGGTACGAAATGGTCATGGTACGAAATGGTTATGGTACGAAATGACTAGCTTCGACTACCAGTACTTTTCGGGCTGACAGACAATGTGCTGTCATGTATAATATTTTGACAGTTTTTAAGCATGCATGATATTTTTGTTTGACGTCCTTAAAACTAAATTCTAAAAGAACTTGTAGAAAATGATTTCTTGAGGCTGAACAATTACCAATCCTCCTGATTGAATAGGTTTTGTCAAAGTGCATGATTATCTGTGTAAATATTTCTTATGAACAAAACAATAGTCTCTTTAAGACCCCATCTATTAACCCTTTTCTCTTTAGTTTTGTTTAAGATCACTAAAACTTGGTGTAAAAGAATTTCTTGAGCCTGAAAAATATTTTGTCATCCTTCATTGTAATCTGTGTCAATATTTTCTTTTGAGCAAGAAGCTGTTTTTCAGTCTTGATTGATTTCTTTAAAACCAAGTCTTAAAGGAACATGAAGAAAGTGATTTCCTAAGCAGGGATGAAGCTTAACTATTTTAAGTTAGAGGCCCAGCTCACTTAAGAAAAGAAGTTTTAATAGTAATAAATAGCTAAAATGTTAAAACATTCAGGGGCCCAAACCGATTTTTAGGAGCCATGGGCTACTGGGCCCCTGCTAATCTTCATCCCTGCTGAGCCGGAAAAGTGTTGACTATTTACCACGATAAATAAGCCTGCACTATCTGTGTAAATATTTCTTTTGAGCAAGAACCTGTCTTTAAGATCCCATCTATTAACCTTTCCTCTTTATTTTTGTTTGATATCCTTAAAACTTAGTCCTAAATAATGACTTTAAACTGGTTTATGAAATATCTCCAAATTTATGTCAAAATGATCAAGTTGTTGCTGGTCATTACCAGTTACTGTCACTGCTGGATGATCATTGAAAATTGATAAAGACCAGCTTATATATACCAGTACACAGTGTACCAATACATATACATACATATGTATATATATATATATATATATATATATATGAAGTTATCTTTAAGGGACTTGTATGTCAACCTAAAATTTTCTTGTCAGTCTTATCAAAATCTGAAACTACTGTAGTCTAAACTACAGAAAATGTATAATTAAAAAAAATTTAAATGTATGTTCTGTATAAGAAGAAGCATTCTCAAGTAAAAAAAAGTCAGGATTTTTATGGTAACTCTTGTCCTGTGCTTGTGAAGATAATATCTTCTCTGTGAAAATTTCTTATTTCCCTCTTCTCTATTATTTCATGATAAAAAACTAAAAGTTTCTTACCATGCAATAAATCAGAAGATCAAAACTGTCCTACTGCTAATGTTTTTCTTTTTATACAGTATATGATGAAAGTTTTGATTTTGAGGTCAAAACTGACACCTCATTTCCCCAATGGCAAAATTTTGGTATTTTCACAATTTTAACACTGACTATCGCAATGATTTATCTAAAACCTTTGATACAAAAATAAAACAATTATCTATAATCTTTATTAATATATTCTGTTACAAATTTTGTGCTAGTGTAGTCATCACAAGTGTTGGACTTAAGATTAGGGTGCAGGGATGAAGATTAGCAGGGGCCCAGTAGCCAATGGCTACTTAAATTCAGTCTGGACCCCTTAATGTTTGCACATTTTAGCAATTTATTACTATTACAAATTCTTTAATGAAGTGAGCTGGGCCCCTAACTCAAAATAGTTAGGCTGCCTGGGGTGCATTTATCATGTCTAGTTCCATCAAAGGGAATTTAAATACCGGTAATAAACTTAGATTTCAGAAATGCAGGGACAACTGGAAACTTTTGAACTTTTGTATAAACTGTTATGTAATAAAGAGCATGAACATACTTAGCGCAAGGCATGGGATTTCACTTTTAACACTCAGGATTTGGATCAGTAAAAGCTAAGGCCTTAATGGCTGAGTGGTTTTAAGTGCTGGCTTATGTATCACAGCACTTCTCGTATAAACTGTTATGCAATAAACTGTGTGAACATACCTAGCACAAGACACAAAAATCCACTCTTTGATTTGGACCATTTACAGGGCCTTGGTATAGCACTTCTCACAGCCTAGGTTTGTATCACAATAGGTTTCACCATCCCAAAACTTACTGCCTCAATATAAGCGAAAGAGTTTTGACCGGGGTGTAACATCGTAACTAGATTTCCAAAATTATTAGAAGCCAAATTTCCAAAATTTGAAAAAATAGTCATTTTGAAGTACTTTTAAGAAATTAGTTAAAATACATGTAGGCTACTTTTTGAAAGAGATTTCTAAAAATTAGTACAATGTAGTGAATGTATCCAAGGGAATTTGACTGTAAAACACCATTACTTCTCTCCACTCCTGGAACGGTATGTCTTGTAATGCATCTATAACAAAAATCTACTTGAATATGTCCTTGGTCAATAGCATTTTACTGATTTTGTTTTGTACATGTATCAGAGGATGAAGGTTGCAGTGATAGGGTAGATTTTATTTGGAGCTGAAGTGTACCGTCTGCTACAGCAGGATGGCCACCGTATTATAGGGAATTCACTGTCTGAAAGTCACCATGTTATAGGGTACCTCACTGTTTCTGGTATAAATATTATACTGTTTTTGTTTAAATTTCAGTCTTTATATCAGAGGATAAAGGTTGCAGTAATAGGACAGAGTTTATTTGGAGCTGAAGTGTACCGTCTGCTACAGAAAGATGACCACCATTATATTGAAGGGGTCTTCACTGTCCTTGGTACATGGGATAAATATTATACTGTTTTTGCTTAAATTTCAGTCTTTATATCAAAATATGAAGGTTGCCGTAATAGGACAGAGTTTATTTGGAGCTGAAGTGTACCGTCTGTTACAGAAAGATGACCACCATTATATTGAAGGGGACTTCACTGTCCTTGGTACATGGGATAAATATTATACTGTTTTTGCTTAAATTTCAGTCTTTATATCAAAATATGAAGGTTGCCGTAATAGGACAGAGTTTATTTGGAGCTGAAGTGTACCGTCTGTTACAGAAAGATGACCACCATTATATTGAAGGGGACTTCACTGTCCTTGGTACATGGGATAAATATTATACTGTTTTTGTTTAAATTTCAGTCTTTATATCAGAGGATGAAGGTTGCAGTAATAGGACAGAGTTTATTTGGAGCTGAAGTGTACCGTCTGCTACAGAAAGATGACCACCATTATATTGAAGGGGTTTTCACTGTCCTTGGTACATGGGATAAATATTGTACTGTTTTTGTTTAAATTTCAGTCTTTATATCAAAATATGAAGGTTGTAGTAATAGGACAGAGTTTATTTGAAGCTGAAATGTACCGTATGCTACAGCAGGATGGCCACCATATTGTAGGGGACTTCACTGTCCGCTAGTCACCATATTATAGGGTATCTCATTGTCCCTGGTATAAATATTATACTGTTTTTTTGTTTAAATTTCAGTCTTTATATCAGGAGGATGAAGGTTGTGCAGTAATAGGACAGAGTTTATTTGGAGCTGAAGTGTACCGTCTGCTACAGAAGGATGGCCACCATATTGTAGGGGTCTTCACTGTCCCAGATATAAATGGAAAAGCAGATCCATTAGGTAGGAAAATCTATGGGCTTATAGAATCTTATACTGGTAACAGGGTCAAACAGAGATATCTCAATGTCCAGAACTCGCTAAAGCTTGTTCTGGACCGGAAAATTTTAATCCTTGTTTGAGAGATCTCGTCTTACCAGTTACTGGTGTAGTGATTTTTTCTCACACATTTGCAACATAAACAGGGTTCATACAGGCCTGGAAAAGTCCTTAAATTTTGAGGTTTGCCCTTAAAAGACCCTAAAAACAAGTCTGACCCTAAAAAGCCTTGAATGTATCCTGAAGGCCCTAAAAAGTCCTTGAATTTGGCCAGTTTGGTGTCCGTATTTCCATATTAAGTGGATATAAATAAATAATTAATTGATAAATTACATTGAAATGGGGTACCTGGCCCAACCGAATGCCCAACTTAACCTCCACTTCAAGTGTTGTTACTATGGACACGTAAATAATTGTTTGATTGATTTAATTGCCCTTGCACCAATATTTTTTTCTAAAATGGTCCCTCTGATTAGGCCTTAAATTTGCAAATAAGACCTTGAAAAGACCCTAAAAAGTCCTTAAATTTGGAGTCTAAATGTCTGTACGAACCCTGATAAAACCTGATTTGTAAATTAAAAATTGCATCACGTGTTCAGTTTTTATGTCACCATCTGTGCCTACTGAAAATGAAGTAATCAATTTTTGTTGACATTCTCACGTAAAATAATTATGACGTCATCAATTAAGCATGTGTCATTGACGTCACGACGAGCCAAACAGTGCATGTAGGTTGTTTTACACAGGGGACGTAAGACAGAGAAATGTTGCACCTAGCAATCAATGAAATGACTTGGTGAAGTATGGGAGAAATTTAAAACTGGTCATTATGAATTAGAAATATACCAATTCTCATATACTCATGTTAGTGAGGTTTGATTTTTGGACATATACATGTACTGACTAAATTTTGATTTATAGAAATGAGTTGAAGAAGTGTGAGAGTAATGAAGTTTTAGGCTTCAGTCGAGTTTTTTCACTTGTAATTAGTATTAGAGGTTGTCAGTTCATCGATGGTGGAAGAAACTAGAGTGCCCAGAGAAAACCATCCACCTTCTGCAAGCGAAATTGACAAAACTCTCTCACACTAGGATCTGACCAGCATGTGATTCAAACAGGCAGAGTGAGGTACTGTAATTCTTAAGTCTTAGTGTGTAATTTAGACCAATCCACCCCCTACAAATTAGGAAGGCAACTTAAAATTTGTTCTTGAGGTATACATGTACAATTCAAAATATAAAAAATTTAAATAGTACGGTAAATGTCGGTAATCTATTTTGGCCAATATGTGAAAAAATACTTTTAAAACATACCATTTTTTTCACAACTTTTGGAAATTTGGCTACTGTGCTAATAACTTTAAAATTGTAGATGAAGGCCTAGGTACCTGGTATATGTTTTAAAGGTCGGTGAAAATAAGATTTTGTTTTATGTCTATAGCTGTAGCTGCTTCAGAAGATGGGATCCCTGTATATAAATATAAAAGATGGCAGCTGAAGAAGCAGGCGTTGCCGGAGATCGTAGAGGAGTACAAGGCTGTCGGCGCAGAACTTAATGTCTTGCCTTTTTGTTCACAGTTCATTCCGATGGAGGTCATTAACTTCCCGAAAAATAAATCCATCATTTATCATCCTTCATTGTTACCTCGTCACAGAGGGGCGTCGGCTATAAACTGGTAAGTGATGCAGAAGGAGATTGGCGAGATGAGTAATGGTATTTTACGAGCCAGTCAAGTTTCTTTCACTTATATTGAGGTGGTCCGTTTATGTATGATGGAGCAAACTTGAATGTCACGAGGGAAAAAACCTTAATCGCCTGGAAGCAAACTGTCAAACTTCCTTTCTTTACGATATACTTGTATATTTCAATGTTTCAGTTTCCAGTTTTTCTTTGACATAGAACTGGCAAATTTAAAATCTTAATTTTGTTTACTTTTAAATATTAGGGAATATAAGGTGTCGTACAAGTTTATGAAATTTATTTACATGCAGTTTTTTCAAAAATGTTAATTTGTAAACTTTGTATTTCCAAAACAATTGTTAAATTGTTAAAATTTGCTCATTTTAAGTTTAGGATATCTGTTTTTTAATGTAGTTTTTAGAACATTTTTTAAATGTGATTTTTAGGACATTGATGCAGGGTGACAAGACTGGAGGATTTTCAATATTTTGGGCTGACGATGGACTGGATACTGGTCCTCTCTTACTGACCAGGAAGTGTTTTGTTGACCCTAACGACACAGTGGACACAATATACAATAGATTCTTATTTCCTGAAGGTGTCAAAGCAATGGTAAGTATGACCTTTGGTATGATATCCTTTTTATGTTCTACCCTATACCAGTGTCTCTAATATTAGAATAACCACTGCGGTAGCTCAGTTGGTAGAGTGTTCGCTCCGTAAGTGGGAGGTCGTGGGTTGAAGGACCGACCCAGTCTGACCCAAGACTTGAAAGTTGGTAGTGACTGTTCTTTCGCCAAGCACTCGGCATTACAAAATCAAAGTCACGGTTCTTTCGAATGGGAACTTAAAATAAACAAGGTCCTGTGTCACCGTGGGCTTGGCACGATAAAGAACTCTGCTGTATAATGCCATTAGTGCAACTCACAGTCAGAATTTCTGCACCTTTGCCTATAGCTGGTGATGTCTCGATATAAGTGAAATATTCTTGACTGGGACATAAAACACCATTACTCAACTCTAATATTAGAGATATTTTTCTGGTCACTAACAGGGTCTGGTAAAAAGGCCATTCCCAATACCAAAAAGTGCCTATTTTCCCAGTGCTATAGGTAAAAGATTTCCAATTGATTCAGTAACTGCATAACTTTTGAATGGAAAAGCTCAAGAAAATTAACAAGAACTCCACATTTCAGCATAGCATATTATTCATCTTTTGCTGAACTGATAAAAAATTACAATTGTTTTCTTTCATTTTGTGTAGGGACCTCGGTGGCTTAGTGGGCTAAAGTGTGTGCGTATGGATCACAGTGCCCCTTACTGCCTATGATCAAATCCCACTTAGACATACACTTTTGTGCGAAAAATTGTCAATTCACTTGACCAAGGTCAGTAGTTTTCTCCAGACATTCCAGTTTCCCCCTATCCCAGACCAACCACTTCACTATAAGTGAAAAAATCTTGACTGGGACATAAAACGTCATTATTCAACTCGGCTCTTTTACTTTGGATTTTTTTAGGGAGATGCTGTAAGGTTGATATCGGAAGGAAGGGCACCAGTAATAACACAACCAGAAGAGGGAGCCACTTATGATCCAATGTTGAAGAAAGACAAAGTAGAAGTATGTCTGATATAACTTTTAAGATACTGTAAACATATTTATTTTCGTGGTGTACTAATTTTGGCTTAGTTTGTTTTGCGCGAAAATTAATACCAAGCAAAAATTTTATTATGCTTATTGTGTTATAGTGCATATTTCAAAAATGCGAAAATTTAACGGCGCAAATATGTCTACACTTCCTATACAAATGTACTGCGAAAATAAATGCACGCAAAATTAAGTATGTTTACAGTAGTATGATACCATTTTTCCCAGTCATGACAGGAAAGACAACGTAGAGTTATTCCAGTACTTTTATAGTACCCCCTTCTCTTATAGACAGGTCCTGATAGTCATGATAGTACTCTTACCCCTTTCTTCCAGTCATAGACAAAGACACTACTAAAGAAAGACAGTTATTATTCCAGTACTCTAGCTTGTGGTCCCCCCTTCTCTCAGTCATAGACAAAGACACTACCAAAGAAAGACGAGTTATTCCAATACTCTTGTAGTACTTCCTTGTCTCAGTCATACTGAAGAAATTACAAAGTAGACTAATAGAATCTTACACTGGTAACAGGGCGAGACAGAGATATCTCAAACGAGAATGAATATTTTCCTGTCCAGAACAAGCTTTAGTGAGTTCTGGTCATTGAAAATATTCACCGGAGATTGTGGCGTCATCATTAAGAGTGTAAGTGATTGTGACATTGAGAAATTGTTGGTCGACTTCGGAACTTTTCTCTACTTATTAAGTCCTCCCAACGATAAATCCAGAGCAGGTATAACTACGTGGGAAATTCAGCGTGTAGTCCGTCTCAACCCTAGGGTGAGACAAGGAAATCCCACATGGGTAAAAAAAGGGATTTCCATGTCACAAGTGTGAGAAATTGTCTTATATTATATACTACAATGTAGTAATGGAAAACACAATTTGTTTATAAATACAGATTTAATTTGTATAAATATGACAGTGGTGGGAGTGGATGGGGAAAATTTTCAATTTAATCTATTTATACCCCCTGTAAACTAGTTTGAGGGGGTTATATTCCATATCATCATGTCTGTCCCTATGCTGTCTGACTGTGTAACATCGTGTCTGGGCCATATTTCATAATTGCTTTGGATGACTGTCATAAAACTTGACATGAATAATCTTCATGGTTGAAACAAGGTCATATTGGAAAGGTCAAGATGACGGAACACATATAATGTTGGGGCAAGGGTAATTGGCTCTCAAGAGACAGTTCTAGTTCTTTATATATGGTACATCTACATTGTTTGGATGTATATAATTTTATCCATTACCAAATTTACATCCTATTTCTATTCAGAAATTTTCTATATATGTATGTCTTGAATTTGCGGTAACATGGACGTATAATCAATTTCAGATAAAATGGGACCAATCTGCAGAAGATATACATAACTTTATCAGAGGTTGTGACAAAGTTCCAGGAGCATGGACTACAATCAATGGAGAGGTAAAATTTATTGCTGTCTTAATGAAGAACTTCATATCAGTTTGTCAGGGAATTTAAAGAGTTGTGTCCCTTTGAAATTTATATCATGTCTTATCCCGCCTAATCCTCCCACACTACTGAACGGAAGAGGACTGACTTCATTTTTTTCCATTTCACATAATACTTCTGAAAAATTTTATGTCCCTTGCTACTTTGCCTAACAGTTTATTCGCAAAAATGTAAATGGGAGTATCTTGTTACGTCAAGCAGCATACTTGTTTTGAAGTGCACAAGAATGTCAGGGAAAAATTGAATAATGTCAGGGAAATGTGAGAATTTTGAATGAAGTCAAGTATGTACATGTACATATAATACTATTTTTCGCATGTTATGACTACTGCGGTAACTCAGCTAGTAGAGTGTTTGCTCTGTAAGTTAGAGGTTGTGGGTTCATACACTAGTCAGGTCTGACCCAAGACTTGAAAGTTGGTAGTGACTGTTCATTCTCCAAGCACTCAGCATTATTAAATGAAGTCGTGGTTCTTTTGAAGGAAACTTAAAATAAACAAGGTCCCATGTCGCGGTAGGCGTGGCATGATAAAGATCCCTGCTGTATATGCCATCAACCCAACACACAGGCAAAATGTCTGCACCTTTGCCTATAGCTAGCAGTGTCTCAATATAAGTGAAATATTCCTGACTTAGATGTGCAACTCAACTTGAAGGATATGAAAGTCTAAGATTCATTATTATAATCACTTGTGCATGTATCATGTTTTTTTCTTATAGAAAGTGACAATGTTTGGATCCAGATTGTGGAACAGAATCGAACCACGTGGAAACCGAGTTGACATCGCTGGATGTAGTAAACAAGCCATTGTACACAAATATGGAATGGTCATTTTTGGAAATGATGGAAAAATGGTAAGACCAGTGCCATCTTTATTCGTTTTCACCGTACTGTAGAATGATAGCATTATGCTGTATTTGCACTGTCAATTTTAATCTACAGACTTTTAAGTCTACTATTTATTTAATGAAAATGGGATTACTTGTATTAACTCGTAGTAGCTCATATTTACTTGTAGTGAATTAATCTGAATAAACGCCTGCCAAAAAGCAGCTGAGTCATTGCAAAATAATGAGCATGTCAATTCTTTAAAAAGTCATAGCGGACTTTTCATACCCCTACTTGGAAGTAGAGGGGGTAAACTGGTTTACCTTTGTCCTTCGATCTGTCCATCTCAAACAAAAAGAATTTGTAACAGTTTTTGTGTTAGAATTCAGAATGAGGTCCCATGCTGCAAGTACCGATTTCAAGTCTGCCAGACATCTACTTCCAGTTCACCAACTTAGTTTATTTTTAGTTTATTTTTCGACATTTATGGTCAATGGTTGAAGTTAAATCGGGGATATACTAAGTGAGCAATAGCTCGCATATTTCTTGTTGTGGAATAATACAAAATAATACAAGTTTAAAATTAACTAATGGCAGTTAACACAAAAAATATGATTTGCATTAGATAAATCGTAAATGAAAAATTTGTTATAAATCATAGTCAAAATCATGTATAGTGTAGATCCAGCAATATAAATAATACTTTACATAAACATAAACAGGAGTTGAGATTAGTAGGGACCCAGTATCTCATAGCTTTTAAAAAATAAGTCTGGACCCCTAAATTGTAAACATTTTTGTTGTTATCATATTATTACTGCAACTTTTTTTTCTGAAATGAGCTGTGCCCTGAACTCAATATACTCGTCTCTGAATTTAAGTAGACATATAGAAAAATAAATATTGAGGAAATGGATTTGAGATTTTACAGAATTGAATGGTACCTTGGTGTGATGAACAATGCTTGCAGTTTCCAATCACATACACGGAGAATTTGTGCATCTCTCGAATGGAAGTGAACAAATAAATGAAATTGCATTCAAAATGGTCTTCACTCAGATGTGTTATGAGTTATCTCCCTTAGTTTTAATTTACTTTCTTGTCTTTAATACTAGAATTTTATAATTTTAAACAGGTAAATGTTAGCCAACTTCAGTTTGAAAACGGTAAGATGATTCAGCATCAAAATATGGTAAAGAGGATACATCACAAGCCAAGATAGAATTTACACCAGAGGAAGAGGCCATGATCAAAACACTCAAGGTAGTACCGTAAACCAATGTTTATTTGTATGTGATAAAGTATCTTGTGTTTTATTGTCTGTCAGCAAGATTTTGGCAGAGTATTTATAAAGAAGGAGAGTCTATGTAATGTAATTAAGATGAATTCATATGTAAAGGGAATTTTGACAAATGGCTGCATGAGGAAGTTAATACACATAAGCTAACACAGTATTAATACCTATTTGTTTAGATTCACCATTGTTAATAAACACTTTGCCAAAATAATGCTGATTAACTATACAAGGATTGTTAAAGTCCTATGTTGACAACTGAATAACCTTTATTGTTTATACCTAAAAAAAAACAATTTTTGCAAAATTGACCCCATCCAAGCAGTTGTGTCGAGAGGGGAGATCTCCCACTTTGTGGTCTTCATAGGTTGACAGGTATGACAGTCATGAAAGAGAACTGTATTGAATATAATTGGTGGAGTGGAAAAATGGTGCTACACCCAAGTCAAGAATCTAGGGATGGTGGATCATGGAGGAAAACAGATTACCTGTAGCTGATATATTGATTGATTGATTGATTGATTGATTGATTGATTGATTGATTCGGTCAAGAATATTTCATTTATATCCAGATGTCACCAGTAATAGATGAAGTGGCATAAATTTTTACTTTGCAGTGCATTGAGGGCAATATGCAGGGAGGGTTCTTTGATATGCCATGCCTGTCGTGAAACAAAGCATCTGTTTTTTTAGGTCTTTTGAAGGACCCCAATGATTTTCATTTCCTAAATGCCAAGTGGCTGGCGAAAAAACAGTCACTGCCTATTTTAAAGTCTTGGTAGACCTGGCCCAGCATTTGAACCCACAACCTCCCCCATAAGGAACGAGCACCTTGCGAACTGAGCTAATATGTAATATGTTGTAAAATGTAATATCATAACTTTGTTTACATTTTAGGGTGTTTGGGGTGGAATACTAAATGTTGATGTGGACGAGTCTACAGATTTTTTCAAATGTGGAGCAGGATCCATGGATGTTGTAAGGTAAGTGGACAGGTAATCCTGCTCTAGTGTCCTCTCTTTATAAAACCACCTGTCTATGAAAACATGCGCTTTAAGGTCCACATGCTTCATATTCAAACCAAAAAGAACTTTTATATAAAGACCACCTGTCTGAAAACATGCCCTTTAAGGTCCCCATGCTTTATATTCAAACCTAAAAGAACTTTTATATAAAGACCACCTGTCTATGGAAACATGTGCTTTAAGGTCCGCTTGCTGTAATTTAAACCAAAAAAGTCATATTAGAATGACGTGTAACATTTTTACACATTTCAGATTGGTAGAGGAAGTGAAGGAGAAATGTAATGGCATATCACTACAGAATGAAGATGTATACATGAACACAGGATTTGAGGATTTTATTAACTGTGTAATCAGAAGAGGCAGAGGAATTGAAGATAAAGAGGAGTTCACTTATGATGCTGTAAGAGGCTTTCATAGTATACTTAGAAATATTTTCAGGGAAACCAGAGCAACTTGAAAAAATGGGGGATATTAAATTTTGAGTACTGTCCCTCTGTCTGTCCAGACACTTCTTGTACTGAGTAATTCTCCAAAAAAATTAATGCATTGTACTACAAGACTTGGTGCAAAACATTAACATTGAAATGAGAGTTGCTTATCATTAACCCTAGTCGGTTTGCTCATTTTCCTTTTGAACACAAGTGCAAATCTTAAAACGTACCTACTAACAGGAGATCCTATTTCACTGAACTTGTCTGTCCTTTTGTACGTTAGGGATGAGTAAGGTTACAAGATAATGGATGGATTAACCATTTTATATACATGTTCATCAGCGTTGGAAAGAAGTCCAAAATTTCAACCAGTCCTGGTCTGATAATTTTGTAGTATAAAAGAGGTTATTGAAAAAGTAACCAGTCCCTCTCAAAAGTTACCACTCTCAGACTGTTGGGCTGATTTATTTCTAACACTGAAATGTACAATGTGTACATGTATATTGATACAGTAAAGTCCATGCTTATTATACCCCCGCTTAAAAAGTGGGGGGTATATAGTGATAGGGGCGTCCTTCCATTACACCTTAGGGTACCTATCTCTTATCCGCAACTCCTCCTAAACCCTTCAATGGATTTTCATGAAACTAGGAAATTGATTTAGAAATTTGGGCCTAACATTATTGTTATTTGATTGTGACCATCAATGAATACTTTGCTGTTGTTGAAATTGAATTTGATATGGATTTTATTTATTTATTTATTTATTTATTTATTTATTTATTTATTTATTTATTTATTTATTTATTTTTATTCATTTATTTATTTGTTTATTTACAGGTGAAGATGAATGTAAATAACATGGACCTTACATTCCCTCATCAGTGTTTTATTGACAATGAGTTTGTCGATTCGTCTGATGCCAGAGTGTTCGACACGATTAACCCAAATGATGAGTCGGTAAGTTATCTAAAAAACCCTGGCTGAGTCTGATACTGTTCTTTCGCCAAGAACTTTACAATTAGCAATTAAAGTCATGACTTCTTTGGAAGAGCTTAAAAACTGACGCAATGTGTCATAGCAGGAGTAAAGAAAGAGGAGGATATTAAATTTGAGTTTCCTTCTGTCCTTCCGTCAGTCCGAAATTCTTGTTTGTGCAAATTCACCAAAACTATAAAGCACTATTTTACAAAAGTTAAATGTGCAAATTATCAACATTGATAGAAAATGGGAATATTATTAACCTGAGTTGGTTTGCCTATTTTCTGAGAATTATGGCCCTTTGACTGAAAAAAACCTACTTGTGAGGTATCCTAATTCACTGAATTTTGCTTGTTCTATTTTTAGGTGATATGTAAAGTTTCAAGGGGTACACCAGATGATGTAAACAGAGCGGTAGAGGCTGCTAAGGTTGCCTTCGAGGAGGGAGAATGGGGACGTATGAATGCCAGAGACAGGGGAACTTTGATGTTCAAATTAGCGGATTTAATGGATGAACACAAAGAAGAGTTAGCTACCATAGAGAGTATTGACTCCGGAGCCGTGTACACTCTAGCCCTGAAAACTCATGTCGGAATGTCTATTGATACCTTCAGATACTTTGCTGGGTGGTGTGATAAAATACATGTACGTTTCTACTTGTATTTGTCAGCTAGTTACTTTCAAATGTTTTGCAAATACAGTCAAACCTTTCTATAAAGGCCACCCAAGGGAACCAGTAAAAGTGACCTTTATAGGCAGGTGGCCTTTATATACATGTTCAAATAATATGATTTTAAAAGCAATTGGGATACAATTTTACAGGCCTTTATAACCAGTTGGCCCTTATATAGAGGTGGCCTTTAAGGCAGGTTTGACTGTATAAAATAATCACAAAAACTTGTTTCCAAAAATAGTATTTTTTGGAGGTATAAATTAATCACAAAAGTTAATCATCACAAGATGATAATAATTTTACAAAATATTCAGCTATAGTCCACATTGCAAACGTCGGCAAATAATTTTCCTAAGTCATATTCCAAGATAAAGTTTTATGCTATTTACCAGTTTTTCATGTGATGTCCTAAAGTGTTAGTGCAAAACTTTTACATGTTTTTTCTATATACACTGAATATTGTCTAAGTTAAATGTTTTCCAACAAAATTACATGTACTTTAAGTTTAGAAGTTAGCATTAAGCATTAGCATGAGACATTAGGCTTACATATGTTTCCGCATTTTATGCAGGGATTGATCATGGTACATGCCCGTATATACCCCAATATTGTCAAGGGATGTTATTATGTTTAGCAAAGATCTATTTGCCTCCAAAGATGAGGGACCTCAGTGGCCAAGTGGTCTAAAATAAATGTTTATGGATCCAAGTGCCACTCAATGTCTAGGTTCAAATTCTGTTTGTAACAGATCCTAGTGCGAGAGAAAGTTTGTCAGTTCACTTGCCAAAGGTTGTTGGCTTTTACTGGACACTCCAGTTTTCTCCACCATCGTAGAACTGACTGCCTCGATATAATTGGAAGAATCTTGACAAGGTAATAAAACACTATCGTTTCAATTTATTCCTCCAAAGATGTATTTCTTTTTTAAGATTAGAGATTTTTCGAAAAGATCCTTGTATAGAACTTTACGTTTTATTTTTCAAAGACATTTAAAAATTCATCTAGATTTCTAAAGTATCTAAGAATTTGTTTCTTGCATTTTTTAGGGTACTACCATTCCTATCAACCATGCAAGACCAAGCAGAAATTTAACATATACCAAAAAGGAACCAATTGGGTTAGTATGCTTCTTATCGTGTGGTAACCTTGGTAACCAAATATGTAGTTTTCAAGATTTATAATACTTTTCGTAATTAATGTTTTTCATTGTCCCAGATCTTAATTAGGGGGCGGAAAGTGTCAAGGTCATTGCCTGTGAGTTCACCTGAAGGGTAGCAATATACAGCAGTTCTATATATAATGTAAAAATTATTTTAATGTATTGGGTGTAAGGGAGATAATGTACTAACTTGTTGGGTGAGACATCAGATAAATTATCTCCCCTTGACCATGTAAGCAAAATATTGTGTTGACCACAAAAACTATTTTTCATGATAGCGGATAGTAAGTTATTTTAAATGATTTATTTTTTTATAATTGGTATATAAAATATATGTCATCTAAATGTATATTTTGCCCTGTTTTTATTATCATGATAATAGTATACTAGTTTAAAGTCTGGGCTTTTTTCTTGAGAGTTTGTCTTTGTTTGTTTGTTTTTTTGTTTTTTTTTGGTAATTGTGATTTATTAAATTTTGTACATAATTTCAGTGTTTGTGCCATTGTTGTACCTTGGAATTATCCATTGATGATGTTGGCATGGAAAATGGCTGCCTGTCTAGCTGCAGGAAATACAGTAGTTTTGAAACCAGCTCAAGTATGTACATATACATGAACCAAGACCGGGGTCTCACATGGACTTGAAAATAGGTTGTGACTATTCTTTCACCAAGCAATCGCCATTTAGAAATGAAAGTCACAGGGTCCTTTTGAAGATACCTAATAAACCAACATGACCAATGTTCCATGTCGCAGCAGGTGTGGCATGTTAAAGAACACTCCCTGCATATTGCCCTGAGTTTTATGCAAAGGTAAAAATTCTGCCACTTTACCTACAGCTGAGGACATCTCGGTATACGTGAAATATTCTTGACTGGGATGTAAAACTCCAATCAATTAATTAAATAAAATAAACATAAACATGTACATACATGTATGTCTTGAATTTGACTGATGATGCCTTGAAATTTTCTTAAATTCAGAGTATGTCTTCAAAAGACTTTGAATTTTAATAATCTTCCTATTAGAAATTGGCAGCACTTTCACTGCAATCATTTTGGCTACATCTGTATAATAATGTGGAGGGAGCATTATATTTTGACTTTAACATGCTTTTAGAAATTGGCAGTACTTTCAAAATAGACAATTTTGGCTACATTTGTATATTAATATGTATGTAGGAGATGGATATTATATAATAATGAAAGTCATCTGAGAAGACTTATAAACTGTATTAAATTTCATGTGTTTTGACTTGAATCAACAAAACACTTTTTTTACACTGTGATTCTTCAAGATGTGAGTGAGTGGAGAAATGGATTCAAAGACTTGTATAGAGGCAGTTTTGGAATGGTGGAACTCGTGCCCCTCAAAAAAACCCACTGATCTTTGGCAAGCAAACTGACAAACATTCCTACACTAGTATCTGTCTTGAGTGGGATTTGAACCTAGTCAATGACAGGCACAGTAAGCTGTAAGCCTTGCTTTAGACCACTTGGCCATCATGGCCTTTCTTCAAGATGAAATTTTAGTTTAAATGTTTATTACATATTCTTTTTCCATTGGTTATATATAGGTAACACCACTAACAGCATTGAAATTTGCTGAATTAGTTGTAAAAGCTGGATTTCCACCAGGTGTCATCAACATACTTCCTGGACCAGGTAAACTTTGAGAGAGAGAGAGAGAGAGAGAGAGGAATTAATTAGTATTCTTGATACATTTAGGATCATCTGGCCAGTGTGTGTGTTTAAGCTCCAAGTTTAAGTGAGTGAGAGAGAGAGTGTTTGTGTGTGTGTGTGTGTGTGTTTAAGTTCTATTTTAAAGAGAGAGAGAGAGAAAGCAGAGGCATGCTCAGTGCCCTTGGTGCTTCTAGGACCAGTGTTAATTTAAGTTTCAATTTTAAGTGATTTGTACCATGGTTTAAAAATCTCCATGATTGCAATTTGTCCAGTAAACGGGTTCAGTTTGAAATGTTTTACAAAAAAATATCTTGCTAAGATAATTTCACTTGTTCCATGATACAAGTCTTGAACCCACAAACCACTATCTCCTTAACCATTAGTTAATCTGTTTCTATCTAAGGTCTGTTATACAGTAAAATGTCGTTATAATGCCCTTTGATATCTTTACCACCTTGCTTACTGCTGCAGTACATGTATTTTGAAATAACAAAATGCATTTCTTCTTTGCTTTTCCTTATGAGCCTCCCTAGAATTTATGCCAAACCCCTTTATAGTACCAATAATTTGACTGGACAAATGGTTGCAATGAATGGTACATATACACATGTATGCAGTCAAACCTGCCCATAAAAACCACCTTAGGGAGAGATCCAGTAAAAGTGGCCTTTATGGGCATCTGGCCCTTATATAGCAGTCCAAATAACATAAATAAAAGAAATTCAAATAAAACTTTAATGAACTTTAAAGAAAGCAGGTATCCTGTTGTATAAAGGGGGCCTTTAAGGCAAGTTCGGCCATAATTAATATACTTACCTCCTATGTTAAGGGGACAGTATAGATCTAAGATAAATCTATATCTGTTTGGGTAAGGAGGGACATTAACTAATACATGTACAGGTATATATATAACTTGAGTGATGAAGACGTATCATTTTTAGTTTTACTAGTACATGTACATTTTGCATGTTATTGGTATGTTATATGTTATAAATATTGTTCATGAAAATTATCTGCTTCTTAAATTTTAAAATTTTTCAAAAAATTAAACTTTACTTAATCATTCAAAGTATTGCCTTTGGTGGATTTGGTAAAATACATTCTAGCCTTCAAAAAACTAAATTGAGCTTAATCTTTGAAAGTATATTGCCTTAGGTGGATTTGGTAAAATAAATTGAGTCCCTCTAGTTAGCTCACCTGAGCCAAAGGCTCAGATGAGCTATTGCAATCTATCACCGTCCGTCGTGCATCGTGCGTCGTGTATAAACTTTACATTTTAATCTTCTCCTCCAAAACTACTGGGCCATATTTGATGAAACTTAGTGATTATCATGCCTAGGTGACAGCCTTTCAAAATTGTGTTCGGGGTTTGGCCACGCCCAACAAAATGGCCACTGTTACTAAAAATAGCAAAAAGACAAAAAAATCTTCTTCTCTGAAACCAAAAGGTGCAGGCAAATTTTGATTGGATATTTGGATTCAGCATACCTGGGAACATTAAAATTGTGTTTTTCATGAAAATTGAATGAAAAATAGGTTACGCGTTTTTTGCGTAAAGTTACGTAATTTTTAAAGCATCAGCCATGCTGAATGCTTTATAGCGATCGTTGGATTTTTTCGTATTTAGCGCCGCTCTCATTTCACCTTGACAGCCAATCAAATCCTTCGTTCGACTGAAATTACGGGAATTTCCATATACGGTATCCCAGGTATGTATAAACTCTAATCTGAGTGATTGGGTCTCCCGGAAAGTTACGAAAGCAATGTTTTCATCATGTACACATGTGCCGATCTGAAATGTATTCATACGCGTATTAGTCCGTTATTGTTTTTGCTGGATATATATTTTAATTCTTCACTTTTGTATGATAATTTTAAGATAAAAACCATAAAAATCCATTAAGTATACGCCCTTCGGAAAACCCAACAAAAATGACGATCTTGTCAGTTCGCGCCGACGTTCTTCTTTTTCACATACAGTGCTGTACATGTGGTTGTTTTACAGTCGCCGCCATATTGAATTTTTTTAATTTACGCAAAGTGACATCGATAAATAAACACAAAGTATGCTCATTAAACAGTTTTTAAGTTAAATAACTTTAAACATGGATCACATTTGATGATAAATTATATATTTTTTTTTTTTAAATTGATTGTCAATAATATTTCGTGTATGGGATATCCCGACCTGGTTCATTAATATTCATCATAACGTCACGAGGATTTTCCCGCTTTCATTGGGTATGTCAGTTTGCCGGTAGCGAAATTATGCATAACAAAAAAGTAGAAATCAAAGATTATTCCCAAAAATGTGATACGAAACTGAAAGAAGAAGTTTATTTACAAGTTATTGGCTATGTTGATAAATCGTTTGTGACTCGTGAAGTTGTGTAGGATATCGATACCGTAGTTCGTATGCAAATTAGCCATGTGTTTGGGGGCATGCCTGCATTTGACACCCGATGCCCCTGCTCAAATGTATTCACATAGCGTAGTGACTGACCTTTTTAGTCCAGTACACCTTGCCCCTTTTAAAATGATCATGACACCCTGTCCTTTTCAGTTATCAGTTTAATATAAAAACGACATGCTTTATTCTCGAATCTCTGCTACATACTTCCGATCTTCCGCACACACTCCACTTCTCACCATATGTCTCCGAAGACAGACAGTTTCATCATAAATGTTCATTTAAATACCTTTTCCAGTTGTTTATTTTGAATCATCAAAATAAATCGCAAGAAAGAACAACTTAAAATCAAAATCTAAACAAAACTGAAAAAAACGATGTTTTAAAATTTTCAGATAAAATTTATTTACCTTGTTACAAGTCCTTATTAGATCGTTTTTACAGTGGATATCCGATTAAAGTTGTTGTCAGTAGTTTAATCCATGGTTTTTACAACCTTTAATTTCTTTTCATGAAGCCATATTACTTTATTTCACATAAAATGTGGCCACTGGACATGCAGGAAAACATTGTGCTTTCTTAAGTTCTTCCGATTTCTAGAGCACCGTTGGTGAAGTAGAACAGAAACTAAGGGCAGGGAAAATATGGTACCAATCTTGTGAACTCAACTCCTCTTACAGTTTTCAACCAAAACCTTGAAACTTCACAGAATGTTTATATATATATTGAAGATGTGCACCTGACTTTATGGAAATATTTCAAGATTTTTTCCCCCATTTTTCTAGACTTTAAAACTTAGTCACTTTTTAGCAAGTATTTGAATGGGGTACCTACTTTGTGAACTCAACTCCTCTTACAGTTTTAACCAAAAGCCTTGAAACTTCACAGAATGTTTATATATATATATTGAAGATGTGCACCTGACTTTATGGAAATATTTCAAGATTTTTTTCCCCATTTTTCCAGACTTTAAAACTTAGTCACTTTTTAGCAAGTATTTGAATGGGGGTACCTACTTTGTGAACTCAACTCCTCTTACAGTTTTCAACCAAAAGCCTTGAAACTTCACAGAATGTTTATATATATATTGAAGATGTGCACCTGACTTTATGGAAATATTTCAAGATTTTTTCTCTATTTTTCCAGACTTTAAAACTTAGTCACTTTTTAGCAAGTATTAGAATGGGGGTACCTACTTTGTGAACTCGACACCTCTTACAGTTTCTCTTAAATTCAAAGTAATTTTAATGTAACATTTTAGTTGTCTAAACAATAATCAATTAATTTTCAATTAATCGTATTCAGAAATATTTACCCCTTTTGTACACAATTCTTGTCAACAAACTTTTTTTGAAAGAGACAGTTGCCTGGACAACTTCTGTAATTGGGAGGTACAGATTATTAGCTTATTGTGTCAGGATGGTTTATACCAATTCAGGCTTTTGAAGCTCACTTGGACAATTTATATATATTCACCAATAATTTTAAATACATTTAAATTATTTCTAAAACAAAGGTTTTATGTTTATTGTTTTTCAAATTAATTGTGAATTCAATGAATAAAATTAATGACTTCAACAATGGTTAATCTGTCAATTGCAAGTCAAGGGAAATAGCTGGTCATGGTGAAAGTTTTTTTTGTGATGATGACACTATGTCGATGATGATGTGGCATGATGATCTGGTGAAGATGATGACAATAATGATGATGATGACATTCAGTTCTGCTGTTGCCGATGATGATGATGATGTCACCATTATGATGATGATATGACATGAGAAGATATATTGATGATGATGATGATGTGACATGAGGAGATATGATGATGATGTCACCATGATGATGATGTGACACGAGGAGATATGATAATGATGTTGATGATGGTGATGACATGAGTTCTGTTGATGCCGATTATGATAATGATTATCGTGATGAAGAAGATGATAGTGATGGTGGTGATGAAAATAAGCTCTGCTGCTATGAATGATGATGGTGATGATGACGATGTGACTTGACAAACTATGATGATGATTATGATGGTGACATAAGTTCTGTTGCTACCGATGATGATGATGGTGGCAATGATGACATTCAGTACTGCTGAGCACTGCCGATAGTATGATGATGATGATGATGAAGATGGTGGTGATGATGATGATGATGGTGGTGATGACATTTAGTTCTGCTGCTGTCGATGATGATAATAATTCATGATGATGATGATGATAACAAAGCCAATGTCTTCATGCTTATGATGTGACATGATGATGATGATGACATTCAGTACTGCTGCTGCTGATAATGATGATGATTATGTGACACGAAGAGCTATGATGATGATGTGACCATATTAATGATGTAACATGAGGATTTCTGAAAATGATTAATATAATGGTGGTGGTGATTGTCATGGCATGGGTTCTACTGCTGCTGCTAATGACGACGATGATGATGATGATATCTTCATGTTGATGGTCAAAATGTGATATGAGGAGTGATAATGATGATGATGGTGATTACAGATCCAGTTTGGGTTTTCTTCCAGTCAACTGCGTTTAGTGGAGTTATGCCCTTTTCACTTTGTGAATTTTATCAAAATGATGGTTTCTCTGGACTTTTTTCAGTTATGCTTGAGATATTTCACTCAGATTTGGGGTCGGGTCTTTAGTAGCCTCTCTTGGTTTTTGAAAAATTGAAAATTTATATTTATGCGAATCACTTAGTTTACTCAATTGATAAACATTCCGTGGCATGTCTATTTTGACCATTGTAACATATTTATATGTTAGAACCTAACAACTTGCATAAAAAAGCAGACTTGTTGTTAGAAGCTTCCCGATCACAGTATCTATTATTTGCATGATTTTCATTTGTTACTGATTCATTAGACAAATCTCAGTTTCAAGTGCACATTTTTTTTATCAAATTGCTCAGTTTAGCTGATGCTTCAGTACCTTCAGTACTTTGATTAAAATGAGACATTTATTGTTATAACTTCATAACGGCTGAAGATAATTGTATGAAGTTTTCACTGTTGATCTTGTCTTGCAATTTTCTTCCAATTGATGTCAAGGTCGAAGGTCAAGGTCATGTCCCAGTTTTTGACCTTTGATAAAAAATGCTATTTTTTTAACATTTCTTGTGATAATGGCGTAGGATTTTCAGTTATTTGTAGGTATTGACATGACGATCATTTTGATACATAGATCAAGGTCATGGGTTTAAAGGCCAAGGTCACAGATGTCCAAGAATACCAAAATAGTTAATTATCTGCAAAACTATGAATTTTTTGTATAGGCATGTACCGGGTATATCAGAATTTTGTAGGTAATGGCACAATGGTCATTTTGATATATGAATAAAGGTCATGGGTTCAAAGGTCAAGGTCACAGATGTAAACAAGTACTGAAATGGTTAATTATCTCAAAAACTATAAACTTTTTGTATAGGCATGTATATTGGAATATTGTAGGTATTGGCCTAACGATCATTTTGATATATGAATGAAGGTCATAGGTTCAAAGGTCAAGGTCAAAGACGCAAACAAATACTTAAATGGTTAATCATCTCAAAACTATAAACTTTTTGTATAGGCATGTATATTGGAATATTGTAGGTATTGGCCTAATGATCATTTTGATATATGAATAAAGGTCATAGGTTCAAAGGTCAAGGTCATAGAATTGAACGAATACTTATATGGTTAATTATCTTAAAAACTATAAACTTTTTGTATAGGCATGTTTATTGGAATATTGTAGGTATTGCCCTAACGATCATTTTGATATATGAATAAAGGTCATAGGTTCAAAGGTCAAAGACAAAAACGCGAACGAATACTTAAATGGTTAATTATCTCAAAAACTATTAACTTTTTGTGTAGGCATGTATATGGGAATATTGTAGGTATTGGCCTAATGATCATTTTGATATATGAATGAAGGTCATAGGTTTAAAGGTCAAGGTCATAGAATTGAACGAATACTTAAATGGTTAATTATCTCAAAAACTATAAACTTTTTGTATAGGCATGTATATTGGAATATTGTAGGTATTGGCTTAACGATCATTTTGATATATGAATAAAGGTCATAGGTTCAAAGGTCAAGGTCATAGCTGCGAACGAATATTTGAATGGTTAATTATCTCAAAAACTGTAAACTTTTTGTATTGGCATGTATATTGGAATATTGTAGGTATTGGCCTAATGCACATTTTAATATACAGATGTTTTAGCTGTTTATAAATATATTGTAGCCTGACTTTAAATATGTTATATATAGCATACTTATATAATAATTATTATAATTAATTTGCAAAAATACTTGCATATTATTGGCCCTTACTGCTAAAAATTTTAATATTCTCTTTTATTAATGTCATTGACCATTGAACCTCTGCATAAGATATGTACTCTTCCTCAGGTGAGCGTTAAGGCCCATGGGCCTCTTGTTTTCTCATTTCAACATATTAAAAATATTTGAATTTTCGTAATTTTGTCTGAGCACTTCTGATGAGGAATTTTATTCTGAAATTGCTGTCTAATGCTGCAAATTTAAAATGGTTTAATATACATGTATAATAATATCCAATACTCATGTAATACGGAAATCTGTGATGGACCAAGAATAGAGGAAACTTTGTTGAACCCACTTAAGTGTGACTTACTGTCAAAAAAAAAAAAAAAAAAAAAAACAGAAGTGCTACATGTAATGTCATTCCTCTTGTGTGAGCATTGACTGTACTGCATGGAGTTATGCAGTAGAATGGACTGTCTCAAGTAACTATGAAAGCCAAATGTCATTCCTTATATTTACAATCCTTTGTAACTTTTTCAAATAAACACAAAATATAAACTGACATTTTAATTCTTTTTATCAAAGAAAAACAACTATAACTACCACGTTAAAAATTGACTGTTCCAACTGTCGGCATCATTGATCATATGAATAGACCACGCCCACATAGAACAATTGACGTATCGCCGGCCACGCCTGCATTGTTCCGACAAAGGCCGCCATCATGGTACCAAAGCAGCGTCATGGCAACTAATGACGTACTAGTGTCACTGACATCATTAAATGGTACAATTCAGGCCGAGTTTTCATTCTTTTTGCGTGTAATTTTCAAGCATGCCAGGCCTTTGTCGGAACATTGTGAGCGCGGTCAGCGATCGGTCAATTTACATAGAATAAACTTGCATGCTCCATTCAACTGCATCGAGTCATGAAGTAGAATCAAGGTCACACACTGCATTGAAGCAAAAACATTGTGATTGTAAATATTGTTTTATGAAATGTCTTGTGAAATGAATATCCTGAATGTATTGGATAAAAAATTAGCTCTTTCTTCTGGTTTTAGGATCATCTATCGGCCAGGCCATGTCTGAACATCCAGACATCAGAAAACTAGGGTTTACTGGTTCAACACCAATAGGAAAAACTATAATGGAAAGGTAGGGTACATACAATTTTAGAGATGAGAGAGAGTGTAATGAAGCTTTACAGCCCAGTCAAGATTCTTTCACTTATATTGAGGCGGTCAGTTCAAGAATGGTGGAGGTTACTTACTGGATCTCGGGTGAAAACCACCACCTTTCGGCAAGAGAACTGATAAACTTTCTAATTCTAGGGTCTGTCCAAAGTGGGATTTGAACCTAGGGTGAGACTCTACAATGTAGGTGTGTTACATCCTCTTAACTGAATACACCAAACTCTTGGTAAACTTAAAATTTATCTAAACTATAAAAACCTGACCCTGGGTAAACTGAAAATTCATCTAAACTGAACTTACTAGTACTATATTTGAACTGAATATATGATTGGTGACTTACATTTGTGTTTTCCTTTCTTCTGTATTTCAGCTGTGCCAAAGCAAATTTGAAAAAAGTGTCTCTAGAATTGGGTGGAAAATCTCCACTTATTGTATTTAATGATTGTGATTTGGACAAGGCCGTCAGAATGGTAAGTTTTCAAATATACTCGTACTTCCAAATGAAATTATAGATGTGCATAAACAAATACCATAATTTGACTGGTTTTGGTATTTTCTGCCTTTCCAAGAAAGAGAGGGCTTCTGTCCTTCCTTCCATCCCTCTCATTCTATCCAATCAGACACTTCTTGTTCGGAGAATTTCTACAAAACTATCAAGCACTATTTATCAATACTTGATGCAAATCATCATATTGATAGGAGATGGTCATATCATGAACAGGAGTTGGTTTTCTTGTTTTCCCGTGAGTTATGGCCCTTTACAATAAATGCAAATCACAAAAAAACACCTATTTACATCTACTAATTCACTGACTTTGCTTGTTAAATTCTGTCCTGAGCTTATCAGTTTGTCATGCTGGGGATTATACCGGTTTTTAGTTATATGAAATGGTCAGGAAACCTGAAAATAATTGTTTTGCTTATATATATATATATATATATCTAGCAGTCTGATTTTATTCGAAAATTATTGGCTCAATATAAGTGAAAGATTATTGGCTGAGACATATAACATTGATAGCCACTCAATTCTATGTACATGAGTTGAGTAATGGTGTTTAATGTCCCAGTTAAGAATATTTCACATATATCAAGACGTCGCCAGCTATAGGCGAAGGTGCAAAAATTTTTCCTATGCATTGTGCTGATAGCATTTTACAGCAGGATTCTTTAGCATGCCAAGCCCATCGTGACACGGGACCTCGATTATTTTAAGTTCCCATCCATAAAAACGATGACTCATTTTGCGATGCCAAGCACTTGGCGAAAGAATAGTCACTACCCATTTTCAAGTCTTAGGTCAGACCCAGTCAGGAGTTGGAGCCCACGACTTCCCATTACGGAGCAAGCACTCTACCAACTGAGTTACCACAGTGATTGTATGTACATGTGTACATGTTTAATCTTTTTCAGGGATGTAGTTCAGTATTTTTCAACAAGGGAGAGAACTGTATTGCAGCTGGTCGACTGTTTGTTGAAGAATCGATACATGATGAATACCTACGCAGAGTGGTAAGTATGACTACAGTGTTTTAAGTGGTCTTATGACACAATGAACGCTTCAGTTATGGATAATACTGAATAATCTCCTAGGTTTCTACAAATTTAAAATTATTAGTTTCCAAATTTTGATCATTTGCGAAAATATAGTTCCAAATTTTGATCATTTGTGAAAATATAGTTTTTTTTAAAGTATTTTTTCACAAAGTTGCTAAAAGATGTTACTTATTGAAAGTACTTCTCAGAAGTTAGTAGTCAAAGGCTATTTTAACTACCTAGAACGAAAACATAGGTTTAAGTATTTTTAATCTTCTCTGCTCACGGTTCCAATCTGAAAATAACATAAAATGACATACACAGTTCATGTTTTTTCCTATTCTGTTATAAAAAAATCCATTTCTATTATCTTAATGGTTGTGACATGATTCAAAAATGGTTATGACAATTAACATAATTATACTTTTGATTTTAATTTTGACAGTTGGCAGAAATTAAAAAGATGAAAATAGGAAACCCCTTAGACAGATCAGTTGATCATGGTCCACAGAATCACAGAGCTCACCTGGAAAAGTTGTTAGAATACTGTGAAATTGGAGTCAAAGAAGGTGCTACCCTTGTCTATGGTGGTAAACAAGTTAACAGACCAGGTATATATTTATATTCCTTGCAAAGGCAGTTTAGGATGACGTATATAGGAATCACTCTGTGCATCTGTCCCAATACATGTTCCCTCCATATCTTCCATGCCCAGATGTCTATGGATGGATTTTGATCAAACTTGGAACAAATGTAAACCAACATGTGGCAATGTGTCACATACCAAATTTACATTGTAAGTGCATAGGTCAAGGTTTAAGGTCACAAAAATTAGTTTCAAAAATAACAACTCTGCAAAGTTTGGGAAAAGAGTTTTTATCTGTCAAGAGACTGTTCTAGTTATAGATTTAAATGTAACAACAGGAGTTCCAGTTATTACTTTTGTTAATCTTCTTGTTAATTTGAGGTCAAAGGACAATCATAAAGTCACCAACACCTGAATTTTGTTTCCCAAAAGTTAATTTTCCTAAAAAATTTCCTAATTTGAAAAGTAGGGTACATTTCTACATGTATATGTACTATGAAAGATATTTTCCCAAAATTACACTAAATTCTGTTGATTGTCCAAGTTCTATAGGCCCTTGACCCTTTGCCAAAATGACTACTCGCAGCCCTCCTGGGGTACCACACGAAATTATGGGTTTCTTGCTGTATCTTCACAAGGGTTACCAAGCTCTTTTTAAATGCCAATGTAAAAAATACTTCATCTTCAATGCTGGATCGATGTGCTATGTTTGTGTTTCAGGTTTGTTTATGGAGCCAACAGTGTTCACAGATGTTGAGGATCACATGATGATTGCACAAGAGGAATCTTTTGGTCCAGTAATGATCATCTCTAAATTCCAAGATGGGTATGTATGTAGGGTTTATCACTGGCCATATTAATGGCCAATATTGAGGCCTATTCACAATTTAAAAAACCACTGCGGTAGCTCAGTTGGTAGAGTGCTCGCTCCGTAAGTGGAAGGTTGTGGGTTCGATCACCGGCCGGGTCTGACCCAAGACTTGAAAGTGTGTAGTGACTGTTCTTTTGCCAAGCACTCGGCATTACGAAATGAAAGTCACGGTTCTTTCGGATAGTGACTGTTCTTTTGCCAAGCACTCGGCATTACGAAATGAAAGTCACGGTTCTTTCGGATGGGAACTTAAAAAAAACGAGGTCCCGTGTCACGGTGGGCTTGGCACACTAAAGAACCCTGCTGTATAATGCCATCAGCGCAACGCACAGGCAAAATTTCTACATCTTCGCCTACAGCTGGCGACGTTTCGATATAAGTGAAATATTCTTGACTGGGACGTTAAACACCATTACGCAATTTTGTTTAAAAAATGCTTTCATTTATTCCAAATATATAGCTATATTCGCAAAAAACAATAGTCGTGAAATTTTTTTGATAAGAGAATCACAAAAGCTAAATGCTGATAATAAAAGTTGGTTTATAGTATTTTCATGATATTTGTGATGTAATTATAAATTTACAAAATTATAGACAGAATAAAGAAAGGATCTTGACTTGGGGGTTAAAATTGTTTTATAATGGGAAGGTCCAGGACATTTTGCCTTTAGTTTTTGCAGGTCCAGAAAGTCAAAGATATACAAACAAACTTAGAATTCATAAACGTCCCTAAAGTATATTTAAATTGTTTTTAAACATTGATTGGGAAGATTACAAAGTTTTGAAAGTCCAATATCATCATTGAACGGTCAGTGTGTTTTAGCAGTGATATGATATAGAAAAGGTTGTAATATCCAGTAAAACTAGCAGGTCCACCAGACTATCAAGGGTCCCACTGTAAAATCAAAAGTTCCCTATGTCGGACCTAGGGAATTACATTACACTAATCCCAGTGATTTCCCTAAAATTTGTAGCAGGAGGTAGATTGACTAATCCAACAAGCCAGGGGTCAAGACGGGCTCCTACGCCGAAAACTATTTGCAGGTCTTCTGAAGGCAATTTTATGGTTTCTAATCAACTATTTTGGAGTTTTAGACGGTCAAATCTGCCTGTTGCCGGCTCCTATGGAAAACACTGAAATCCACAGCACTCTTTATTGATTTTACATGAATAAGTCCTATTTCAAATTTTATCACAAGTATTAAATAAATATATTTTGTAGTGATATTGAAAGCGTTATTCGACGTGCCAATGCGACAGAGTATGGATTAGCTTCCGGGGTTTTCTCCAAGGATATCAATAAAGCCTTGTATGTAGCTGATCATATCCATGCAGGAACAGTATTTGTTAACACGTATAACAAGACCGATGTGGCTCAGCCGTTTGGAGGATTTAAACAATCTGGATTCGGAAAAGATTTAGGTATAAAATTAATTTTGTTTACTCCAATTACTGCTTGTCAATTTTGAACATACAGTACAGACCTGTTGAAAGTTTAACACTGAACTTGACAAAAACAAGTCAAAGCTCTGCCACTGAGTGGCTCAGGTATGGATAACTAAGGACAGAAAAGCTTTCAAGATAGGGTCAACATGAGCTGTCGATTCGGCATTAATTTGTTACTTTCAAGAGGCCTGTACTTTATTTGACCTAATATACACTGATAGGTCTCAGTGATGAAGACTGTCTTTATTTAAATGAAAGAATCCTGACCGGAGCACTATTAATTTAAGTCAGTGGCCAAGTCGCAGTACCTCTCAACAGTTTGGTAGGAACACCACCCCAACTGATCCAAATTCAAGTCAGAAGTCATTCTTTTTCTTTAGGTACCGGTACTCTGGTGCCCACCACCATGCAAGTATTGAATTGCTCAATAAAGTAAAATAAACATGAATTGGGCTTAAAACACCATTACTTCACTAAGCTAATACATGTACATACATGTAGTAGTGGGTCTGATACCATGAAGTTCACCATTGTTGATTTGGAATTACTTTGGTTATGTTATTTGAAAATCCCGTGAATGGTTTTATTTTCATGGGACCCAATTTTTGTGGAATCGGTAAAAAATAACATTTCGTTGGGACGTAAATTTGTGGTTTTACTGAAATTTTAAAAATGTAGTTTGTCCTTTTGTAAAAAAAAAAGTAGCAGGTCCATCAGACTTTTACAGTTTAAATATCAATGATCCCAAAGTAAAATCAAAGTGTCTTCGGACCTTGGACCTGAGGAATTTTGAACCCCCATGAACAGCTTACACTTTGTAAATATCTTTCAAAAATATTTTTAATTGATTTATGTTTGTGTATTACAGGTGAAGAAGCACTACATGAATACTTAAAGATAAAATCTGTCACAGTTGAATATGGAGTCTAAAAGTTACACAAATGGTAATACAATAATAAAGTGCTCTTTATACCTCCCGCAAACTAGTTTTAGGGGGTAGGTAGGAATCACCATGTTTGTCTGCCTGTCTGTCTGTCTGTCTGTCCGTCCGTGTAAAATCGTGTTCGGACTATATATCATCAGTGCTTTGGAAGACTCACGAAACTTCTCATGAATAATCTTCATGGTTCAAAGGTGTGTCATGACCTTGAACTAATTTTTAACAATACATGATTCCATATGTCTGTTTTATTATAATAATAGAATTTTTTATTTTCACAATTTTGATCACTAATTTTCACAATAAAATTTTTATGACCCCCATTCACAAATGATTGAGAGAATCACCTGTAATAAATTGTGTAAATATTGTACAATTTTATGAGTTTAATCTATAATGTTATTAATTTTAATCTATAATTATGGTAATTTTCATTTTCACAATGTTGATAATTCAACCATAATTGTTAACAATAATGAGGGTCCTAGCCCCATTCAATAATGATAGAGAGACAGCCCTGTTATAAATTCTTCATAAATGTTGTACAATGTAATTTGTTTAAATCTGTAATAGTATTTTTCTTTTTCACAATGTTGATAATGTAACCATTATTGTTCACAATTGTTCACAATATCATATTTCGAACCCATTCACAAATGGAAAAAACTGCCCTGTAATAAATTTCAAATGTTGTAAATGTAATTTATTTAATCTACAATTTTAGGTAACAAAGCTTTATTTTGGATGATAAGAAGAAAAAGATGGAAGTTTTACCAGTTGTCTTTCAATAATACAGTGACCAATTAAAGGCCAAGCATGATTAAAATATAAAGTATTCTTGATGCCAGAAAGGCGAACTTTTAAATGAGAGCTTATAGACAAGCAATTATCAGTGATTCAACTATTACTTATCCAAAAAATGTACAAGACACTTTTTGTGGACCAAATTTTATTGTGAAATTTCCTACAAACACTAAAAGTTGTAAGATGTGGCAGACATGACAGAAAAATCTGCATCTCATGTACTTAAGTTTTGTTTGTGGATGGATTTTGATCAAACTTGGTACAAATGTGAACCAACATTATATTTTGTTTCGCAAACCAAATTTTCAGTAGGTTTAGGGTCCAGTGATTTTGTTACATTTTTTAAAAAAACTACTTTCTGCCCTTATAAATTGGGAAAATTTGAAGTTCTCAAATGCAGCAAACTGCATAATGACATGCGTGCACTAGCTTAGGATCCTCATTGCAATGATGTTATATTGTGACAATATCTAACATTTTGTTGGGTAAGGACAACTAGATTTAAATTCCTAGTATGTCACTGTTGTTGTGGGAAATTCAGTGGTCAACTTGAAAAATTTTAGTCATTGTACGGCGTTCACGGCAGTGAAAGCATGCATTGCTATCGCTTTCCGCTGAGATCGAGCTTCTTTGCTATGAAATAATATGTAATTGTACGCTTTTGAAATAGTGTGCCTGGTAAATGAACGTGAAAGGAATAAAGTGGTTTTATCGTGAGATGTTGTTTGAGACGGGTAATACGTTTGATTACATATGCACAAATGTCGGAATATATCTCGAAATCTAGTAACATATTGCGGGGGGGATGCATCCAAGAATTTGTGCAGTCTGGTTTTTCCCCAGGGGAAACTACCGTAGTAATTAGGCAAACAAAATCACTGGGGTCATAACCCAATGACAAAATCTAAAGGGGGGGGGGGTATACGAGTGAGCAGCTTATTTGTTGCAGCAGCATTAAGTGGCTAATTTTCAGACTGACACATAATAATATACAGATAATAATATACAGTAGTAGATAATATACATGTATATAGATTTGATTAATTTCTCAGGTTCAATTCTGTCAGCATTTTATTAAAACATTAATACAAGTGTTTATGGACGGATAAATGGTTATTATAGGCAAACAACATTGACCTGTCCGCTTGACCTTAAATTTAAATATTTATTATAGACATGTACATTTACGTATAGAGGTCACAAGTATTTAACTCGCCTACATATCACAAAACCTGTACATTGTATATATAATGGGGAATCGTAAGTTCGTAACGCTACCTATATGCTTTGTCGATTCTCCCATATGAATATTCCTAAAGAAAGGTCAAGCAGACATGTCAATATTGTTTACATCCATACACTAGGTCTCCTTTATAATAGGAACTAATATATTTACAGTGTATAGAACGCAATCATATTGATTGTAAACAGTGTCTTATGTGATGCATATAAATTTCTTATGGATCTTTTCTGAGGGAAGTGTTGTTGTCTGGAGAGGTACATGTATAGTGCCCGATTATTATTGATTGATTTAATAGGGTTTTACATCCAAATCAAGAATATTTCACTTATATCAAGATGCATCAGCTATAGGTACAGTGGCAGAAATTTTTACCTTTGCAGAGAGCTCGGGGCAATATGCAAGGACATTTCTTTAAACATGCCAAACCTGCTGTGACGCTGGGTATTGGTTTTTAAGGTCTCTTTAAAAAAAACCCAGTGACTTTAATTTCTAAATGCTGATTGCTTGGCAAATAAATAGTCGCTATCTATTTTCAACTCTTGGTCAGAACCCAGAGTAAGAACCCATGACCTCCCATATAAGAAGCAGCATTCTACCAATTGGATACTGTATTGGTAGTTATATTTCCCGAGCTGATAGAAAAAGTCACTATACCTCTCCAGACAACACTAAAGGAGGCTTTTCCAAAGGACAGGTTCATCATATTGCTATGTTTTAATTAATTTTCAAATTAACTACTAATTTTATTTAACATAATGGGTATAACAGTTATAAATAATCCAATAAATGAATACATTAAAACTACAATAAATCTTATTCAACATTGATAAGTATGCACAAATTTCTAAAAAAAATAATAATGTTGAGTCCTTCACGTGAGGGACTACAGTTTATGTCGCTGGACTATACCTAATTATGTTGAGTCCTTCACGTGAGGGACTACAGTTGATGTCCCTGGACTATACCTAAGTATGGTTCTGTTGCTATGGGTTGTCAAGGAAAGATGATTTCTACATAATATAGCATTCATGTAGTTACATGACTATACAAATTGAAATTGATTAATCAGCAAATTAACATGTGATGTGATGTACTAAACACAACTGTATACTTAATGTATTTTATGCATTCAGACAAATGCCAGTTGACAAGACAGTTTTTTTTTTTTTTTTTTTTTTTTTTTTACTGTAAACCGTTTTGTTGTTAGATTTGTCTATATCACAAACTTTGTTGTTTAATTTTTTTAATGAGTTATGTTTTGAATTTTTATGAAATATTTTTAAATGTTTTGAAGAAATAGTATTACCTTGTTTTTATTTTTTGATTTGTTGTGTAATTCAGTGTCATCAGAATTATTTCAAGGGTTCTTTGATTCAGATTTTTATAACTTTATTTTCCGGATTTAGCTGTTGGTAAATTTTTATTAAATCTATACATGTGGGAGGGATGAAATTTATTACATAAATTAATAAATTAATAAGATGTGTATATCAAAATTAATTACATTTGTTTTAAGGTTCCTGATTTTGATGTTTGTTTTGGTTTTTATTATATTATCCTTGGTTGCTCTATTTTCAAAGTGACTTACTACAAGTATTCTTATACTGCAATGTTCATGTTGTATTTTTTTAAATTTGAATCGTTATGTGTGATTTTAATATTTTGGTAAGAAAAGGCTTATTATTATTTATTTTTTTTTTTTTTTTATTTTGAAATGGGCAAATTTATGAATCACTCGTAAAATACATGCAATGGTTGATGGTTTTCTGATATGTTACTTAAAAAAATTAAGAGTATTCAAAGCAAGCAATTCGCCTGAAATATGGTGCAAGGAATAGAACCTCGGTTCTATTTTGTTGGGTTTCTAAAATTGAGGCAATGATTGAAAGGGACAGACGGGGGAGGGGGACAGACAATTTGCTCTTTTCCCCAAAGTCCCCAGGGTGTTATAATCAGTGGTTCCAATGTGTAATTGTCTTTTTATCTTATTTTATTGTTTCTCTGATTGATTTGTATTGTGTCATGTTCTTATTTGCATAAGCTGTTGCTTTGTACATGATGTTCAGTTACAAAGTTAAATACAAATATCTCTTTTTAAAAATGGTTTGGAAAAAAAACCAAATTGATTTCACTTTTGAGCTGTCATATATCAGATGCATATTTAATATACCATGTATGTTTTGTCCTTAAGTGTGAATGAGACTGAAGAAATCTTCTATGGGTAAAATGGGAGATTTAATGTTACTTGTTTGAAGTGGTAGAAATAAGTATAACTTGTATGTTGGATGGCCATAACATATGTACAAGTTTTACAATATATATAGTTATTATGTGTCCCAATGATTTTGCAAATTTCTGAATAATGTTCACTGCTTTTAAAACACATGCTACATCATATGGTGTAACATTGAAAAAAAACAAAGGTACCTCCAAAGAAAGAAATTTATTTAATCTAGCATTAGACTAGTTTTTCTATCTGATTTGACGAAATACAAGTTTTATCGAACACGTATGATACAGGATTTTGTATCACCACAGTGTGGTGATACAACATTGGCAGTAAAAAACGTGCACTTCTCATTGTGAAGTCATTTGGAAATCATTACTACAGAACATGTCATAACATATTTCAGTGGTTTTCTGTGGTAAAATGTATTTTTTCAAATAAAGTATTGATTTTTGTTATTTTAAATGACCTAATTGGTAATGTTAGATAAAAATATCATATACACAGTGTGTATATAATATGTATATAGTTACAATGGTTATGATTTCCTCAATAATAAATTGAATAAAATCTATAACAGTAACTGTTTCACAGTAATTCCTGTATCTAAAATGCGTTGTTGTGTTTATATAAAATGTTCTATTTCTCTGTTGAATATTAAAATGTAAAACAATCGCTATTAGTTATTTGAAGTTAAAGATTTTGTAATTTAAAAAATAATAATAGGGTAATAAAAATCTGTTGTCATATAATAAAACAATTATTGACTTTCATTTTGGTACAGCTGAGATGAATATCCCGATTTTGAGGTTGATAAATCTTTATTTCTACCTTATCAAAAGTCAATAATTTTATAATGTACAATCCAACTTGCCTTAGATGTCTTTATATAAGGACCACCTGCTTATAAAGGCAAGTAGAATGGGGTTCGCCGACATACAACGTGATCAATACCTCTTAACGTTTGTGCGGAACGTTTTGGAAAGCGTCAACGTAACAAATTCCCGGAATAACGTCGTTTTTATGGGAAAGCATCATATTGTACGATTCCATATCCATTGCAAACAAGCGTTTCACAGACACGTTAGAAGGTATCGTGTGGTACAGCGGCGAACCCCATTGTATCCAAATTGTATGGATTAGTATGTTTGTTTTTCATTCTTTATTCAGATTATTTGAACCTGTACATAAAGACCACTTTTACTGGGTCTCTTTGGTGGTCTTTATAGACAGGTTTGGCTGTATTTAGTTTTACAATAAGTATTCATATTGTTACATCATGATGTGTATGGGCAGATATTTGATAAAGCCAAAACAATATGTGTTTCTGCTAATGATAAATTTGTTAGTAGTTTTCTTATCATCATATTTATTTTACATTGACCATATGAGGCAAGGATGCCATCTTTAACAGTGCTTGTCAAAATATTGTCATAACAACTTTATTATAGGCATAAAAATCTTGGGTTAGTTGGGTTAGCAGTTATTCATTGGTAATAGAATTGCATAAGTTGACATTTACCCTTAATAAAATTTTCTTTTCCAAAATTTTCTAAACAACTGTTATGGAATATTGATTTGTGCAAAATCCCTAAAAATTGTAAAAGTTGACGTTTTCCATTAAACCACTGTCAGTCTGTGCAAATCCTTTTTAAAATGTTTATTGCAAAATTTGACATTTTCCAATACAAAATGTCCTTTTCCGAAATGTTCCATACAATTGTTATGGAATATTGATCTGTGCAGGACCATTAAAACCATTTGATGTAGAATTGCAAGAGTTGATGTTTCCCCATTTCCAAAATTCTGTGTATCTTTTCCAATATGGCCTGTACCATCATTATGGGGTTTTGATCATGTGTGGTAAGATGACAAATCTCATTTTTATGTATATCACATTATTACTTAATGAACCATTGAACTGTCTAGAAATTGTGTTTATAGTGCTATAACTTCCATTGTAGTGCAAAACAAACTGAATAACTTGCACTGGCGTGTTATGATTACCTGGAAGTTTGTTTTGTTCGGCAATGAAAGTTTTTT
Organism: Anadara kagoshimensis; assembly: GCA_021292105.1. NCBI lineage: Eukaryota > Metazoa > Mollusca > Bivalvia > Arcoida > Arcidae > Anadara > Anadara kagoshimensis. The sequence goes on from CM037862.1 coordinate 41,128,636, forward strand.
AATCCTAAAATAAATTTTAACACTCATTCACAATGTGCATTCCAATAGCTGGAACAACCAATCAATGATTGCCCTATTGGCATACACAAGACACAAAAAATGAGTGAGTCACATTGGCATGTTAATTTTACTTCTATAAGACCATTTGGTCTTAAACATAGTTTAATACAATAATACATCACAAATATAAATATAACTCGTTGTCATCTCATTACTTTTGCTTTATTTTTTCAAACATGGTGTAATTTTATTGTTTGGCATATAAAAACATTTTGTATATATTTCTGTCTTGTGCATTTTAAAGAACATTGAAGTATTCTGATAAATTCCCATCATGAATGAAATAATACTATATTTTCATATGAAAATAATTGGTAAATTAATTGCTTGAATAAATATTTTGTTTTGAATTGTATTTTATGTGTTGTCTTTGCATGCTTTCAAGACAATTTCATGTTACATGCACCTTCATCATCTCATTTTTTACGAGTTAATAAAAGTGTGTGGCTGCTTTTGATATAAATGGTGTCTTCTCCCGGGGGCATTAATATTCTGAGTGAGTTTTAAAAATTTTTAATACAGGGTCCAAAATATTTTATATACTAGTAGTTTAATTAAAATTTCGTTAAACTCAAGCTGGAAAGTTGTATGAAGGTAAGCTTGAGAGTTTGTCACAACATTTTAGCTAACTCAAACACAAAGTATTCGAGTGAGCTTCTTGGACTGGTATTTGTCCAGTGTGCATTTGCTGGTTAACACAATAGAGGCCACAATTAAATTAATCAACATAAAACTTGTCCACAGTGACCCTCATATCAAAATCTAGGTCACATTAGTATATATGTACCATTTTTAGTAGGTTACTAGATCATAGAAAAACATTGTTCTCTCGAGTCAACACTTTCAGTCGAACTTCATAAAAGCTGCACAGAATGATTTTCTTCACAAAAACAAGGTCGATTTTCTTCATATTGGTCATGTTGAGCCATTAAGTAGACAATTGGATCAAATCATAGAAACAAACTTGTTAATACTCGAGGCCACAGCTTTAGTCAAAACTCATTCAAAATGATTTCTGTCAAATTTATACATGGATCAAAGTGGGTCAATAAGTACTGTAAATGTATTTAATTTCGAGGTATAGAATATGTAGACATACGCGTAGTTAAATTTTCGCATTTTTGAAATATACTCTATAACATAATAAGTAAAATAAAATTTTCGCGCAAAACAAATGACCCCGAAATAAGCAAAAATTAATACACCGCGAAAATAAATTCGTTTACAGTAATCTTTATGAAACATAATCAGAATGATTATCTTTACAATAACTAGGTCAAGATGTATTAATTATGTTAGGTATTTGAATATGTAGATCACTGGGTCAAGCAATATAAAAAACATTTTTACTTTGCTTCTGGATTGTGATTCGGACATGGATTAGTATGTTTGTTTTTGATTAGCATTACTAAGACCCTAATTTTAGAGCAAATTTCATCCCACAAACCTTCAAATCGCAATCCAAAAGCAAAGCTAAAAAACACATTAACTTCCATCATGAAAAGAAGCTGGATGCTCCGGTGTTGTAAACACCACCTGACTTGGCAAGCTACAGCAACGACGCATGTAATCTAAATTGAGAATAAAAGGAACATTGAACTATGGGACTTAATGGACAGCAGAGTCAACATTCCGTACATATTACCGAAAACCAGTTACTGTTGATACCTCTTTTGCTACAGCAATATTAAATCAGAATTGAAAAAAAGAATAAATGTAAATATTGTAAATAGATAAAGTGTTTTATTTTTATTCATTATTTTATTCAACAACTGCCTGGATGTCTCTAAAACTCTCACGTGACTACTTCAGTACCATATTTGATGAAATGGAATCATCAAATTATACGAAATTGCCCAACCCACCCGACCCTTTGGTTGGAAATCCAGGCATTTGTGTGCTCTGAAGTCTGATGGGAAACAAGCTGACGTCATCTCACGTGACTACCTCAGTACGGTACCATATATGATTTCATGGAATTGAAATCATACTTCAATAAATTTCGTATAATTTGATGATTATTCAGGCACATTTTGGATACAGAGACATTATACTTGCCAACAATATTTTAATGACGGCCATAAAAAAATCACCAGCCATGGCTTGCAATATCATTGCGTTAAAAATTATTTCTAAGCAGACAGCTTCGTTACATGATAAGTTCCCGTAGTGGAAACAAGCTCTACCATATGTAGCGTATCAGTTATGAAATAAATGCATTGTACACCATAAGCAGGGGAGGTAGGTATATTGCTCCATAGCAGGATAGTTGACAATAATATATTGAAGTCTTCACGTTTGTCATACAGCTTCAAACTAACCTTTTTGTACGGGTCACAATTAAGGTATAAGTTAAAATATGAATCGGAACTTGCAGAATTAGTCGTTTTTTCATTTCTGGCTCACTAGGAGGGATGTCAATCACAAAATCTTCAAATATAGGCTTATTTAGAGATAAAATGTGATCTATATATCTGTGATGTGGCGATAGTTTTCTCTCCAGATATAATAAAAACAAAACATACTAATCCATGTCCGAATCACAATCCAGAAACAAAGTAAAGACTTTAGAACTGACAAGTCAGGCTAGACACGTGCACTTCCAACCAGGAAAGTGAGGCCTGGAGCTCCGGAAGGGTAAGCACAAATAAATATAATGTTCAAATATATGACATCTATAAATGTAATTTAAAGCTACGCACGAGTTACTAGTAGTTAATTATAACAAATTCTAACATGTCTCTCTATGGTTTTAAAAAAATATAGTAACATATTAAGTGTCGTACCAATAGACTACACGTGAGGAAATCTCGCACACCAAAAATTTCAAAAGACAATTATCTCCATCATTAATGCATTTCGGACGCATTCAAAGACCGATATCAAGGCATTAGTCCGACTAATCAACCCACTAACACAGTATGTAAACTCCGGTGTACGACTTCCGGAAGCTGGGATCGTCGAAGCGACCGTGTGATGTTGATAGTCTCAATGACTGAAGTTTAGAGGTATGTAAACGCTCAAAATTAAATTGTCAAGTCTTGGATACCACTTATAATTTTGGTTGCTGAAGTCAGTAACATTTAGACATTACAATTTGCCCGCAAATATCACCATATAATGTCAAAAAACACAATTGATCATCGACAGCCAGGGAAAAATCACCAACCTCCTTGGCGTAAGATTGAATTTTACCTTAAATTAAAGCCGATCTTACCGTTTTATAAGGTAATTGGAACAAAGAAACATCAAAGAGTTTGAATACAAATCGCATATGCAAGATATACGTTTAAATATTTAACTACAACAAGTATTATTTTTTACCCGGTGTACGCTTAGCTGCAACTTTTGCAAAATCATAACAACCGCCTAGCTGGGATTTTAGTGTACATTAGCTGCATTTATATGAACATCTCTTCATACATATATTTGTGTTTGGTGTTGTTGTAAAACATTGTAAAATTAATTTTGTTCTCTGACAAAACGTTGCTTCGTGTTAACTTGTTTAAAGAATTGATTTTTCGTTGCAGACATGGACAGGGTTTTCAACTTGAAAGACAAGATGAAAGTTATTTTTAGGAATCCCAGTATTTTTCTTGCGAAATATGCAAATTTACTTCAAAATACAAATCCAACTTGGACCACCATCTGTAGATTCACAATAATTCAACAACCCGGCCATCTTATGGATATCAGTTGATTATAGTGTACATTATCGGAGTCAAAATCTTGTGAATCAACTATTTAGTGAATAAACCAAACTACCAGGCCTTTGATGAAACTTAATGACAATCATGCCTTGGTGAAGGGCTTTCTGGTTTGCACAAATGAGGGAGTTATGTCCCCTTTGGGTCCTATAAGGAAAATAGTAAAAATCTTTTCCTCTAAAGATAAGAGATCCATGTGTAGCATACTTAGGACATGTAGTAATCGTAGCTGTAGGGCTCAAAATGGGGAAATGGCAAGGTTCTTGAAGGGGAAATTGCTAAACTACTATATTTGTCAGTGCATGATCTGAAAAACTATCAACTTTTTGTATAGGCATGTATATTAGAATATTGTAGGTATTAGCCTTAAGGTCATTTTGATACATATTGGGAAATGTCCGCCATGACAGTCCGCTATGAATAATGTCTTACATGAAGAGAAATAAAAGCGAAAGAAAACAAGTTCTTTTTAAAAAAAGTCGACAACTCCGAACTTTCACTACACACATACATGATACCCATAATGTTTATTTGTTAGTTTCATATCAAAATACAGGTTCCTCGGCGTGTTCAAATTTCGAAGCGTAAAGTGTGGTTGTCCTTATATTTTCTCTTACTAAGCCAAAAAGTTCATAAGTTTAAATCTCGCCATTCTAAATACACAATCGGAAAACCAAAAGTGCCGAGGGTACATTCGATTCAATGATTTACAACCGTTCAAGATATGGAGTATTTGTTTGCTTGGTTCCCAGATAACCGAGATAATTTTCATTACAGATAATCAGGGCCTTCGCGACTAAGAACGCCTGCTACGACGTCACAAAATATCTGTCTGGAAAACTCTAAACTTTCTGTACAAGTATGGCATTGGCGTTATCTACAATGATGAAGTTCATTGGATCAAAGGTCAAGGTCATAGATGTGTAAGAATACTGTAAGGGCTTAGTTTTTTGCCCTTGTACTTTTTAATAGCTGTCCATATATTTATTGTAGCTAGACCTTAAATATTTAGAAGAATACGGTAGCATTTTAGGATAAGTAATAATAAATTTGGAAATATCCTTACATTAGGTCCCATCTCTTGAAAATTAAAACAGTCCCTGTAATTTATGTGGTTGTCCATTGACTTTCTACACGAGATATGACATATCCTGAGGTGAGCGTTAAGGTCCTTGGTCCCCTGTTTATTTATCTATAATCGTTTATTTCATTTTATTTTTGTCGATTGATTTAAAAAGAAAGGAATGATTAATAGGTTCTGCTACTACCAACAACAAGCTGTTTTTAATGTATACGATAGTTCAGTTGGTAATGCGCTTGGTGTATGAGGTCGTGGGTTCGGAATCCGGCCTGGGTTTGACCAAGTCTTAAAATAGGTAGTAAATACTCCATGAACTCGGCATGCAGAAATGAAAGTCGCCGATTCCTTCGAAAAAGACCTTAAAATCCGTTCCTTCATCTCATAGCAGGCGTGGCACCGTAAAGAACTCTACCTACACATTGTCCTTAGCGCACTGTAAAGGTCAAATTTTTTATGGCTTCACATATAGCTGTCGACGTCTCCATATAAGTGAAATATTATTAACTTTGACGTAAAACCGCATCCAATCAATCAATCTATTCATAAATAAAATGTATATTGAATGGCACCACATCCTTGAGATTAGCATAAAGTTGTGAAGGGGTTTTCTCAACCGATTATCTAAGAAAAATGTGAAAAATAGCAATAAATTGTACAATTTTCTGTACAGCTAGGCGTACATATTTTTCCACTAAAATCCCAGCTAGGCGTTCATGTTTTCATCAGCTAGGCGTACACTTTTTGGAATCACCAGCGTGAAATTAAATCAGAATTTCTTCTAAACTGTCACGTTTTGGGATAAAGGGATACGTCACCTTTGATCTTAACACTTGGTTTCTTAAATCAAATGCATTAAATGTGGTATTTATCATATCTTTATGCTCGGGAAATATAATTTATTTGACTTCTTTGAAAATATCATTGATAAGTTGAATGATTAACAATCATTTTCTTCAAACTGAAACAATAAATGTTACCGACTGTATTCAAAACAACTCCGCTGTTATCCGCGATCAGTTGGAGTGTAATTGTTGCAGTAAAAGTATACAAGAAAACTTACTAGCAGCCAATGTACTGTCACAGGACGACAGTGGAACCATTACTGTTGGCTTTTTCTTCGCTTCGACGATCCCAGCTTCCGGAAGACGTACACCGGAGTTTACATACTGTGACTAAACCCTCATTTTAATTTTTTGATTCTTTGGAGGTTTGCACAAACCTCCAAAAAGTAAAAAAAAATCAAGGCATATGATTCAAACATGTATATAATATTGTCAATGTCAAGTTGGACTATGAATCACCTTTTGAAAATAATTTATGCACGTTACAAGGAAAATAAATTTTTTTATATACATTACTGTAACTTGGCAACTTAAAAATCAAAGTGTGTTGCCCGAGCGGGATGTGGTTTATGATCCAATAGAGAAATAGAATAATAATTGAGGTGATTATTGGCCTAGCGAAACTTACCTTTTAGAAATACCCGATTCTAAGGGCAAGGCAAAGTGGTCATAAATAACACTACAATCACTACAAGTTACGTAAAAAAAATTTAAATTAAATTTGCTAGATTGCAAAGTTTATGATAAAATAACAAATTCATTAATGCGATCAACATGTGCACAAAGATATATGTCCAAATCACAATTCTCAAGCAAAGTAATTAAAAACATTAACAATGAAACTAAAACATGCAAACTTAACACCATGGAAGTGAGTCCGTGTGTACCGGAATAGTAAGCCCCTTTTGTTTATTTAGCTTCACCTGCGACGCGTGTAATCCAAATTGAGAATAAAAGAAAAAGGAATCACTGGTATTTACAAACCAACGAAACTACCCGCATACATTACCTAAACGTACTTATACTCAAAACGTAATAAAAATTATTGTTTGTTTTTATTTGCAGTACCGATAAAGGTAGTGTATTCAACATGTGATAATAGTATTACTAAGGATTTAAAAATACATGTATCTAAATTACATAAAATAAAAAAATCATTCGCAGGCATTGTCTTGTTTTTATATTTATTCATTCTATAAATCTAAGCACACACTCGCACGATATGAAATAGAGACACAAACACAATAGTATCGCATATATTTGTGTGTCTATATATATCGCGGACGCAAGTGTGTAATGAATCTAACTTTGGACGAGTACTGATGTGTCAATGTCTTGCGTGTGTAAAATAGGAATCAAACCGCCTAACGAAGATTAAACAAATATCTAATACAACAGTATTATATTAAATCACTTAACTATAAACTGTACGTACAAAAGATCTATTTCGGAAAGGTGTTTAATCAAGATATCTGTTTTAAATTTTAATCTGGAAACAATTGACACAATTCGTAATAACATAATTTTAATGAATTGTTTTAATTTTTTTTTAAATATCGTTTGATTTTATAATTGAACTTTAAAAGGCAAATATGATAACATCTGTTAATTTTGATATGGTCCATTTCTTTGTTTTTGAAAATCAGGTGGAAAAAACCCAGTATTTATTGCCTAAAATAAGGTTATGCGTAAGTTGGTTGTTAAGATACACTGTAGATAAAAATGGCGACTGCAAATCGAATAAATTCTGAACATGATGACAAGCCGTATATAAGTGACCAAGAGACCAATACCGGAAGGTAAGTGAAACATACTATTTTGCTGGTGATTTGGTTTAGAGTATAAAACGTTTGAGGAATGAAAAAGCTATTTTTATCACAGTGTAATGTACTTTATTTGTATTTCTGTTCATTGTCAATATTCAACACATATCACTACTGTAGCTCAATTGGTACGGTACCCGCTTCGTATGCAGGGGGGGGGTTGTGGGTTCGAAACCCGGCGTGTCTGAAGATTTAAAAAAGGTACTGACTGTTCTTTCGCCTAGCTCTCTGTATTTAGAAACGAAAGTTAGAGGGTCTCAAATACCAATGCGGCGCAGTATGCCTGGCACGCTGCCAAATGTCAAAATCTTATGCCACTTCACCTGTAGATTGTGGCGGCTATAAGTGAAATATTCTTGACTTGGACTTAAAACCCCATTCTGTCAATCATTCAATGCTTTTTGACACATTTGAACAACAGTGTGCTGCTGAAGTACTATTACAGGAGCCAGACCATCTCACAAGTTGGAAAAATATCAAAATTTGTACAATTAATATTTTACTATAAAATCATTAGATTATAAACTGTACAGGCAATAGATATATTTTAGATAAGGGATTTGTCAATACTGAAAACAATTCATAATATTACATAATTAATAAATTCCATCTTTATGATTGTCTAAAACGGTAAGACGTGACCATTTGATCTCACATGATATACCACGGATTTTCCAGTTAATATCAAATTCGGTGTACATCATCGGTTTTTGTTGACGTTCTCCGTAAAATGATTACAACGTCATCAATTAAGTGTGCGCAGGTGATTTTGTCTCATCCGGGATGCTTATTATTTTTTTCATAGAACGTTTACGTTATGGTATTAGACATTTCCCACTTCGATATACTGCTAACTCTGACTGTATACGATATACTGTTGAGGGGTCGTTTCAAAATTTTCAATGTCATCAGATGTATACATTCACGCCTTCTCACGCCTTTTTCCATCCATCCTAATATAAAACCGACTAGAAATTTATTGGAATCCCTTCTCAGAACAATTTATTCAGCGAAACAATCAATTTTGCAGTAGTATAATATCTATTTTCCATCGAACCCCACAAACTGACTGCTTCATGTGAATGTGTAACGTGTAAAGGTGTCGTACCCAGGTTATTTCCTAGGATTTGATAAGGTAATACAATAAAGGGTTTCTTTAAAAATAAAATTAACCACAAGCTATAATAATTGTTAACCAAACCACTGTTTGCGAATAGCTCACGAGTAATTTAAGCTTTAATTTAAAATAAGGCGCACGAGCAAATATATACAGATAAATGTGCAAATTAACTGAGCAAACAATAAATGGACAGAATGAATTTATAGAAATTATAGTATAACGAATGTTTATTTAAAAATATGATTATCTATGATTAAAGGGTAGAAAACTTGCTCTTCCTGAGCTTAATTATAAGAGTGAAATCAGCTTTCTGGGTCTGCCGCGCACTAGCTGCTACAATAAATGTACAGTTTTCACTCCTTTATATACCCAGCCACTGTTGCATCTCGGTAGTCCGACTAATCAGCCCACTAAACCCCCATTTTAATTTTTTGACTTTTTGGAGGTTTGTGGTCTGACAGCTTCCATTATTGAATTCTTGAAATTTCTGGCGAAAACGGCAGAAACGAAAACACGCGTCGATAATTTCCATTATTTCCTTACCTAGCTCTTGTTGACAACATGGAACACTTCCTAAAACATTATTCTACCGATCCATGCTTAATTTTTAATTAAAATCCATCGATATCGGTAGAAATACAAGGTTTTCTGATGTCTCTTCAGCTCTCTGTCACTTTCACATCGTGAAGACATTACTAATTTGCATTGACCAATGCAATCAGATCGCGCGTTGCATTTGGATGGTGAAACTCGCAGTTCTATCTTTAGAAAGCACATGGCGATGTTTATTTACATTAACGATTCGCATTATTAATGATGTTTTCACGCGTATAAGATATTATTTTAGTTATTTTATTTTTTTGACATGTGTACTAATTGCAGTGAAGATTTCTCGTGTTTTTTTCTCGTTTATATCTACATATGCTTAGGAGCAGGGGGGGAGGCCCCCGCAATATATTGTGTGAAATTTTGTATCATAGTTTATGTTTATAGTGTAAGTGCTAAAAAAAGAAAAAAGAGCTTTAACAGGAAATTTCCATCTGGTAACCAATCAATTATCAATTTCATCATTATACTTGTAAAATGGCGTCTTAAAATTCACCCTTAGAAACGGCTCACAGCATCTCCAATGGCAGGGGCGGATCCAGGATTTTTTGAAAGGGGGGGGGGGGGTTGAGAATTATATCAATGCTAGGCCCATGGCCAACTTAATGATGTACATCAAAGGTAAGATTGGTGTGTTTAATTAGTTTTTATATGGCACCAAACCTTCTTAATCTCCATGTAGCCAGATGTCGTGAGTTGAGTACCGTACGTTTGAAAATTAATCATTGGACTTAATTATGTCATGCAGTTATTTGTACAATTTTGTCTTAATATTTCACTGCTTTTCAGTCTCTCACTCAGAACGCTGCAAAATTTTCTGGGGTACCCTTGTATTTCTACCGATATCGATGGATTTTAATTAAAAATTAAGCATGGATCGGTAGAATAATGTTTTAGGAAGTGTTCCATGTTGTCAACAAGAGCGAGGTAAGGAAATAATGGAAATTATCGACGCGTGTTTTCGTTTCTGCCGTTTTCGCCAGAAATTTCAAGAATTCAATAATGGAAGCTGTCAGACCACAAACCTCCCAAAAGTAAAAAAAATTAAAATAGGGGTTTAGTGGGCTGATTAGTCGGACTAGCATCTCGGGTAATAATCAGTGACGTCATCAACTCGATCATTGAAATGGTTGACAGCTATTAAGAATGAATAACACAATTAAAACATTTAAATTCATTTATTACAAATGTATATCTTTGATCGGTGTAAACGATGGCGTGTTTGATGTTATGGGCACAAACTAAACATTGACACATGAAGTATACAGTCGTTTGTTTTATGGTAAGATAAATAAGTCAATAATATTACGATTTTTATCATTGTCTGACTCATGTTAGCAAAGCTAATAAATTGACTAATTAAATATTGTTTTATCTTCTTGACGTAAATTGCTTTCACTTGTATCGAGACATTACCGGCCATAAATGAAAAGGCAGATTAAAATTTTTGTAGCGTTCTTAGTTTATTGTAAAACAAACGTTATTTTTGCCTACCGTACAACTGGACATTTTAATATTAATGTTGTGGTCTACGTATTCAGTATCTGGAGGACCCTATTTATTTCATTTTCAAAAATTACTTGGCAAAACAACTATTTTCTATTTGCTATGGTTGGTCGGGACAAACTGGAGCTCAAACACCCAGCGTTCGCCATGCACTGCTGGACATTGGACTTGGGTATTTAAATACGAGATTAAAGTGTACAGAATATTGAGCGCTATCTGACGTCACCCGCGTTTAATAATTAAAAGCGTAATGAAATATACCTTTGGTTTAATTTGTAGAAGAACAATGAGTTACAATATTCAAGCCGTACACCATTTTCGTATTTAACTTTTATGTGTCAACTAAATAAGTTACATCTTTGGAAATGACCCCCACTCAACTGTATACCGTAAACAGTCAGCGTTAGCAGTGTTTTGAAGTGGGAAATGTTTATTATGAATCATGCACGGGGGTAATCCTGATACACCGTATTTCATTTACGTAGGAGTATTCCGTCGGTTTTTATTTACGTCCGAGTAAAATCATACGTTTTTGGTCGTTACGCTTTACGTTAAAGAGCAAAGAAGACGGTTTTTCATATAACTTCACAAAAACGAAACTTTAACAGAAAGCAAAAGGTTATTCGCATTATATCTGATGGTATTTAACTGCCTCATATAAAATCTTGCAACAATTATTGATATTTTTCACGTACCTGTAACATTTCTATTTTTGGCAGGTCCTTTTGTTTAGCAGCTGATTTTGATAAAGCGGTTTTGGATTCAAATGATGTTTCTACTCAAAATTCTCAAGAAATGTCTATACTTTCATAAACTTGCGAAGACAGAAGCTTTACTCTGCTTTTAAGCGAAATTTTATGTTTTGTTTAAGCGGAGTGGCATAAATGTTACGCTTTCCGACCAGCTGTGTTATGCTTTACGTGAAGACATGTTACGCTTTCCGTTTAATATGATTCGCAGTTGACAGAGCACACTCTTCGTTATAACTTTAGATCGAACGTCTTTCTCGATTAAATCTTTACTTGTTGTTTCAGAAATAATTCAGAAAGCATAGCAGAACAGGATTCAATTTTTGAAAGAGAACAAAACCACACACAGTTCGTAACATGATAAAGAACAAAACAACATGAACACGTTTATATAACATTTCCCTCAAGAGTAAACACTTGCGAAAGTGTAAACCGACTTATAGATAGTTATGCCAATTACACACATAAATGAAACTATACGTGAGAAATACCATTTTGAAAACAATTAATGTGGGGTGTTTTTTTTTTTTTTTACTTTTTTCATCTCGGAATTTAGTTGAATTGGGTAATTGTGTTTTACGCCCCAGTCAAGTAAAAATGGTGTTTTACGGGTGGTCTAAAGGGTAGGCTTATGGAGCATAGTACTTCTCGTCGCCTTAGTACGAGTCCCACCTAGGACAGTGTGAGGAAGTTTGTCAGTTCGCTTGCCGAAGGTCGGCGGCTTCTCTGGATACACTTGTTTCATTCACCATCCATGAATTGATCGCCTCGATATCTGTGGAAGAATCTTGACTGGGACGTAAAACACTATAACCCAACTCAAATATACTCTGAGATTAAAAAGTTAAAAATAAAAAATGGGTCAAAGACTCAATGGGCCGGGTTGTTTTTTTAATTTCTATTGAATGGGTGTAAAGTGTGGAAGAAAATTTAAACAATGTAGGAGGAGTTATTTAACGACCCTATTTCAAACCTTGGAAAACAATGCCATTAAGTCAGGTGCACATCTTTGATAATCTTTTGATATATACAGTACAAAGTAACTAAGTTTCAAAGTCTGGAAAAAATCCTGAAATATTTCCAAAAATTCAGGTGCACATCTTCAATATATATAGAAACATTCTGTGAAGTTTAAAGGTTTTTGATTGAAAACTATAGGAGGAGTTTAGTTCGCAAAGTAGGTACCCCCAGTTCAAATACTTGCTAAAAAGTGACTAAGTTTCAAAGTCTGAAAAAATGGGGGGGGGGGGGAATCTTGAAATATTTCCATAAAGTCAGGTGCACTTTTTCAATATATATAAAAAATATTCTGTGAAGTTTCAATGCTTTTGGTTGAAAACTGTAGATAGAGTTGAGTTCACAAAGATGATACCCTATTTTCCCCGCCATTCACCATATTATAAACCGGATTTGCACTCCGTGCAACCCGGCCAACAATAGGAAGATGGGGGCCTTAACGCTCCGCGGCTTGAGTATTTACAATGAATCAATGGCCGTCCCAACACAATAACACGTGTGAGCTTAGAAAGTGATGTCATTATCTGTTTATATAGGTAAGTTAAAGCAATTGTATCCATTTCAGTATTCTTTCTATATCTGTAACATTGACCCTAACCCTCTGTATGTATTCTTTCTATATCTGTAACCTTGACCCTGAACCCATGACCTTGATCTATATGATCACCAATATTCTAACACACATGCCTATAAAAAAAGTTAATAGTCAGTGCAGATAATTAACCATTTTGGTTTACTTGTGCATTTGTGAATTTGACTTTTGAACCAGTGGCCTTGGTCTATGTATGTCATGTCAATATCTATAATAAACTGAAAATCCTATGCATTAACTATCACCTGAAATGTTTAAAAAATTCAAAGATCATAAACTGGGACATGACCTTGAGCTTTGATCTTGACATCAATTCGAAGAAAATAGCAAGACAAGATCAATAGTGAATTATCCATACAGTACAGCCTTGGTTGAGTTTTACAAATTACGAACTTTACGCAAAACACGCGTTACATATTTCGTCCAATTTTCATATTCCCAGTTATAATCCAAATATAATCCAAATCCAAATTTGAATTCAAATATCCAATCGAAATTTGCTTACACGTTTTGGTTTCAGAGAAAACGATTATTGGTCTTGTTTGCTATATGTAGTGACGGCATCCATCTTCTTAGGCATGGCCAAATCCCGAACACAATTCTAAATGCCTGTTACCCAGGCATGATAATCACAAAGATTCATCAAATTTGTTCAAGTAGTTTTGGAGGAGATGATCAAAATGTAAAGTTTACGAACGATGCACGACACACGACGGACGGTGATAGATTGCAATAGCTCAACTGAGCCCATAGCTCAGGTGGGCTGAAAATCATATATATGAACTACAATTTTCCGTTTTAAAATGGTATTTAACACGTATAGAACAACTTGCCTTAAAGACCATCTCTATATAAGGGCCACTTGCTTTTAAAGGCCAGTAAAGTTGTATCTAAATTGCTCTTTATTCATGTCATTTGAAGCTTATACGTACATTTGTATAAGGGCTACCTGCCCGTAAAGCCACTTTTGAGTTGCCTTTATCAGCAGGGTTGACTGTAGTTTTATTTGTGCAATTGGTATAACTATCTATAAGTCGGTTTACACTTTCGCAAGTGTTTCTTTTTTGGAGAAGTGTATTGTATAAAAGCATGTTTTGTTCTTTATTGGTTCATGTTACGAACTGTGTGTGGTTTTGTTGTCTTTCAAAAATTGAATCCTGTTCTACAATGCTTTCTGAATCATATATCTGAAACAACCAGTGAAGATTTAATCGAGAAAGACGTTCGATCTAAAGTTATAACGAAGAGTGTGCTCTGTCAATTGCGAATCATATTAAACGGAAAGCGTAACATGTCTTCACGTAAAGCATAACACAGCTGGTCGGAAAGCGTAACATTTATGCCATTCCGCTTAAACAATTTTGAGTAGAAACATCATTTGAATCCAAAACCGCTTTATCAAAATCAGCTGCTAAACAAAAGGACCTGCCAAAAATAGAAATGTTCCAGGTACGTGAAAAATATCAATAATTGTTGCAAGATTTAATATGAGGCAGTTAAATACCATCAGATATAATGCGAATAACCTTTTGCTTTCTGTTAAAGTTTCGTTTTTGTGAAGTTATATGAAAAACCGTCTTCTTTGCTCTTTAACGTAAAGCGTAACGACCAAAAATGTATGATTTTACTCGGACGTAAATAAAAACCGACGGAATACTCCGACGTAAATGAAATACGGTGTATCAGGATTACCCCCGTGTGAATTTAGTGTGTAATTGATTGTGTCAAATCCGGAATGCCATTTATTTTTTCATAGATGCAAATTTAAAAAGTCAGATTGATCTTATTAATGCGGGATAATCTTAAGTGTGATCAACCAGGGTGGGCAGGGAAATCTAACATCGGTAAAATAGTTAGATTGCCTGGTCACAGGTTTGAGAAAACATTGTCAACCGAAGTGCCACAGTGGCTAAATTATATAATAAAACAGTTATGGACTTTTAAGTGGTTGTATATGGTGTGATATTCACCGGAAAAATAAATATTGACCTCAGCTGTCGCCTCAAACAATATTTATTTTTAAGGTAAATATCACACCATATACAACCACTATAAAGTCCATAATTGTATAATATTTTTATTTCATAGTTTTATGGATATATGTGCAAACTATAAAGTTTAAAAATTAGCATGACTCTAAATATTACGTTTATCAGGGTTTAAAATGCAATGCAATGATCGGTCCTATTTATAGTTTGAATATGCCGACTTAAGATATGATTCCTTTTACATTTCTAAAATACAAGGAAGGAAAACCCAGTATTGATTTTAAGTTATGTGTAAGGCAGTTGTTCAAATACATTTTCAATAAAAATGGAGACCAAACAATTCTGATCATATAGAAATGTTGTATACAAGTTACAAAGAGACCAAAACAGGAAGGTAGGTGAATCATTTTGTTGTAAATGATCAGAATTGATTTCGGCAAAATACATTTTATAAGTTTTGATATAAAATTATCACGCGGTATTGCTGAAGCAATAGGGTAATAGAGATGAATTATGATATGTAATAATAAAATATAAGTATACTGGTCAAAGTCAAAATCACAATTCAAAAGCAAAGTATTAACTTTGAAACTGGCAAATAAAGTTAAACATGTAAACTTGCACCAGGGAAGTGAGGCCGGATACTCGGGATGCGTAAGTACACTCTACTAAGCTAGATACATTTGCAAAGTATGGAATCGAAGTTGCAAAGAAAAGAACATTGATATATGTCACGTCAAATATATCCAAGATGATTTTGGATACAAAGACATCATGTGTATCAACAATATTTTAATAACGACCATAGAACTTTTTGAACATTGATAATAACCAATAATATCAAATTAAAGTCATTATACCATTTTCAGTTTAGAAACAGCGAAAATGGAGAACGAAGAAGTTGGTGTTCAACCGACGACAAATATACCGGAGTTACCAAACGAAAAACAACATCATGTTTTTATTTCTTATGCTGAAGTCGATCAGGAATTTGCTTATAAGTTAATAGAAAGATTGGAAAATGTTGGATATAAAATTTGTCACCACAACAAAGATTTCACACCTGGATGGCTAGTTACAGACAACATAAAGCATTGTGTAATGGGTTCGATGAAAACTATTGTCATTTTGTCTAACGGAGCTATTGCTAGTCCTTGGTGTAGTTATGAAACGGAAATAACGCTTTATATGACATTGGACATAAGAAAGAAAACTCTTATTCCACTGGCAATTGAAAATTGCAAAATACCAGATCACTTGAAACCTTTGACACGCATTGAATCTTACAATGAGAAAGTTGATTGGTGGACAAAATTACTTGATGCCATCAATGCTGCAGGTATGTACTAATAAATCTCATCTCCCTTTAAAATGATCTTCTTATTTGCTAGCTTTAAGGTTTTAACGTTTGTTCGGGATTGTGTTTCGGGCATGGTTTGGTACATTTGTTTTGTAAAATAAAGCTGGCTAAAGCAATTCAAATACGTAAAAACAAAACAAACGACATGGTGCTACATGTAATATTAAAAAATAAAATCTGAAGTTTTTAATGATGCTAGAAGTCTTTATATTATTATACAAGCTAAGGTTGCAATTTTTGATTAGGGTATGTACTACATAATGCATGTTTTAATCATAACGAAATCAAATAATGAATTGTTGGCCGAAAGCCAACATGAAGACGTAAAACTCAACAAATTGAACTAAATTACACACGTGGCGGGTGTAGCTAGCTAAACAGGAGGTGTTTATCCTTCCGGAGCACCCGGCCTCACTTCTCTGGTGGAATTTCTCGTGTCTAACCTAACTTGTCAGTTCCAAAGTGTTGATTTTGCTTCTGGAATGTGATTCTGACATAGATTAGTATGTTTAATTTTTGATACGAACTATTTTAATCGATTTTTGCTGATGAAGTAATTACAATCGACGTTTCTATATACATGTACATTGATGTTCAATTTTTCTGCTTTTGTTTTATTGGTGTGTACAATTTTTATTTTTATTTTTTTCTTATTTCGGCTATAAGTTATTAATGATTTTATCTTGTTCCATTATGTTTGTTCTTATATTAAGTGCAAGATATTCAGCTACAAGAGTATAATTTTTTATCGTTTGTTTTTTATATTTGTTTTTTTTTTATTAGAAGCCACTTTGATGCCACATTCTAATGAATTATTTATATTTTCAGTGCTTCATAATATTGCAGTTTAATATTTTATAACACAAAATACATGTCACTGGTAATTCAAGAAAAATTAACAGTCCCTTCACAAAAGCGGTAAACGAGCCAAACTACAATATTTGCTTGATTTTCGTTTGACATATCCCATGCATTATGCTCATGCAAAATTTAGTGTAATACTTATTTAACTTTCATATTTCTTTAAGACATGGTACCAACATTTCAGAGTGATTTACCGGCAATATCCTCCCAGGCGTTTGGATTTAATCCTTGTAAGTAAATAGACAGTATATATGATGTGATGTCTTCATTGTCACAAAGCATACAATATAACTAGAGATGTTAATCTAAAATAAATTCTCTTTGTCGCTATGCACGATTTCGTTGATGATGATACGCTTAAACAACTCTCTATTCAAAACCTTTTCAACAGTATAAACACATTTCTTCAGCTCCACATAGTTGTAAGATTATAGTCATTACAACTGAGCCAGTCTTTGACGATTTGTTCTAAATGGAGGGAAGTTTATTGGTCTGATGAGGTATATTATGAGAATGGCACAGAGTTCGTCAAAGATAAATCGAAATCTGGCCGACTTTTGACTGAAAAAGGCAAGACAAATGTCTCAAAAGTAACTTTTTTGAATTAGTAAGACAATTTGGAAACTGAATATGGCTAAGTAAACACGGTAGAACGCCTGTAGTTGGCAAAGGAAATGTAAACAAAAACCAAAATTTTATTTTTATAAAAAACAAATAAACAATCGATAAAATCCACATACAAAACATTAAAAAAGGCGCACATCATAAAAATTACATAGACAATAAATGACAAGTGATTTGAGGATTTAAGATAATTGAATATTTAAATTATTAATAAAAAAGTGACCTGTAGTCTTGTAAGAAATTTACCTTTTCTCTAAAATTTTATTTTAGAACATGTTTATAGATGTATAATATGCATATTCAGTATACAGTATTTAATATGTTTTAAACATTATTTTTATTTTGTTATTGTTTGACTATTTTAATGTACAGAATCAATATACATGTATTATTCGAAATAAAATTATACTTAAATAAACTTATTTACGGTGTTTAATCAAAACAACAAACATACCAACCCATGTCTAAATCACAATCTCAAAGCAAAGTAAAAACTTTGAAAACAGGAAAGTGAGACCGGGTGCTCCGGAAGGCTTGGTGCCTTTTGTTTAGCTGGCTATAGGATATCAAATATATCCAGGATAATTTTAGATACATAGAAATCTTACAATATTGTGATGACTCTATTTATAAACAAATATATTTTCTGCTATTGAACTGTTCAATATGAAAATTAGAAACATAACCTTATACTCTTTTGTATAAATATTAAGTGATATTATGTGGAGGTGGTTTCATCACATCATTTTTGGTTACATTAACATCTTTCGCATAGTATATTCTTCCTTTCGACGTGCAAAGAAATGTCAAAATGGATATAAAAATGTCTCCTAATCTAAGCCATGATATTATTGATAATGATAATTACCTTGTAGTGGATGATCCACTGTGTGCTCGTTTCAATACCGCTTGTACAGTATCTCCTTGTTGGTCGCTTTATATCACTTCAGGGTAGATGGATGCTTTAGTTGTCGTTATGTGGAAACCCCTATGATAGACAATAATTAAAGTATAAGATACAGTGTTCGACAATTTATCAATCATTTGGTTATGCCTTTACAAGAACATACAACATACAAGAAATGTGAATTTTAAAGACTACTGCTTAATAAACAGTTGTTATTACTTGATAAATGCGTGTACCTTTGATATAATGTCACCTTTCAAAGGAATTTCTCGCAAGGGTACATGGAACTATGTTCGTATTTCTGCCGGGGTACGTATTTTAGCTATTTAGCGGCATAAGGGGAGAAACTCTGATGTTGAGGTGGTAGCGTTTAAATGGATTTTTTCGTCCAAGATCATATCGACATGTCAACATCTGCAGACAAAAAAACCCAGAAATTTATACCTTTGAGGGGTCTTAAGCGTGCCATGCGTACAGTGACACGAGATCTTGGTTTTAAAAGGTCTCATCCTCGGCAGGAAGAAATTTATCACCTCACAAGAATTTCTATCCTTAGGGTTGGACCCACGGCTTTTGGATCTGAAAACTAGTGTCTCGTTCTAGAAAAACATTGCGAAAAGCCTGCAAGTCACAAAGAATACGAAATCGAAGCTAAAAACGTCAAACTAGTACCATCAAGAATTTGATGCCCCCAAGAGGGATCAAACTAACAGAAGTGAGTGGCTAGGGAATTAAATTGGAGTCAGTGTTATTATCCCTATGGCCAAGGAGGTCCCAAGAGAGAGAGAGAGAGAGAGAGAGAGAGAGAGAGTCTGCAGTTAGTTATCTATGCGGCCTAAGCAATTATTATTTGTATATTATCCGGTTTTGGAGTTTCAAGACCACTTGGATCCATATCTCTAAACGTTTCAAAGTACTGCTCAACTTCTTGCGTGTTGGTTGCCCTCACATTGTAGCCCTTAGAGCAAACTGCAAACATCTGTAATTTCCTTCCATCTGCAGAAGTAGAGCCTCGTACGTGATGGCAGGTACTACATTGATATAGCTGGAATACGGTAGATACAGTTTACAATCTACCCCGTGGAGAAGCCAGTCTCGCAGTTTAGTCGTCTTTTACATCCAGCACTGATTCCAGGCTCATCCTAGGCTGCAAACCAAAACAATCACCGACACACTGGCAAAAGTATGCTTTTTTGGTAGCCATTACGTCACATAACATCTAATACCTTTTTGCTTATCTATTCGACAACTATGGAATATTCAGCTTTGTGTCTGCATAGAGTGCAGCCTCTTTCCACGCTTTTTTGGACAGACCAGCTATTTCTGTTGTGCGTACCTTTGTTCTGGGGCACGCGAGGATATGACAGGTATCAGTGAAATAGAACTTAATGGAGCCTGTGGTGTCTTCACGTGGCTTAAAAAACCAGCCCAACTGACCGTGATAATCATATGATGGATTGTGGAGGAATTGCATATCTCTATGCGCCAATGTTCAATATCGTCTATTCACTCGTACGCGGAAAAGATGATACTCAATAACTCCTTTGTGTAGTTGTTGGATATGCATTTTGCACACAAGGCTCTGATGTTCTTGGGTGTGTGTGTTTTTTTTTGGTTTCTTGTGGAATTGACAAACCATCGCCCAGCAATGTAGCAAACAAATTCACATTGATTTTGTTTGGGAGAGTCCAAATTGGATTCCCCTATTCTTCAGGTGCCCAGTCAGTGTTCATAGAATGCAAACTAGCTCATTTCTTGCGAATTCTCTGTTGATTGTATCAGCAGTAGCAAAACTTAGTTTAAAGTTTGCTGTTTTCATATCACCCCGATTTTGTCTTTGTTTTCCTTTGCATTTTTCCAAATCTTGCTTTACTTTCCTGTAGTCATCTTCCATCAGTACATTCTGCATACTGGTACCATTTTCGCCGTTGAGACACGAATGGGTTGTAGGTGCTTCATTTTGCATGTGCATGTCTAGTGCGTTTGATGACTCAACTGCATCTATTTGTGCTTCCTTAAGCATATGGAGAAGAGACATTCACACCAGGTTCTTGTCCACAAAAGGATGAGGTCGCTGTTGACGTCTTATATCTATCATCAAACTCACAGCAGTCCGGGTTGTAGTACAAGGGCTGCAGTGTTTCACCTATAACATCTGCACATGACATCTGTGGTATATGTTGCTGTACATTTAGAAGATATAGCGACGCGATGTTCTCTAGAGTCATAATTGTGTCTAAAAGCTGTCGCAGCTGCCATTGCACGTTTCTAATAGAACATCATCCACAACGTCTTGGTATTGCTCTTTGGAAGGCACTGCATCGTAAAGATCTGCTGTTGAAGCTGCAGATGTCCCCTTTGTTTGAAAGCATCTTAACAGACTTGATCTCAGGACAGGCGCATGTCTATAGACAAGATGATCCATAACAATCAGATGACCTGTGTTTGATTTCTTCCAGATGGCACATTTCATCAACCGACTAGGGTCAACTCTCATGATTTCTTTCATTCATGCAAGACATAACTTTTCTGTCTGTGTCTATCTCTTGCCCAGACATCTTTCTGTAGCTGTAATTATGTCAACGATTTTTTCATCTCCGTCTCTCAAAACATGCTACTGTCCATCTATAGACGCTACGCCCACAGTGATCCCATGTTGTTCCACCTTGCTAATTACAAGATTTGTCATTTTCTGAAATATTGCACTTGACATGCTTGGTCATTTCATGACATACGCTTTTGGATGGTCATTGCTTTGCCCCCTGTGAAATGTTCTGTCTAGATCATGTTATCAGTTGAATCTCGTTATCTCGAACTCGGATATCTTGAACAAACGAATATCTCGAACTTTTTAAAGCATCAGCCATGCTGAATGCTTTATAGTGATCGTTGGATTTTTTCGAATTTTGCGCCGCTCTCATTTCACCTTGACAGCCAATCAAATTTTTCGTTTCGACTGAAATTACGGAAATTTCCATATGTGGTATCCCAGGTATGTATAATCTCTAATCTGAGTGATTGGGTCTCCCGGAAAGTTACGAAGGCAATGTTTTTATTACACAAAGTTGATCAGAATGCCGATCTGAAAAGTATTCATACGCGTATAGTCCGTAATTCTTATATATATATATATATATATATATATATATATATTAAGTCTTCATATTTGTATGATTATTTCAAAATAAAAATCCATTAAGTATACGCCTCTCGGAAAACCCAACAAAAATGACGATCTTGTTAGTTCGCGCCGACGTTCTGCTTTTTGACCTACATGATTGTGGTTGTTTACAGTCGCCGCCACAGGGTAATAGATTTTTAAATTTACGTTAACTGATCGATAAATAAACACAAAATATGCTCTTTAAACAGTGATTTAAGTTGAATAAAGTTTATAATCAACACAAATATATTCACAGCTATCGGTGTTGAAACCAATTTAATTTTCACGAACGATTTTGTGATGAAAATGAAAATTTTGAATATGGGGAAAATCCCGTTCTAAATAAAGAATCCACATAAAATGGATAGACCTGATCGTTTTACGGAAGAAAAACTATTGACATGGATCACATTTGATGATAAATTATATATATTTTTTAAATATTGATTGTCAAACACATGGGTTTAGCGGTTTTGTTGAGAAACGTACGAGGTGAAACCGCTATATACCGGAACGAAAAATATTTTGACCCGTTACCCCGGATTTACCTAAAGTGTTACTTAATATACAAACAATTGAATTGCCAATGAATAGAAATTGACAACATAATTGCTTCTTCCAAAGGCAGTGTTGTTATAAGATAATCCTCTTATTTATGAATTTAATAGACAGATGAATTGTTAGTCAGAGAGTCAATTGATCAGTTGAATTATCAGTTAAATTATAAACTTGTTTGCTAAATTATTTTTGAAACCACATCTCGGATTGTGATTTTGATTTTCCACTGATGCTGCATACTGGTCTGCAAATACACATGCACTGAGGGGGGGGGAGAATGGGTATGTGTGTTTTTTCTTATTGGGAATGATTAGTAGAATCATTTGAATATTCGGGTCCTGCAATCATCAACACTCCTGGGGCCTATTAAAACTCTGTTAAAAAAATTGGTTAACAATTTTGATGTTCATATATTTGGAACATGGAAATATTATCATAAAGCAACAGAAAGTACTATAAGCTGTTGGACACCATTTTTTACTTTATTTAAAGTGGTGGATCTGGTTGTTTTCAGATACATTTAATTTCAGATAAATCTTATTTTGAGATTTAATCTGGGGTCAGTTGTTTGAAGCCTGATTAATTTTGGTCACATTATTTAGTGGTTCAATTTATGAATACATATACATGTATAGCAAATCACTAACAACAAATCAATGTCATTATTTATTTGATGACAATACCACCTGAGTAAATATATGTGATGAAATTATTTGTGCATTTAAGAAATAACTTTGATATTTTTTTGGTTTATCATTTTTAACCCCAAAAACCGGTGTGCAAACTGTATAACCTCGCGAAGCGGGTTATACAAAAGTTTGCACACCGGTTTTTGGGGTTAAAAATGATAAACCAAAAAATATCAAAGTTATTTCTTATAATTTAATTAAAAACAATGTTAATAATTTTGCAATAATATTTATAATTTTAATGATAATTTAATTGATTTGAACAACATTTTACATTCAAATTACCACCGTCATATGGCGCATCAATACAAATGACGTCATATAATTATGACGCATGATTAGTTCGTTACCATTAACAACCGCCGACGGCGACGGCAACACACATGTTCAATGATCAAACATGATGATGAACGTTTTTACGGTACTGGAGTTTTACGTTGGTCAGTCAGTGGACACGATTAGTTTTTAAACTGGAAAACAGAGTTGTTAAAAATGGATTTTGAAATGAATTCAAAAGTTACTGTTGTTCACAGAATATGGAGCAGAAAGTTGAGGACGGCACTGATGTGGATTGTTAACAATAAATTCTACAGAGGTACTGGCAATGTCGGACATTGTATTTGCATCTAAGATTAAATTGATTGGTTAGATTTTGTTACAAAATAAAAAATCGGTATGCTGAGCTATCAAAACAACAAAACAAACCGCAAAAATCACAACATGTAGAAAGCGCTACATTGTATACTTTTTCAACCAAACACAAAAAGTAGTCCGTCATTTTCGCTATTGATCACATGACCAACATTGGTTATCACAAATAAACCGAAAAAGGGTGGTATTGAAAAGATACATGGAATTAAATTATTAAAGTGTAATCCAAACAGTGAAAAATCTCTATCGTGTTTATAAAAAAAGCTTTCCATAAAATGAATTTTGCTGATTTTTCAAAAATAAAAGAACTACCTGTAATAACTAATAATAATAACTAACTAATAAGTACATTTTGTACTGTACACCTAAATAGAATTCTTAAATTTTTCCCCCATCAATCTTGACCGACAATTTTAGTTTGCTTTACGTTCTCTTTACTTACTACATTTTATACATCACAATGTTTATTTATCACATTATAAGTGTGATAATCAAAAATTGGAAGTTGCCTAACATGAATAATTTGTAAATTTTAATAATAAAAATATAATACAACAATAAAAAAAACAATTGAACACCAGGGTGCACAAGTCGAGTTGCAAGTTCATATTCTACGTGATGTGCGATTCACATACCAAATATCAATTTAATATCTGTGAGCGTTTTGAAAAAAAAAACTCTGAAAAACTGCTATTTTTAAGCAGCCGGCATTATGAAAAACTTTTGTAAAACTAAACTAGTACTGAAGGTGTAATATATGCAAGTTAGTATTTTTCTGTGAAATAAAACATCTTATTAATTCAGTGCATGTGTATTTGCAGACCAGTATGCAGCATCAGTGGAAAATCAAAATCACAAATCTGAGATGTGTTTCAAAAATAATTTAGGAAACAAGTTTATAATTTAACTGATAATTCAACTGATCAATTGACTTTCTGATTAATAATTCATCTATCCATTGAATTCATAAATAAGAGGATTAACTTATAACAACACTGCCTAAGGAAGAAGCAATTATGTTGTCAATTTCTATTCATTGGCAATTCAATTGCTTGTATATTAAGTAACCCTTTGGGTAAATCTGGGGTAATTGAAAATAAATTATAGAAAAATATACCAATAAAACACCAGAAAACGGTTATAATTTCAGCAATAAATACTTTATTTTCACGTCATCTGCTTATAAAATATTGAGTAGAGCTAGAAAATTTTAGGATCAGGTACTCGCATATATCCGTCTGACATAATTTGTTAAACTGGCATGTACGTAAAGAAATATTATCATTTTACATCTGCGATTGAAATGTATAATTTTTTGTGTTCTTTCACATCCATTGAAAATAACGACAGAGTTGAGCATTATTATCGGGATTTTAAACATACACGTTACTTTTATTATAAATTAGTGCACAGAGAAAATGCAAGGTCCGAGATTGTGTTATTCTTACCTTATATTTAATTCATTAAAAAAAAAGTAAGTAAATATTTTATTAGTGTGTCACATATCACAGTTCAATCATATTTAACAATTTTACAAATAAATACATTAAAATAAGTGTGACATCCTGCCTAAAAGACATATGAGACACAATTAAAACAATAATTATCGATTTAAATACATTTACTAAAATAAGAGAAACATTAAAAACTACACATTTTACGCCTTTTAAACATAAAATTGATTGTTTTTGCTAAAAGAGTCTGTACTTCATCATCTATCATAATTTTTAAAAACTTCTCATTGCTAGATAAAAAATTAAAAAACTCATATTTGTTCTGCATAAAAATAAAAAGATTATATCTCAGATCACTATAAAACTCGCACTCAATTAAAAAATGTTGTTCAGTTTCAATTTCATAAAAATTACAATATTTACAAAGTCTTTCATGTAGGGGGATTTTGGGCCTGGCGTATCGTCCGGTTTCTAGTTCAAGGGGGAGACAACCACATCTAAAGTTAGCAAGCACTCTTCTCTGGTCTCTATATTTCACTGTTCTGACAAAGGAACTAACATTATTTGTAAATTTAAAGGTGCGAAAAGTTCTAAGTTTGTTACCATGTTCAAGATTTCTATCATTAAAACACTGTTCATCCACTCTTCTTTGTCAATATTACATAATATATCTTTTTAATACATTAATTTTGTGTTTGAGTGATAAACCATTAAAATCATTTACAACCTCTTGAACATTAAGCTTATTAAACATACTCAAAACCCTCGAGTGCCAAGATTTTGCATAAAATTTACTAGAATTAAAAACTTTAAAAACAATTCTATTGCTTGGCAAGTTACATAGCTTAAAATATAACCTATAAACTTCAACCTTTTGTTTTACATTGAAAGAAGACCAGCCCATTTCACCACGCACTGCAACATTTGACGAGTGTTTAGGCGTTCCTAGAAAGTACTTGCATGCACGGTTTTGAATAACTTCGAGTTCCTTATTGGCATTCAGTCCCCAAATTCCTGCTCCGTATAATAAAACAGGCTGCACAAGCGATTCATACAGTTTTGTGTAGACATCATAATCCATCCCGCCACACAATCGAAATTTATTATATAATGACGCTAACGCTCTGCCTGCTGATTTTTTCAGTTCTTGGATGCTAAATTTCCAATTTAAAGTGTCACATATCCACAGTCCAAGGTATCGATATTTTGTGTCATACTCCAACTTTGTAGTGCCACAGAAAAAAATAAATGTTAATCTGGGAGCGTTTTGATTTCTGAAGTGTAGAATCCTAGTTTTGTCGAAATTTATAGCGAGATGCCAACGGTTACACCAATTTCTAACGACATTAATGATTCGTTGAAGAGACTCCTCGTCCGGCGCTAGCAAGACAATGTCGTCTGCATATAATAGAATAGACAATTTTTCACCCTCATTTATACTAACACCGGCATTTAAATCATTAACTTCATTTACCAAGTCATTTATATACATAGAAAAAAGTGTAGGCGATAATTTACATCCTTGTTTAACTCCTTGGAATATATTAAATGAATCCGTTAAAAGTCCATTTATTTTAACTGAATATTTCACATCATTATAAAGTGACCTGATACTGGATAAAAATTTTCCTTTCAATCCCAATTTTTAAGTTTGTAAAATAACATATCATGATTAACACAGTCAAAAGCTTTAAATCCTGGTGGTCACTTGATAATTAATCCGTTAATAAGACGATGATTATAATGAAATTATCACAGTCTGAAAGCGTGTTCAGTAATCATTATTTAACTTCAAGTTAAAACACTGTAAAGTCCAGGTAGATTTACAGTCATTAGTGGTGTCTATTGATTTTTTTCACCTTTTAGTGGGGCTCACAGCGGGAGTAAATTACCTGGACATTAAATTCAGTAAGAAAAGAAAAATTATCCGACCACCTAATAAATAATTAAATTCAAAGTAATTTAATTGTAGCAGATAATTATGTTTGACATTTTAGTTGTCCAAATAATAATCAAATAATTTTCAATTAATCATCTTAAGAAATATCTTCCACTTTTGTATACAAGTCTTGTCAACAAACTTCGGAAAGAGACAGTTGCCTGGACAACTTCTGTAATTGGGAGGTGCACATTATTAGCTTATTGTATCAGGATGGTTTATACCAATTCAGGCTTTTGAAGCTCACTTGGACAATTCATATATATTCAACAATAATTTTAAATACATTTAAATTATCTCTAAAACAAAGGTTTTATTTTTATTTTCATTTTATTTTTTTTTCAAATTAATTGTGAATTCAATGAATAATTAATGACTTCAACAATGGAGAGGAAACTAGTTAATGTGTCAATTGCAAATCAAGGGAAATAGCTGGTCATGGTGAAAGGTTTTTATGCGATAATGACACTATGTCGATGATGATGTGGCATGATGATCTGACGAAGATGATGACAATAATGATGATGATGGTGACATTCAGTTCTACTGCTGCCGATGATGATGTCACTATGATGATGATGTGACATGAGGAGATATAATGATGATGATGATGTGACATGAGGAGATATGATAATGATGATGATGTAACCATGATGATGATGATGTGACATGAGGAGATATGATGATGATGGTGATGATTATAGTTATGAAAATGATTATAGTGATGGTGGTCATGAAAATAAGCTCTGCTGCTGCAAATGATGATGATAAATGATGATGATGATGATGACGATGTGACATGAGTGACTATGATGATGATTATGATGGTGACATGAGTTCTGTTACTGACAATGATGATGATGGTGGAAATGATAACATTCAGTACTGCTGCTGCTGCCAATAGTATGATGATGATGATGATGATGATAATGATGATGATGATAATGATGATGATGATGATGATGTAGACGGTGGTGATGATGATGATGAGGATGATGATGGTGGTGATTACAGATCCAGTTCGGGTTTTCTTCCAGTCAACTGCATTTTAGTGCAGTTATGCCCCTTTCACTTTGTGAATTTTATTAAAATGATGGTTTCTCTGGAATTTTTTTCGTTACGCATGAGATATATTTCACTCAGATTTGGGGTTGGGTCTTTAGTAGCCTCTCTTGGTTTTTTATAGATTGAAAATTTAGATTTATGTGAATTACTTAGTTTACTCAATTGATAAACATTGTGTGGCGTGTCCATTTTGACCATTGTAACGTATTGATATGTGTTAGAACCTAACAACTTGCATAAAAAGCAGACTTGTTATTAGAGGCTTCCCGAGCACAGCATCTATTATTTGCATGATTTTCATTTGTTACTGATTCATTAGACAAATCTCAGTTTCAAGTGCACATTTTTTTTATCAAATTGCTGTTTAGCTGATGCTTCATTACCTTTAGTACTTTGATTTAAAAAGTCCGAACAGAGTTGTTCTTTATTAAATCAAAATCACTCCGGTTATCTCGAACTAGGATATCTCGAATTATCGGATATGTCGAACAATATTTTCGTCCCCTTGAATGAAAATCCTAGGAAAATTACACTTGTTAACTCGAACAAAAAATTAAGGAAAATTGAATTTGTTAACTCGAACAAAAAAATTTAGAAAATCAAATTTGTTAACTCGAACAAAAAAAATTAGAAAATCAAATTTGTCAACGCCTACAGAATTTTTGGTAGAAAAAAACACATCCCGACATAAATAAAATATTTGACTGTCGGCCTCGTGATGATTTTAAAATTACATTATTGCACCGACCGACCTCCCAATTTTCTTAAGCCCTTAATTATTATCCCTTGCATAAGCAATTAAACCATCAAGGAGATTAGCAGGTGTTATAGTAACTGCCAAGCTGAACATGGCTGCCGAAACCGTCATTACTTAATACAACCGGAAGCTTGGGGTGATTAAAGTACACAAAGCGAAACTGGTATGGAGACCACGGCGGACTCCACTTTTTGTCGGCTAATAACAATAGCGCAATCAGTATTGCCAGATTTGAGTAATTAAAGAAAATCTTGTAATAAATAATGCAGTTTTTATATGTCATGTTTGAATACATAGAATATAGGAGAAAACGGCAATATACAGTTTGACAAGATAAAACCGGAAGCGACTTCCGGTAGGCGTGTACGAGTTACTTCCCTTTTTGTTGTCGTTTTTAACATCGGTTATCTCGAACTCCGGATAAGTCGAACTTTTTGCATTTCCCCGTCGAGTTCGAGATAACGAGAGTCAACTGTATACTAATTTTCAGTTTCAGGGCGCGTCAGTTGATAGGCGATGATACCACTTATGTAGACTCCTGAATTTCTTTAAAACAGAGTCCATGCAGACACCTTCATCTCTTTAGACACTTTAGACATCATTGCAGTTGTTAGCACATCTGTTTTTTTAATACTCACGATTGATGTCACAGATAAAAAATTCTCCAAGGAATCTACAGGAGGATTTTGTGAAGTCAACAACAGCAGACTGCAGTGTAAGCACTCCTGCGGTAAGGCGCTGTCGTCTGACCGGATTGGCTGGATCGTATATGACCACAAACTCATCCCAAATTTGTTTCTAAAGTTCTTCTTGAAACACCACTTTAATGGCAACTGTTGACGCCAAGGACAAGCAGGTAAACAACAATCTTGAGCAATTGTAACTTCGTATTTCACAGAGAACTTGCAAGATGTAATAGCAAGGCATTTCACAGTACACTGGCATTATCAGGTTTTTTGTTGGTTTGCACTTGGTCTCGTACATAAGCGCGGGTGCTTGATCCCTTGCACTGCGCAAACTACCATCTGGGCTAAAATGAGTAGTGGCGTTCCATTA
Organism: Anadara kagoshimensis; assembly: GCA_021292105.1. Taxonomy (NCBI): domain Eukaryota; kingdom Metazoa; phylum Mollusca; class Bivalvia; order Arcoida; family Arcidae; genus Anadara; species Anadara kagoshimensis. Next base: position 41,158,814 of record CM037862.1, read on the forward strand.
TAAATGATTCCTTGGCATCTTTCATCAAAATAGACAACTCTGGATAATACAAAGACATGATTTTAGAAACATAGTGGCTACAGCATGAATTTCATGAGTTTTCCTAAAAACCGTGTTGTCCCTATGTACTTAGGAAAATGCAGCTATTTGTTTACCGTGTATCACATTATCAAAATGATCCTGTTGTCGTCTAAGGGTATCAAGACCTAGAACACAATGACATGTACTGCCAGTCATTTTACCTTGGCGTCTAATTCGAACCAATTCTCTGTGCGCTCTGGAATAAAAAGCCACATAGGATCACGTGTGCCCCAAGAAAATGGTTCCAGAGCATGGTAGTTGGGTTGAGTACTAAGATCAACAGTACACGTGCGTGAATAACAGGCAGCACCCTCATTAAGGATGGCTTTGTAGAAACACAATTTATCAACAAGGACCAGTCCATCCTCAATCGTTTTGTCCATATCACATTTTGTTGTCCATAGGGATGATATCAGAGAGAAAAAACGTGACTTTCTCCAGTTGTCACCTGCCAAAGTTGTAAACATTGGAATTGTACTATCTGTTATCAACTTAATTTGTCTGAGATCCTGTAGACGACCTGCAATCGTTGAAATCATTTGTTGCAGTTCCTTGCCTTATCGTCCAATTTATTGCACTTAATTGCACAGTTGCAAGCAAAAACGAAGGGAGCAAAAATGTTGTGTTGTGTGCGTGCACATGAAAAGATTTACCTATACACATACATAAGATTAAGCATATAACATTGAAAAATATCAACATTGTCTGTTCAGTGTAATAATTCTGGTGTAAGTTTGATTATGCTGGATGTCATATGCAATCTGACGGTGCCAATAGTGTGCAAGACCATTCTTACACCATATTCCATCCTCAAACTTGAGCAAAACCTTGTAAATTGGCAAAGAATTTACCTGTATCTGATCGTGATGATTTTCCTCGGCTGGATGCTGTTACACACAGATATATGACGTGACCATCGGGCGGGCGGATGATAAAAAGCACGTGTTCATCAGCTGGATTCGATTTTCGGTAAATTTGTATACCCTCCGTGTTTTGCTTTCATAAAATAATGTTTTGGTTTGTATTTTACACTTTTCTGTCACAGTTTATGCTAATTTAGATTATCTTGTAGCCGTCGTATGTCTCTTTATATTACACGTTTCTGTTACAGATTATTCCAATTTAGATGTTCTTAGTGCAGTTAGTAGCAGTAAAAGAATCGTCCCCGAAGCATTAGGTAGACGAGGCATCCAGGTAAAACCGAAATGCGTTATGTACCTAATTTTTGCTTTATATTTGATTATTTATATAAATTCAGTTTGAACGTGTTATCATTTATATAACGATTTAAATGTTATTACATGTGTCTTTATACAATGTAAACCCTACAGTAGGATAGCCAAGTCCAAATTGTGCGTTGGTTTTAATTTTTGAGACCTTCCGCGGTAAATAAAAAGGAATTACTTTTTGGCAAGTGTCTGGACCCGAAAAAAATTCTCCATTCTCAGAATCGTTTTTATACCATAAAATTAACATTTCTAGTTACGAATATGATGCAAGCGTGTGAGGAATTAACTAAACTTTCTACATGCATCAAAAAGTCCGAGATAAAACGCCACATTTACTTAAAATCACTGATATCCCAAAGATAACTGATTTCTCTTGAAAATCAACAGAAATTTCTTCTCCATTTTTGAAACTGGTACGTTTTTGTGTAAAGAATAGTTTTCCTAGAAATTTCAATACAATGTCAGAAAATTATTATAGTATACGCCAGTAAATTATCGTACTTGGTGCATGAGGGTTAAATATGCGAAAATCGCAAAAATCCGACAGCATGCTTTCAGTACGTCTTGTTGTCAATGAAAACAAATATGGCCGCGACCTTGATAAACACTGTTCCAACGTAATGACGTAAACAACGTTCCCCCTGTCAAATATATAGGCCAACTGTCTGTTGTATACACAGTACACGCAATGTAGAGTACAGACCTGTCGAAAGTTTAACACTAAGCTAACCAAAAGAAGTCAAAGCTCGACTGCCGAGTGCCAAAGCGGTCGAAAAGCTGCCAAGAGATTGATGGCAACTGCTGTCGATATAAACACCAAACGAGGGACCAATACGGGCTGTAAATTCGTTAGCTTGGTGCTAAACTTTGGACAGGTCTGTACTGTATTTATCGATTTTTTTGCAAGGGGCATCCTCAAGACATGAGATAAACTTTTTTCATTTAGGACCCCAACAGGAATAAATAAATAGGGCCTACAACAAATAAATAAATAAATAATAAATGAATAAATCATAAGTTGTACAGAGAATCAGGTTAGAGCTAGGATACAAAATGTTAAGCAGGTTAGAGATGATAATAAATAAATAAATAAATAAATAAATAACTTGATAAATAAGTAAATAAAATCAGAAATTTTACAGAGAATTAAGTTAGATCTGGTACACAATATGTCAGCAGTTTAAATAAATAAATAAATAAATAAATTGTTCAGAGAAAAAGGTTAGAACTGGGACACAATATGATAGCAGTTTAAATAAATAAATAAATCAGAAATTGTACAGAGAAAAAGACTAGAGCTGGGACACAATATGTTGAGCAGGTTAGTGATGATAAATAGAGTAAATAAATAAAAAGAGATCAAAATAAGTTGCATTTTGTCTTTTCTAAAGGTACTAACATGAAATGGATGTGGTATGGGTACCATGGAAAGTAACCTCAGATATTTTTTGTAAATATAAATAAAACAAATATTTTGATGTGAACAAAATTAAAAAATGAAAATATAAAAGATATTGAATTACTAAAAAGTTAAAAACTTTTATGAACAGACAGATAGTTATACATTTTGTCATACTCTTGCTTGTTAAATGAATGACAAGTGAGCCATAATAGCATTTAAAAGGACTGAAAATTGTCTAAATTATCAAATTTAATTTAGAAACTACAAAAAACAGGCGGTTTTTGGGGGAAGAGGTACTTTCTAGTTGTTCTGGCTGTGATAAATCATTTACAAATAAATAAAAACTACCGGTATGTGTATATCTGTACAGGATCATATGGCAGTGTTCATTCTAGAAAGGGGCTGCTGATCCTTTATTTTGCCAAATGGCACCGTTGTATTAAGGCCCTAGTGGGCCACATTTGAAATTATATTTTAAATGCAAGTTCAAATTATTTATAACATTGTCATATATAAAAGCTACAAAAACTATTACATACTTCATTAACAAAAGCTTTTACATCCAGCCTAAAAGACTTACAAGTCATATCAAACATTAGATGTATGCAAAATTATTGAGAGGAATTTTATTAGAAATGAATCTATCTGAAAAAAATCCTAGAATGAACACTCATGGTTATTACTGTTTACACATAGTGGAACATTTTTCAAAGAAAAATGCATTATGTGTGACTAAACCAACTTTGTAAATTGTAATAATGTTGAATGTCTCATTTCATGTAAAATAAAAACATAACACTATCTTTAATACACTAGGAATTAAATATCATCAGGCATTTATGAATGTTTCATTATATATAGAATTAAAAAACAACACATATCAATATTCTTAACATAATGGGAATTATTTATGAATTGATTGCTTCTCTTGATACTGAATACCTCTTTTCTTCACCACATGCAATGCTTTTTCATGCACCCATGTCTGCAGTGTAGCATACAGCATAGGTTAAAATCTTACTATGTAAGAAAGTTTGCCAGTTCTCTTGGTGAGGGCTGTTTTACCTCAGGGATGAAGCCTAACTATTTTCAGTTAGGGACCCAGCTCACTTCATTAAAGAATTTGCAACAGTATTACCGTAAATAGCTTAATAAAAAACAAACATACTAATCCATTTCCGAATCACAATCCAGAAGCAAAGTAAAAACTTTGGAACTGACAAGTTAGGTTAGACACGTGAACTTCCACCAGGGAAGTAAGGCCGGGTGCTCCGAAAGGGTAAGCACCTCCTGTTTAGCTAGCTACACTCGCCACGTGTGTAATCAAAATTGTGTGAAAAGAACATGGAACTATGAGACGTCAAATATATCCAAGGCAATCCTGGACACAAAGACATCAAACTTATCAACAATACTGTGATGACGGCCATAAAACTTTTTAAGGACCTTGAGAAGCCTAGGCTTGCAATATCCCTGAGTCAACAATTTATTTGCAAGCAGCCTACTTCGTTGTACAAAGTCCCCGTAGTGGGAACAAGCTCTACCATAGCGTATTAATTGGGAAACAAATACACCATAAGCAGGAGAAGCAGGTAAATTGCTGCATAAAAAAGGAAAGTTGACAATAGAAAAATTGAAGTCATCACGTTTGTCATAAAGTTTCAACTGTAGCCTTTCCTGTGCGTCATAATAAATGTGTAAACATTAAGGGACCCTGACTGGATTTTAGAAGCCATTGGCTACTGGGCCCCTGCTTATCTTCACCCCTGTACCTAGTTTCTTCCTTAATCTCATTTACCTGATTATAAGTGAAATAATCTTGAATGGAGTGTGTATACCAACCAATCAATTCTAAATTTAACTGAGAAATTAATAAATCTGGAATAGGCCTTGTGTGTTACAATTATTTTGAATTCTTTCAAACTAATAATAGCCATTTGGATACATTGTGTCATGAATTTCACTGCATTTGCATCAATTTATTTCTTAGTGTTATTATCAAACCAGTTTCCTTGAATTTTCCTGAAAGAAGGTGGTATTTATTTATCAGAGTTTTACAATTATACAGAAATTACTGAAATTCCTAAATATTTTACAGATCTGTATTTAATCATTATAATATGGACTTAATTATTAAGTCAAATGAAATCCACATGATTGGTATTAACTTTTCCTATTTCCTACTTCCACATAGTCTATTTTAAATGTTATTTGTGCTATGTCAAGTTGATTTAAAACTTTTAATGAAGCAAAAAAATCAACTGTTCATGTCTAAATTGTACTAAAATAACAATGCCGGGGTTATTGGCATCAGAACTGAAACTAAAATTTAAATAATAAAGACCAGTGTTGTGTTGACTCTGGCTAAACTAATATGGGAGAGGTTTCCTCATTTTTGGGGAATATTTCATAAAGAAAACTCAAGTCTGACCATCTTTAATGATGTTAGCTGATTTATCCAATGATATGTACTGATATGACAGGCAGGTCCTGTTTATATTTTGCCAGCAAAGCAAAATTAGTTGGTAATTTTCAGTAATTCTGAGTCCCTAACTGGCCCTACATCAGCAGGTTGCACTTTACACTGTATTGGTACAGATTCCTAGTCCATTAGGTAAAATTAGAACACAGGCGTATCTAATGTATTCGACAGCCATGCACATCAATCATACATGACAAATAAGGCAAAAAAGCTTGACTATACACGATGACATTTTCTGCATGCTAAAATTGTGATCGAAGCGGGACGAATGCTAATCAAATATGTCCGACTGGAAGTAGTTCCAAAAAATCGGCAGATTAGACAAGAAATAGAGAGAAAATACATTATAGTTTTAAGGAAAACTTACTTTATTTCAACAAAAATACATCCACAGCGTCTCTATACATTGCATACAATAAGGAAGCTGTCTTAGCATTTTTCTGTGTCAAATTAGCCGGAAAGGGGGCGGTCCATGATCGAGAATCCGACAATGTCACCGATTTTTTCGACATATAAAACTGGTACGTTTTTTGTGTAAAGAAAATTATTTGACAAATTATACATCCAAATAACTGTGAGAAAAAGTTCTTTCCGTTTATGAAAAAACATCTTTGGTGCGAGAGGAACTGCGTGCACAGAATGATATTTTTTAAAGTTTTAATTTTCAATTTTCGCCGGTGCCTAACATTCAATCACGATTTAAATTGTTAAATTCTCACCGACTTTGATAAAAATTGTCTTTAATGACTTACTTTTGTCCTCAAAAAAACCGATAAAATACTACAAATAATATTAAAAACTCGCAGTGAAAAAAATATTATGTAATTTTACCGCCTCGAGTGAATTCGAATTTTTGACAATTTTTTCACTTTGTCTGCGCGTAAAACTTTGTTTGATGAATCAATGCGCTGGCCGGGTTGGCTATCCTACTGCTAGATGTTATTTATTATCCATTAAAACGGAAACATGATGCTTGATTGATGAAAGATGATGCAAACTATATTCGGAATCCCGCTGGTGTAATAATTACAAACATGATTATTCAGGTACAAATAACACTTCCAATGCAAAGTGAAAACTTTTAAACTAGCAAATTACGTTAAATACCTGAACTGCCACCAGGAAAAGGAAGTCAGGTGCTCCGGAAGTGCAAGAACCTTCTTTTTAGCTAGCTGCACTCATCAAGTGTGTAATCAAAATTGAGCGTGAAATGAACATTGAACCATGAAATATATCAGGGTAATTATGAACAAAGAAACATCTTACTTATCAACAATATTGTGATGACGGACATGATAAGCCAAGACTTAATAAAATCTTTTGTCAACGATTTATATGTACGCAACATGTAAGACAGACGACCTTCGTTGACGACCGTCAAAGTTTTTGTTAGAATTACTGATGATGATGATTAAGTAGTACATTTTGAGGAACCTGCTATATATCCTTCCTTGTATGAATTCTTGTGAAGTCTAGGGATCAAATGAGGAAAGACAAGTCCATCCTGTTTAAGATTGATACCCAAAGTTTCAAGAACTCAATCATAATTGTAAAGAACTTTTTCGTTTGTAAAATTGGTTCTAGTATATGTAGGAACATTTGATGTACTATTTTAAGCAAACATCTTAATAAAACATTCGAGGTAGGAATAGGGAACAATGTTGTTAGCTTGGACAACTTGTTGCTTATGTCTGTGAGTATTGATAAAATCTCTTGGTCCTTGAGTACTCAGGAGCAGACCTAAATAATCTTTTAAATGCAGTACCGATGATCATGGCGTTAAGTTTCGGTTCATTAGAAGCTATAGTATATTTTAATATGCATTCTTGTCACTGTGTAAGAAAATGGTATAGAGAATGACAGCCATAAAACTTTTTGAAATTGAGATCAACATCATGGAATTAAATAACGCTCAAAACATAATAAATATGCTATTTTTTACAATGTTTATGTTTATTGGCAAAGAAAGGTACATAATGATAATTTTTTTAAATTTTATAATATTACATATTATAATACATGTATATATACATATCAATAGACAGCAACACCGGTTATACACCGTGATCATTTAATAATAACAATACGGAAGACAGTTATACATCGTAAATGTCCAAGTTTAGTAGGTTTACCTTTTAAACAGAGACACGTGTAACTTAAATGGAATATATTTAGAGGAAGTGTTCAAAAGTAAGTACTTTATCAAAAACAAACATACTAATCCATTTCCGAATCACAATCCAGAAGCAAAGTAAAAACTTTGGAACCGACAAGTTAGGTTAGACACGTGAACTTCCACCAGGGAAGTGAGGCCGAGTGCTCCGGAAAGGTAAGCAACTCCTGTAATTTGATATAAAATATTTATCATTGACATAATTTATACTTTTACTATATATATATATCTATGTGGATATAGTTGTGTATATATAGAATATATGTACGGTATACCCGGGTGTTTATAATATATAACTACTAAGCGCGGACACTGCGAATGTTATTATATCAGCTAATAATATTATTCACAACATTTTTATTTTGGATTATTCAAATAAATCAAACCATATTTTCAAGTTTTCTCTAAAGATATCTATTATGTCATTATCTATATATATTATTTCTCGTACTGAAAGTTTTGAAGGATAATATTTTGCATTATAAATAAATTCAACTTTCTATTTTTAACTCTACCTGTGTAGATATGGTATCTTACCAGCAATGATAAAAAGTTAACTGGTTTGCATTTTTTACAGAAGTTGAAAAAGTCAAATAAAACGGTTTTTGCACTAAGGTCAAGTGATTGTTTAGTTCTAAGAAAACAAGCTAATAAAAGTTCTAATTTGATAATTGAAGGATCATGCCTTCGACATGACGCAAAATATGTTTGCGCGTTTTGAAGGTTTGATGAAAACTTGTGTAGTTGTAATAAATTCAAGCCCAGAAAAGTGCTATGATAGGTAATATGATTTTATCATGATGAGTTGACAATTCATTCTTTTAAATTTTGTTTACAGATTACACAACAAGAATATGAAGAAGTGAAAGATAAAATTGAGAGACAGGCAAGGGTCAAATATCGCTGTTGTTTATCGATAGGAAGTGCAGCCTTTGTTTTCATTTTACTTTTGATAGTAGCTGGTATATCATCCCTTTATTTGATGGTTGAAAAACTGTCTGGAAAATGCTCCGAACAAACTACAAACCTTGATAAACCAAGTTGTTTGAGAAATTACCACATAGGAATAGGAATGCTTTTCATTCCATTAGCATTTTTTCTAACCTGTTGTTTACCGAGCCGTTTTATTCGAAAGAAGGTGAGTGGCGTATAACAAAACAATACACAATGCCAAGTGTTAATGTGTGTTAGTAATCCGGATTCTCTAAGTAGTATTAGCATACAGTGGGAATGCCAAACCGTTTTTTTATTCTTCAGTTTGAAAATCGGGATAACTTTTTGACAAGTGTCAGCATTTATACTCATAATAAAACATTATAAGGTAGATTTTTTATCATATACACACGGATTGTATACCTAAAGCAATAGTTTGAAATTTGATTTTACATTGAGATATTGTTATTAACAAAAATATTCTATTTCTTGATTCCAATCGATTTCACTACAGAAACACCAAAATTTTCTGACCGATCTTCAAATCTTGGACACTTTTTCATCACTCGATATTTTGTAAAATATACATTAATACATTCAAGATAAAATTCAACCTAAACTCTTTCTGGTGCATTTTAAAAAGCGAAAATCTGGATGGTACATTTCATTGACAGTGATACAAATTTGGCCTTACCCGTGATGATCGATGTACAGATGTTCAGTTTGAATTCAAATCGCAACGTGCTCTGCTGGTATGCACTTTTAATAGAATCATTAAAGTAACATGTTCAAATCACCACTTTTGCAAGTTTCTAATAAAAAATATACTTGTACATAGTAACACAATCTAAACCCCGATTGGTTACCTTCAGTACATTTTGAATTGGTCGCAATGCTAAAAACAGGCATACCCCTTCATGAGTTGTCTCGACCTTATTAAATTATGTTCTCTTTCTCTTTCTCTCTCAATTAATGTTATATATACATTATGGTATGTATGGCGCTTTTTCAAATGTCAATATTACTCTTTTGCAAAATGTTTGAAAAGAAAAGTTTGAAAAGAAAAGTTTGAGGAGAAAAACAAGATTGTTTTACCTTGAAAAGATTTTAATATTTGTTTGGTACATCTCTTCCATTGGACTATTTATTAGTTTTATGATATTTGATAAGCGTATATATTGTCCCACTCCTTTCAGTCTTGAAGCAACGATAGATAATGTTATTTAAACGTTAGTTCTGACTATAAATCCATGATTAGTTTTTAAGTATACAAATTTACTTCAATGCTGGTGGCAATTTTAATTTAAGACAACTAATTAGTCATCTACTGTTTTAAGTTTGGATGTAGAATTATTATCCTTTGTTTATTTTGAAATACTATATGCAATTCAATTTTACCTGTAAAAAAGATAAAACAAAGGGAATTTGTGTAAATATAAAAGTTGAATAAGTTCACTTTTTTGTTTATTAGAAGTGAAATAAATGACCATTTAAGCTTGTATGATCTTTGGGAGGTTTATAATCAGAGGTCTCAAATTGTCAAAATGATATTAGTTCAGTTGGTAGAGTGTTCGATCCGTAAGTGGTAGGTCGTGGGTTCGATCATTGGCCGGGTCTGACCCAAGACTTGAAAGTGGGTAGTGACTGTTATTTCGCCAAGCACTCGGCATTACGAAATGAAAGTTACGGTTCTTTCGGATGGTACATTTCATTGACAGTGATACAAATTTGGCCATACCCGTGATGATCGATGTACCGATGTTCAGTTTAAATTCAAATCGCAACGTGCTCTGCTGGTATGTACTGTTCATAGAATCATTAAAGTAACATGTTCAAATCACAACGTTTTGCAAGTTTCTAATAAAAAATATCCTCGTACATAGTAATACAATGTAAACCCCGATTGGTTACCTTCAGTACAGTTTGAATTGGTTAGCAATGCTAAAAACCGGCATACGCCATCAAGAGTTGTCTCTACCTCATTGAATTTTGTTCTCTTTCTCTTTCTCTCTCAATTAATGTTATATATACATTATGGTATGTATGGCCCTTTTTTTAAATGTCAATATTACTCTTTTGCAAAATGTTTGAAAAGAATAGTTTGAAAAGAAAAGTTTGAGGAGAAAAACAAGATTGTTTTACCTTAAAAAGATTTTAATATTTGTTTGGTACATCTCTTCCATTGGACTATTTATTAGTTTTATGATATTTGATAAGCGTATATTGTCCCACTCCTTTCAGTCTTGAAGCAACGATAGATAATGTTACTTAAACGTTAGTTCTGACTATAAATCCATGATTAGTTTTTAAGTATACAAATTTGCTTTAATGCTGGTGGCAATTTTAATTTAAGACTTAACTAAGTCATCTATTGTTTTAATTTTGGATGTAGAATTATTATCCTTTGTTTATTTTAAAATACTATATGTAAATATGCAATTCACTTTTACCTGTAAAAAAGATAAAACAAAGGGAATTTGTGTAAATAGACAAGTTGAATAAGTTCACTTCTTTGTTTATTAGAAGTGAAATAAATGACCTTCTAAGCTTATATGATCTTTGGGACGTTTGTAATCAGAGGTCTCAAATTGGCAAAATAACATTAGTTCAGTTGGTAGAGTGCTCGCTCCGTAAGTGGTAGGTCGTGGATTCGATTCCCGGCCGGGTCTGACACAAGACTTGAAATTGGGTAGTGACTGTTCTTTCGCCAAGCACTCGGCATTATGAAATGAAAGTCACGGTTCTTTCGGATGGGAACTTGTCTCGTGTCACAGTGAGCTTGGCAGGATACAGAACCCTGTTGTATAATGCCATCAGCGCAACGCACAGACAAAATTTCTGCACCTTCGCCTATAGCTGGCGACGTCTCGATAAAAGTGAAATATTCTTGACTGGGACGTTAAACACCATTACTCAACTCAAATGTTCAATAGTCTTGAAGATTTGTTGCTGGTTGAGCTGCAAGAAGCATGTTGCAAGTCTAAAGTTTCCAGTTCGATATATTTCATTGCGTAGTGAAAGATTAAGAATATGTAGATGAATGTAAGTTAATCAATTTGTAATGATTGTTTCATGTTCCCTTGTTTTCAGCTAATATAAAATTTCTATCCGATACTGAGTGCTGTAACCGTCTCTACAAAGTCAAGAAAATTGCTCCGGAAACTGAGGGTGTCGTGGTCTTATGAAAGACACACATTTTCAGTCTAGCCGAAATATAAACACTAGACATACCTTAATTATTATATAATATATGAATGTTTATCTTTTTAAAACTGACAATTAGCAATTAAGAATGTATTTTTTTATTATAATGATTAAATTAGTAGAGGCAATTTCAATTTTTCAGACATTTCATTATTTGGAATACAGTATTTTCACGTTCAAATGATGTTTTAATTGACAAAAGTTTATCCAGCATGCATTTATATTTTTCAAAAAAATCCTTAATGATTACATTAAAGTTACTGTAAAATAAGATTACTGCATTTACCTGTAAATAATAAAAGAGTGAGAATTATAGGACTGTGACAGTGATCAAACCAAAGAATTAACTCATGCGTCTGTTAGGCTAGTTTTTGTTATGTTTCCACAGTAGAATGCACTTTTCATCTCTGTCAGATTAATATTGAAGACTAATACAATGGTAGCTCAAAATCCAGGTCAAAAGAAAAACCCTGAAACTGACCAATTTGGTTATACACGTTAACCTCCACTAGAGAAGTGAAACTGGGTGCTCCGGAAGGGTAATCACCTCCTGTTTAGTTAGCTACAACCGCCACATGTGTAATCACAACTAATGAAACGAAAATGAAACTATGGGACGTCAAGTACATCTAGGATAATCCTTGACAGAGGCATCATACCTATGATTACTACTGTGATGACGGCCATAAAACTTTTTAAGGGCCCTGATGAGCCAACAATTTATTTTAAAGCAGCTTGGTTAAATGTATAAAGTTTCCGTTATGGGAACAAGTTCTACGATAACGTATTAATTAACGTATTAATCGTAAGAAATACGTCATACACCATTGCTGCATAGATAAGAAATGTTGACATCTTTGCCACGAGGTTTCAAATGTAGCTTTTCGTGAACGACGCCATAATTGAGGGATTAGTCAATATATGAGTCAGTACTTGAATAATCAGTCGTATAATTTATTTTTAGCTAACTTAGATAGATGGAATTCATAAAGTTTCCAAATTTAGGAATGCTAAGAGATAGCTTTGTTAGACTGCAAGTCATGCTGACGCTGAAAAAACTTACAGAAGACACGCTTGTGATCATTGCAAGCATTGAAATATAATGTTAGTTTCCAAACATCTTTTTATCTTGGAATCTTTCAAAACCTAACCCTATATTTTGTTTAATAAATAGTTTGACCCAGACCTACACGTAATACTTAGCAAAACTTTAACCACTAGCTGACACGATCCAGAGCAAATTGGACAATTTCCTTTCTCTTGAGTTTTTCATTAAGAACCTTCTTAAGTCCAGTCTTTGGTTATTAAACTACCCAATCTCAACAACTTTTGTTTTTCATAATGAATAACTTTTGTATATTACAGAAAAAGAAACATCTATATAAAGACACGTTTCCTAAAATAAACAGGCGTATGATGAAACACCAGGTTATGGTCTCTTACTGTCGTTTTGTATCCTTATATTCTTTAATATATGTAATATATTCGGTTCTTGCTATAGAAGGTAGCACAAATTCACTGAACGTTAACTTGAAATTATTTCGAAGAGGTGTTTCAAACATATTTATCTATTTGAAGACAAATTGCCATCATTCGTATTTAGAATCTTCACATCAATGACATCATTATTCGTGTCAATTATTTACTGAATTAAAATGAAGATGACAAACATCACTCTTGCACGTTACACTTTATGGGACTGATCTTTGAATTGTAATTGATAAAGATGACATTTAATGTTTATGAAACGAATTACATACATGTAATTCATTATATACGTTTATCGATTCGTTATTTGTGAAACAAATCCGTTTTTCTTCTAGTATTATTTATTTTTCATTTTATTGTCATCAACTTTTTGTAAATCCTTTTATTAACTTTTTTAAATGTACGTAGCTATGGGTAACCGAATATTTAAATAGGTTTGTATAATAAGTATTTTTGTAACTGATATCGTTATGTTGTTTTGATCTGTTGTCGATTACTTTCTTAGAAGCACCATCATTTATTTCTTTGACAAACTACAGTTATATTTCGTATACTACAACTATCAGCCATGTTTGGTGAGTATTATTGGTTTCCAGCCATAGTAATTACGTTAATTCTGTTGTCTTTTGAGATAATTTCATTGTGGTCATTCGTTTGAATACTGCTGATATAAAGTTCAAGATAATAAAAAACAAACATACTAATCCATGTCCCAATCACAATCCAGAAGCAAAGTAAAAAGTTTGGAATTGACAAGCTAGGCTAGAGACGTGAACTTCCACCAGGGAAGTGAGGCCGGTGCTCTGGAAGGATAAGCTCCTCCTGTTTAGCTAGCTCCATCCACCACGTGTGTCATCAAAATAGTGTGAAAGGAACTTGGAAATATGGAACGTCAAATATCTAGGGCAATCTAGGACACAGAGACATCAGACTTTTCAACGATACCGTGATGACTGCCATAAAACTTTTTTAGGGCCTTGATAAGCCTAGACTTGCAATATTCCTGAACCAACAATTCATTTGCAAGAATTTGCGAGTTTCATTCGAAACCCGTAAGGTGGCAAAAAATAAAAAAAATTCTAATTTTATATCAGTAAATACTTATTCAGAATTACAAAATAACTTATGTAAAAAAAATTATTTATTTATTTATTAATCGATTTAAAAACATTTTTCATAAAAGTCATCTGCTTCGAAAATTTTTAAATTCTCAAAATACTCAGCAGTGTTTACCAGTGCAAAAAATTGTCTTGCTGTTTATTTTGCCTATTATGAAAAAGAAGGAATTCACAATATTTTATAGTCTCAATATGACGGGTACAAATCAATTATTTTTGTACTTACATGAGCCGAGACGTTAATAAAAATCCTGTTTCGGCTCCATCCTTACTCCATATATTATTTTATGCGACAAAACCTGGGTAGGTGTTAACAATGTTAATTTTTAATGAAATAGCGGGTTTCTTTATGTTACGTAGTCATGACAAAAGAGATGACTATTTACGTCATATTGTCGGGTATTGTCTCGCATAAATGAAATAGTCTGCTACATGTGTTGCTTGATATGTTCATCAAATATTCCTTTCTTGCTATCATTATAAAGCTTCACAAAGAAAAACGTCTCCTGTTACCATTTCAGTAGTACTCTATCGATTAGGAGAAAGGTGGTTAGTACAATTCAAGTCGGACCTATATACCAAATTTCCCTGAAGAGTTACTAGTTGAACGGAATCCAATTTAGATATGATTTAGATATGGTGTATCGCTTTTTGCAATACATTGCAATATCAAAAAGAACTAATTTTCAATAATCTAAGATTTAATAATACCCGATTGCTTCAGTTTAGTGATAATTTTTTGTGTATTTATAGGATCACTTACGAACTGTGCTAGAAACGAAAACAAACAGACCAGTACTAATGAATCCTTGTCTACCTTAAACACGGAATCTGGATGTAAAGTTACAAAGACGACTATGCGATATGAAAATGAATGCCATATTAATGCTTGTTCGATTGATCCTGAAGAGGTATGTGTTCGTCATTATATGATCAATGTGAAACAAAGTTTCATAGAACATTATTACCTGCGATGATGAATATCAGTGAATTCCATGCAAAGTGAAAGTTGTTTATGGACCACTGGTTTTTAAATAATTAAGATGCTTGAGTCATTTAATAACCATTACGCATTTGCTACAGTGTCTGTCGAAAATAGGGAATTTTATAACCAGTGTTCCACATATTTGTTTGTTAATTTTGCCCGTTTGCTTGGTTTGCCGATTGCTGTCATTGTTTCAGATACAATTTTTAATCATTCACATTCAAGGACATACCAATTTAATTTTAATTGGTCATGTACTTTTAAAGAAGAAGATTTTGAAAGATTTAGGCTAAAGTAGACATCACTTACATATTACACATTATGCAAACTAAATATTTTATTGAAAAAACTTACTTATGTTTCATACATATATGTATTTTTCTGTTAAAAAGTTAAACGAAATCGGTACAGAATTAACGTCATTGATACTTTTTTCTATTTATAGTAACAGAAGCCATATTTGATAAGCTATAAGGCTGAATATACATAAGTATTACGCTAAAAACTTTTACGGAAAACCTTTTACTTATGTTTAATTCCTTATTTTTTTCAGTTTAAAATTTAAACGAAATCGATACTTAAGTAAGACCATTAATAATTTTTTCTATTTATAGTAACCACAACCGTACTTGTTACACTTTAAGTTTGAATATTGACTAAATATTACACATACTAAAAATACGAAAAATCTATTATTTATATTTATTATCTGGAGTTCTATTTTCTATGTCAAAAAATTAAACAAAATCAGTACATAAATAAACCTTTAATTGTCATTTATAGTTTTTGAACATGCTAAAGGCTGTGAATTGCGTGAGTGTTACGCAAATTAAAACTTTGAAAGAAAAACCTTTTTATATCTTTAATACCCAGCGTTCTATATTCTCTGATTAAAATTTTAAAAAAAGTTACATAAATAAGGCTTACGGGGCTAAAATATAGTGTAAAGTGGGGAATTTTCGCGTGAGTAAACTTTTCGCCTTTTTCGCGTTCAAGAAATTACCACAAAAATGTTACCCACGCGAAATAGGTTAATATGTCATATATTTACAATTAACAACCGCTTTTGTTGGGAACGCTAAAATTATACCCACGCTAAACGCGAAATTCTAGAAATCTCGAAATTTTCAACCCGCGAAATTTGCATATCGGGTAAATATTACGCAATTAAAATTTTACAAAAAACTTATTACATATATTTTATTACCCATAGTTTTTTTCTATGTATATAATATGAATAAAATTTGGTCATCAATAAGGCTAAAATAGCTATTTGTTGTTTTTGCTATTTTAAGTAACAAAAATCTTTTTCAATACACTATAAGACTGTTACTGCGTAAATATTACGTTACTAAATGTATAACGAAATATCTGTTTAAAAGCCAAAGTTCTACTATCTATATTTAAAATTTGAACTTAATCGGTGCATAACAAAGAATGTAATGACCATTTATAGATTTTTCGATTTATAGTAACGGCGACCAGCCATCTTGGATACTCTATAAAATACTTCCATACCACATATATAGCCACAATAATTCAAATGACCAAGTTTAAACTCAATCGGATATATACATTTCTTTCAAATACACGGAAATATTTGTCCACAAAAAACAAACAAACATACAATCAATCAAACAAAAACAGGGCAAGAGTTTTACTGTATCCCCTTGGATACTGGGAATTAAGTTAAACACAACAATAACCACGAGAGAAGTGATGCCTGATTACCCGGAAACGTAAGCACATCCTTTCCTATTTAGCTAGCTACACCCATCCATCACTTGTGTAATGAAATTTGAAACTGTACGGAAAATGGAACCATAGGACGCCAATTATATCCTTGATAATTTTTTATCAAGAGACATCAGACATCACCAATATTGTAGGAAGGCTTTTGAACTTTTTTAGGGCCTTGAAGCCCTGCGACAACAATTTTTTAAAGCAGTACCTTTTTTAAATTTTTAGTTAAAATGTTAAAAGATTACAATTCATCATTGAGACAAATTTTATTTAATTATTAAAATATTGAAAGAAAACAAACGTTTTTGCTACGTTTCAAGTTTTTTAGTCTTCATATTTGCATTTTATCAATTTTAAGGGGGATCTTCAAACTTTCCATCCTGACCAGTATGTTGTTTATCAAAACATCTTTCCTACATTTTGTTGATGTTATCTTCAATATATTTTTGTTTGCAAACCGTATGATGTTTGAGAAAGTATCAGAATCCCCACTACATTCCCTATTATATATGTATATCTTAGTTTCCCGTTTTGCAAAGGAATATGGAGTGAATGATTTGCTTATGACTGTCTTTACTTATTATTTTTCATGCATTTCAGAGTATTACAAAATCATCTAAAACAATTGATGAAAGCAAATCGGCGGATTTAATTTCAGTTCAACTAGAAGATGAAATGAAAGAAAATAACGCAGAGAATAACTATGAAGAGGTAAATATTGTATGTGTATATAACTGCATAAGGGCAATTGGTGTCACCATGATATTACAAACATACACATGCGGGTTTGGGAATGTAGAATTGTACATTTTCTTGAAATTATACACTGAACTGTGCAAAGGCAAAAGAAACAATATAACGGAAAAATACCTACTGGTAACAACTAACTCAGCTACGGGCACCAAATAATCAAAAACAAACATAGCAATCTCTATGTAAAGCACAATCCTACAAACAAAGAATGAACTTTGAAAATTGACAAATAATACTAATAACGTCCATAACGAGAGGCGATGTAGGAACATCACGTTCGACTTAAATATTGATCAATCAAAACACACATACTAATCCATGTCCGAATCACAATCCATAAGCATAGAAAGTAAACACTTTGGAAATGAAAATGACAAGTTAAGTAACACACGTGTACTTCTACCAGGGAAGTGAGGTCGGGTGCTACGGAAGGGTAAGCACCTGCTGTTGAGTTTCTTCATCACATTATGGAAAACAATAATCTATGATCTATCGATGTTCGATATGGTATAACATCAAGGATTGCATACTTATTCTGGTAGTTCTGTTTATAAAATCATATCGCCTACCTAACTTGTGAGTTTTGCGGACTTGAAATGTTATTCCGGCAAAGGTATTTACCAACACTTTTGCCGTTTTCATATCAGAGAGAACAATCAATAAGTTGCGAATATGTAAATGTATCTCGGATAGGTATACATCACACAGTGAAATGTTTAGGATGTTTGAAAAAAAAAACTTCTATAAGTGTTGCAGAATAGATATTTATCACATACCCATTGAATCTTACTATAGCGATACATTACATTTTCTTGCCATGTGATACAAAGGTCCGTATCGTACATGTGCAATACAATATTCCGTATCACCATAGTAGCCGGAACTACTTTATGGGGAATTCAATTTTCCGACAACAATAATATGACGTCATTCATTGGTTATAATGTGACGTCATGTTAAGTTGGGAGAATTTTTCGAGTTGGGAGAATCGCGGACGATGTTAAATAATTTTGTAAAATCATTGTTTTTTAATTTTTTCCCCAATAATTACTATGGTATTAGTAAAATGATAACCAATGATGTTTATACGAAGAGTTATCTGTTGTTTTTAATAATGTTTTTAGCAGAGCGCACTCGTGTAATGTATACGTCCGCACAATAAACTTGTGCGATCAGCCACGTCAGCAAACCACATGTGTGTGGGTTTGCGTATGTATTGCATTTGAATAGGCTTTTATATTTTGAATTCAATATTTATAACATTTTATACAAAATATTAAACGTAGAATTTAATTGATAAATTAGCCACTATCTAAGCTCCCTGAACATTAGTAATCCCTGTTAATGGTTGTAATTTACCAAATGTATGAAGAATAATCTTTTCTTTGTTTAAGTAGTTATAGTACCGCTTAAACGGTGGTGCTAGAATCGTCTAGTGTTTTGTGTTGAAGGTATTTAGCGCCATATCGAATATGTCATGACGAATGACTGGATGCTCATCTCTATTCGGGGTATTATTACGTGGCATGTTTTACACAGCCAATTTTTCATAACCATGTCTTTATCTTTTGGTATAACTATTGGACCTTTAAATATCGACGAATACGTGACAATTACGTCAGGAATCAATAGCAATGGATTTACAATTAAGTCAACCTTTCAATCCCTTTTTTGTCTAAAGGGCATTTGAAAAATCTTTACCTGAATCTTAAAAATGAAAAAAAAATGTATGAAAATAAGCTCGTACCTGAAATGATGTACTTATTCCATAGGATTTATAATACCTTATGACACAAGATAATAAAAAAAATAAGAAAGTAGTCCATAGCTTGCATTTATTAATTTATTATTAATGAATTGTCTTAATATTTTAAAACCTTTTTAGGAGGCGAAATCTATGCTTTTGAAGCATTCAGGCATGTATCTGAAGTCATTTATAGACGAATCTCTTCGAACAATAATATCGCCACGACATACACGAAACGTCATTTGTCTATGTGAATATGTTGAGGAGAAAGAAGGATTGTTGAACAGCTCCATTAAGAAAAAGTCCAGATTTCCTTATTGTTGTAAATAAATTATGTTTAATGTAATCAGTTGCAATAAAACGGTGGCAACTTTAATTGTATGGTACTTTGGACTATATATGGGTGTTCAAGTTATGATGTAGAAGAGAATAATAGTTGGAGTAACACAATGTCATTTTTCGAGTTAACAATGTGATAAGAAAGAAAACGTCGATTGAGTTATGAAAGGTCTTTGTTTGTAATTGTATTAATTGGATACACAATGTTTAAAAAATTATTCCTGCTTCCAGATAAAACATTTTGTGATTACTAATAGTTACGCATGTATGTTTCTAACGATATTCAAATGATAATTATTTTGTTGAACTTAAAGTAGAAACATTTTGAAGTGGTTTTTTTATCAAAATTTATTTTTTAAAATATATCATTGTTTATATAGTGAGTCAATGTATTTTATTTTGTAAATGTTATGAAATATATTAAATATTTTAACGATTTGCAGAGTCATAAATGTCCTTTGACTAAAATAAATATGGAGATTGAAGGTAAAAATCGGTAATTATTATAAAGCACATGAGTCTGTTTGAACTGAGCACCTCTGTATAAATCATAGAATATTTTAACCTGTCTTATTTTAAAATGTTGGTTACGAACCAGTCGTGACACATGCTTATCCATAACGTTAGTGAGAAAAAGTACATTAAGGCTAAGGTTTAATAAAACAATTATCTTGCCGAAAAATACGAACGGAACAAGTCGGAAATTCTTGTTCATAGTTGACAAATTCAATATGCAATATATACAAATATCATATTATACCAGTTTTAACTTTACAGCACTAGAAGGTCGTTTCGGAATGCAATTCCTTAACAGTAGTGCTTGGACTAAAATTATGAAACGAAAATTGTTTCAAAGATGTTGACAAAAGTATATTTTACCAAATTTAGCTAAGGAAAATAAAGCATGAGAGTGTATATCTTAGTTTTTGAGGAAGTTTAAACTTTGATTAGCAGAAATCATAATAACAAACAAATAAAATGGGCAAACATTACAACAAAAACATAGACATGATTACAAATTGTTAGGCTTTTGTGTCCCCACGTACGCCTAAGTATTTACGACAAGTTGCAATGAGAAACGAGTACGTTATTGATATTTGTTTTGCTTTTATTCAGCTCTTAGTTATTCCGGTCTTTTCATAATTCCAAATTTTTTATTATTTTTTCATCGGAAACATGTAATGGTCGTTTAAATTGATGTAAACTTAAGGACTTTAATGTTTTACGACAATTGGGAAGAATATTCTAATTTTAATTACCAATAAAAGAATGCAATGCTAAATTTAAATACGACGCGTGAGTTTGTCTTACCATGAAAATTATAAATGATAAGTAAATGGAGTGGATTGGAGTAACAGTGTTTAACGTCCCATTCAAGAATATTTCACTTATATCGATACGTCGCTATAGGCGAATGTGCAGAAATTTTGCCCGTGCGTTGCGCTGATGTCATTATACAGCATATTTCTTTACCGTGCTAAGCCTACCATGACACGGGAACTCGTTTATTTTAAGTTCCCATCCGACAGAACAGTGTCTTTCATTTCATAATGCCAAGTGCTTGGTGAAAGTTACATATTATACCAGTTTTATATTTACAGCACTAGACGGCCGTTTCGGAATACAATTCCTTACCAGTAGTGCTTGGACCAAAATTGTGAAACCAAAATTATTTTGAAGATGTTGAAAAGCTACCCAAAGGACCAAAATATATTTTACCAAATTAAACTAAGGAAATACTTTGCATGAGGGAGTATACCTTAGTTTTTGAGAAATTTCAAATTTTAACTTGCAGGATCAAAATATATTTTACCAAATAGTCACTACCCACTTCCAAGTCTTGGTTCAGACCCGTCCGGGGATCAAACCCACGACCTACCACTTATGGAGCGACCACTCTATCAACTGAGCTACTGCAGTGGTTAAATAAGTAAATGGAAATAACTAATATAATTGGGTAAAAATATCATCCATGACATTAATTTTTGACTGTTTTGTCCTGAAAATTATCTGATATAAGCGTGCCATCTGTACAAATATTGTTACTTGCTAACATAGATTTATGAACTATACACATTATTTCGACTCGGGAAAGAATTAGAATTATCACTTGACAAAATATAATCTAGAACAAACATATCAAATCATATATATTATATATAATGACGTTCTCGTTTGCTTATGTACGTCATAAGCTTCGCCTAATAATATTCGGTGCAAAATGTTCGGTATGACAATTGAGGTATAGCACTATAACGTCATTATCAGACAGTTAATGATCATATATTCATTTCGCATTTTTTAAACACTTTCTTTGTTTTAATTCGAAACAAATTTAAACCATTTTCTGCTCACGACATGCATGCCAATCGCTTGAATAGTTTAACACTGACGTCACGCGTATTTGCATAAGCAGAAAATGGTTTTATATAATGCAGATATACACAACAAAGGTAAAAATCTTGTATTATATTACCTTTTACCACACGGACTATGACTATTAACACTTTCAGGATTCCGTTTATGTATTTATATAAGTTTTTTTTTTCAATTTTATATGCTTCGTAAAACTATCCTTCTGAATATATGCATTATGTAAATAATTTTTATTATAAGAACAAGCAACATTCAACGTTTTTCATTCGACATTACGCAACATATTGGGATTCTGTATTTTTTTATATTTCTTTAACTTATTTCCCAGTATTCATTGAATTTCTGTTAATATGCATTATAGATAAGAATTGTGTTTTTAATTTTTTTTTATTCCCATTTTACCCTAATAATGACTATTTAGGAAATATGTTTTTGTTTTATACAATGTATATTAGTTTTAATTATTTTCTGTAAATATGCATTGTGTTTATAATGTCATTAATATGCTCCTTTCGTCCAAATATTGACTTTTATCGGAACATATTTATTCTTCATACATGTATATTTCTTTATATTTTTGGATTTATACATTGCATTTCTGTGTATATTATATACAATTTTCATATGACCTTTTACCCTTCATATTTACGAACGTATGATTTCTTGAAATTATTATTGAGAGAATTGGAATGATTAAAAGTTGTATGTTCAATCAAAATGTAAAATTCGAAAATCAATGTTAAATTTTCAACCAGGATTCAGTAAAGTTTATGCAATATTTAATCCGTCTTTGAGACTTAATCGTTGTTTTTCACTGGTTTACACAAATATTATTACAAAGATAAGTAGTTCAATCCTTCCCATTGTTTTAGCTGCCCTCCTTCTTATTCTCTGTAACTTGCGATTTTATACACCTGACTATCATTCTTATTATTCCCTAGAGGATTTTCTAGTTTAAACACTCAAAAACAAACACACAAATCGATTTATAATTCACATGAACTTCCGCCATGAAAGTGCGGCCGGTTGCTTCGGAGGGGTACAATGTTTTGTATATATTACTGGACTTATTGGGTTTTAAATGTTACTGCTGTTATATAATGTATACACTGTTTTAAAAGTCTAGCTTTTTATTTAGATTCACTTTTTATAAATTATACATTGTATCTCGTTTTTTTATATACTGTGTTTTAAGAGCCATTCACTGAAAGGACCATACTGCTCTTTAAATGGCATGCCACAAATTTTGAAAATATTTTACCTAAACAGTGGGCACATATAAGAAAAAAGAACAAATGATCAAACTAAGATATTTTGATATCATTTTCATCGTAAACGACTACAAATTTTGGGTATATAACAAATATGCTGCTAAAATATGCCATGTATAAGGTTGACCTTTTTTAATTCAAATTTTTGATGGTCATCCTTATCTTTATTATGTCAAAACTGTATGATGTTACAGTTTTTTATTTATTTTTAGTCGAAAAATGACAAAAAATAAAAAACAATAAGACTTTAAAAAAATATTGAAGATTACTATTAGAAATGGCGTATTCAAGCGGCATTCTGGTTCTATACTCATATTTTACTAAAATACATGAAATGTGTTTTCTTGTACTTGGTTACCATGGAAACAACAATTTAATTTTTTGCATGGAACTTTTCATTCTGGTTTTACGTGAATTGAACAGCTATATGCAATATCAACAAAGTCTGAGACATGTGATTTCAAAATTATAACCAATCGTCTGTTTCTTACAGAGAATGACTTTTTAAATGTTTAAAGTTTAATATTTTAATGTGTTTATCATTCAACATTTTATGCACTAAATATATTTGATTGGATTTTTCAATAGATACAGAATTTGACAAAATGATAGTGCGTTATATCTTATGATTAGTCTAATATTTGCATTATTTTTATTTGTTATCAAATAAAACAATTTTGATGAGTCTTCCAATTAATACAGAATTTGACAAAATGATGTTGCCTTCCATCTAATGATTGAAATATAAATTTCAATATCGACATAGTCGAGCTCAGATTATTGACAACGTTTCTTATTTTGTTTCTTACTTCGCTCTCTCATGTTTTTGATTAAAATGAATTTAACATTGTACAATCTTTTAGTTATAATTTAATGTTATGCGTTACTTAATTAAAAAAGCAATTTGTATTTGAATGGCATAAATTTGGCAGCAACTTTATGTACCAAGAACACAGGCAATAAAACTTGACGAATGAAACAGACAAAGTGAAATGACAAACACTCATATATTAAGACCACTTCCGATTGCGGATAGGGATATGAATTAATTTACAAAGTGATCTAAAATGGTGTTGTTATAGTACTAATGTGAAGTCAATTACAATATCTAGTCAAACTCTGTCATGATTGGCGCAACATTACAAATAAGGAACACAAACAAACTAAAGTCAACGATTTTATTGCCAATCATTGTTCCGAAGTTTCATCAAGATCGAGCAGCTATTCTCCGAAAAATGACGTTATCAACATTTGACAGGAATAAGGATGAAAATAATTTAAACTAGTAGAATCATTCAAGGTTGTTGGATATGTAATGTGTATTGTATAATATTTCAAAATCATTCGACTCAAATAGTAAAATAAATTAAACACCTTCAAAGTATTCTCCACGGTTCATATTAAATTTAGTTTTCTAATATCTGTCTAAAGTTTTAATTTATGTACAATGATATGTAAATTAATTTTATTAGAAATCTGATTTTATATAAAAATTAAAAATAGAAACGGGAAAATATAAAAAGTGGAAGGTAAATATTTGTACTAATTTACTTAAAACGAAATCGTATCTATCGGATTAAAATATTAATTTCAAAAGTGTTTTCGACAGAATTACTTTACCCGCTTTACTCTCTCTCGCCTTACGTGGAAAAACCAGTTTCTGGCTATTTCTAGAAGGATGTATATCTATGTTATAGAAAGTGACTTATTAGGTTGTCAGTTTTAATTAATTGATTTTCTTAGGAAAATTTGACACATACGTCGATATCTTATCACCTCACTTCCCTGGTGGAAGTTCACCTGTCTAACCTAACTTGTCAGTACCAAAGTTTTTACTTTGCTTCTGGATTGTGATTCGGACATAGATTAGTATGTTTGGTTTTGACTATAGAAGAAGTGACAGAAAGTTTGACAATTGTAGTGCACTCAGTGCAATGCAAGTTGGATTTCTTAACTTGCCATGACTGCCGTAACACCGGGCATTGGTTTATATGGTTGCCTCTAATTTACGCCTTTACTTTCATTTCGAAATGCCGAGCGCTTGCGAAAAGTACTTGATTAGACCCCGACCGGGGAACACTCCAACGACCTCCCACATACGAAAATAGCACTCTACAGAGCTACCATCTTGGTTCTTGTCGGTTGAAAAGTGTCGGTGCTTGTTATTTAAATTCTATCGTTAACAACAAAGACTTAAAGCTTAACAGATACATGAATGAATAAATAAATACACACTTTCTTAAACTCGTCGTGTATTTAAATCAAACAATATCAGCTACCATGTTGATCTTCACTCATCTGTCTTGCTTAACACCCAGTGTCGTTGTATAGATTTACTTCGGATGCTCGGGAGTTAGAGAATCAGACCCATTACACTTCTTCTTTGGCACAGTTCGCAAATATTTTTCTAAAGTAATTCAGACACTTTGTGACAATTCTCTTGGTTCGACACAAATTGTTCAAAACTTGGCAGTAGAATAGTTTTATAGAAATTGTTACACAGCGTCGTAATTTACATATTATACCAGTTTTAATTTTACAGCACTAAACGGCCGTTTCGGAATACAATTCCTTATCAGTAGTGCCTGGACCACAATTTTGAAACCCAAATTTGTTTAAAAGATGTTGAAAAGCTACCAAAAGGACCAAAATATATTTCACCAAATTAAACTAAAGAAATACTTTGCACAAGGGAGTCGTAAAAAAGAATATATTGTACATTGTTGAATGTTGATGAAGAAAATAAATATAAAAAAATTAAACAACTTTGTGTTTTTCCATTTTCCTGGTAACAAATCAGAGGGTTTTCAGTTCCAAAATAAAGAAACTTTTCAGTTCCAATATAAAGGTATAGTATGCAATAATATTACTAAAATCTAAAAGAACGGGTTTTTTTTAATTTTAACAGTTCAAATAAAAACTTGTCGCATTAATTTTGTTATTTATTGTGTCCACATCCAGTTGATCGGTTATTTTAATGCACATAATCTTTCCGGTAAACCTATCAGATTCAAATTTACAGTTTCTGAATGAAAGAGTCCAATGTAGATTGTCTACTGTCTGAATGATTTTGTACAATGATGTCCTGGCTCAATGAGTGTAGAGTCTGTGCTATATCTAAAAAGCGATCATCTTTCACTACTCAATAATGACGTAGTCTCTCACTAAAGTCCATAATTTCAGGTAATGTCAAAGTTGTTGGTTGAACCAAATCGGATTCGGTTTCCTCATCAGAATCACTGTCATTAGAATTTTCGGTAGAAAGTTTGTTTAAATGATCTTCAATTAAGTTATGTTCCCAATTATTGCTATCGTCCTCTGTTTGAATGTGAGAGTCAAAAGACACTAGTGAATCGCTATCAACTATCACATGGCGCGCCATTCTAGCTAACTGTCGTAGAGGAATATCATCATCATCATCGTCGTCATCACTCTGACTATTTTCCGTCACAGTTTCAGAATTATGAACATTGAATCCAGAGAGTCCAAAGCACTTTACAATTGTTTCCGGTCGCGTGTCATCCCAAGCTTGTTTAATCAAATACACAACATCTAAAACAGTTTATTCTCTACACAATTCTGTAACATTGTCAACCTGATTAATTTTTGACACACGTGATTTTAACATCTTTCGTCGGTAACGGGCGTTGAATGCACGAATAATTCCCTGATCTAAAGGCTGAAGATGGGATGTCACTTTAGCCGGAAGAAATTTCAATTTTTCATTGTCTAACTTAATCTCCTTTGCATGTGAAGACGCATTGTCTAAAAACATAAAAATGTGCCTCTTTTCTCTTTTCATTTGTCTGTCAACACTTTTAATCCATTCAGTGAAAATATACATATACATCCACGCTTTTTTGTTGCTAAACCACATAAGGGTAATTTATGGATTTTCAAATTTTTGAAACATCGCGGTTTTCTAGCTTTACCAATAACAAACGATTTTAACTTTTCACCAGTAGCACTACAAGCAAACATTATTGTTAAACGTTCTTTTGAGTTCTTAACACCTTTTGATGATGAACCTGATTCTGATAAAGTTTCATCTGGAAGTGCACGGTAATATAATCCTGTCTCGTTACAATTAAATACATGTATTTCACTAGGTTCATATACAGCACGAATTTTAGGAGGTCGCGATTTATAATCATTGACAGTGTCCTTGTCTACACTGGCACTTTCGCCACACACTTTGAGTTGCTTAATTGAATGTCTCGCTTTAAATTTATCTAGCCATCCATTAGATGCCTTAAAGTCCGTAATTCCCAACTGGTTTGCAAATTCTAGCGATTTTTCTTGTAAAATAGGCCCCGATAAAGGGATGGATTTCTCTCACGCCTGTCGAAACTAATTCCACATCAGATCGTTAAGTTGTTCATTCTTTGCCAAGTAGGAAAACCGAAATTTCTGTGAATTGTCGATTGACTCAAAACATGATATAGATTCCGACTTTCGTTTAAGAATGTCTGAGACAGTTGTTTTCCCCACACCAAACTTTTCACTAAGTTGCTTATGTGTTGGTTTTGGTACAATTTCAGATTCTCTTATCAATTTAATTTTATCATCCTAAGTCAATTCAATTCTACGCCGCTTAGCTGGTGGTTTTGACATTTTGCAAAGTTTCACACAAACGTTTTATATAACAATCAAACCGTAATAATGAATTAATGTTAAACCATTTACATTTTATGACCACTGAAATGAAACCATTTCGAATAATATCGGCAACTCAATTTTTATAAATGACAGTTTTTTTAAATTATGCCTTAAAATCTAAAGTTTAAAAAAACTCGGTAAAGATCAATCTATAAAATTCTAAACTTAGAATCGTTTTACAAACAAAGTAAAAGAAAAATAAACAGGATTTAATCGTTTGTTTGTTTTAAAATCAGAAGAACAAGAACAGCAATAATTTCATAATAAAACAACAATGGGAACAATTACGGTCATACAAGTACACCTGCACAGGACCTCTCAAATCATTATCCGGTTTACACCAGTACAACATGTGTACATTATGACACGCTCTTATTTCAGTGATTGGATTAACTGACAAGAGACAATCACTTTCCGTTACAGTTCAACGTTTTTGGAGGTAAATTTTTGAGAGGTAACGTAAATTCGGCACTTAAAAAAGGCCGGTATTCGGCATTCAGAGGGGCAGGTTTATGGAAGTTTTTTTTAATATAACAAAGAAGGATAAATTCGGGACCGGCCCCGCGTGTTCGGTATGCAGAGGTGATCAATTTTCGGAAGTTGCACTGTAGTAGTAATATAACAGAAGCGCCTTAAAATTGCAGATTAAGCGTAAAATAAATATAAATTAAATATAGACAGGAATTTTGACAATAGAACATTTGAAGTCGTCATGTTTTTCATACAGCTTTAAATATAGCATTTCGTGAGCATCATACTTGCGGTATAAATTTAAATAAGAAGAACTTACAGAATCAGTCGTGTTTTCACTTCTAGCTCAAAAGATTCTAACATGTCTGTCAATGCTTTTTAAATATCATTAACTAAATACGTTTCATACCAATAGGCCACACGTACACAAATGTAGCGCACCAAAAATTTCAAAAAACAATTATCTCCATTCATACATTTCATGTTTTTGCTATTCATTTAATTTTGCTATTTGTTTTATTCAAAGATGTTTTTAAAAGACAGATGTTTCAAAACATATATTACATTTTTACACATGTTGAATTGGACTATTAATCACATTTTGGAAGTAGGTTATGGACGTTACACGAAAAATAAATCTTTTTTATATACATTATTGTTACATAGTTTTGTCCGAACTGGAAGTGGTTTATGATCAAATACAGACATACAATGAAAATAACTGAAGTTAAAATTGGCCTATCAAAACTTACCTTTTCAGAAATACCCGATTCTGAGGACTGAAACAAAATGCCCCTAAATAACACTACTTCTACGACAAGTTACGTAAAATTTGTTTTTTAACTTAATTTGCTAGTTTCCAAGGTTTGTAAAAAATTGCAAATTGACCAATGTGATAAACATGTACGCAAACCTACAAACATACCGGTCTATGCCCAATTATAATTTTCAAGCAAAGAGAAAAAACTGAAAATTTTACAATAAAACTAAAACATGCAAACTTCTACCCTGCAAGTGAGAGCCCTTGTTCTGGAAAAGTAACCCCTTTTGTTTATCTAGCTTCACCTGCCGCTCGTGTAATCCAAATTAAGGATTAAAGGAAAAAAGGACATGAAACTCTGGTATTTACAAACGAAACTACCTGAATACATTTCCTACATGCACTCATACATTCAAAACGTTTTTTTGGTTTGTATTTTCGATAAAGGTAGTGTATTCAGCATCTGAAAATTGTATTACTAAGGATTTAAAATATCTAATCAACATGGAATTTTCCATACTTTCTTCATTCAAAAATTATAAAAATTCTATATTTTCTTGATTTAAAAGTATATATATAATTTTAAAAAATGTAACACACACACACACACACACACACATAACACCTGAACGCACGATATGAGTATATATTACATATCGTATGGCATCTATTTGTGTATTTATTTTATATGGCGCGCACGCGCGCGTGTGTGTGTGTGTGTTTTAAGAAAGAAAAGGAACGGAAAGGATAATGAATCTGACTTTGGACGAGTACTGCTGTGTCAATGTCTTGCAACTCGTGTGTAAAGTAGGAACCAAACTGCCTAACGAAGTTCAAACATATATTTAATACAGTTGGTATTATATTAAATCACTTAATCATAAACTGTACATACAAAAGATCTATTTTAGAAATGTGTGTCAATAAGATACCGGTTTTGAATTTTAACCTGTAAACAATTAACACTGTTTTTGGTGAAATGTTTTAAATATATTTTTTTTTTAAAAATCGTTAAAATTTAATAATTAAACTTTAACAAACAAATATGATAACATTCGTCAATTTTGATATGGTTCCTTTCTTTGTTTAGATTTTTTGAAAACCGGTAAGGAAAACCCAGTATTGATTAGAGGTTATGTAAAAGTTGGTTGTTAAGATACACTGCAGATAAAATGGCGACTGAAAATCAAATAAATCCTGAACATAATGAAATGCCGTATATAAGTGACCAAGAAACCGATACAGGA
Organism: Anadara kagoshimensis; assembly: GCA_021292105.1. Classification (NCBI taxonomy): domain Eukaryota; kingdom Metazoa; phylum Mollusca; class Bivalvia; order Arcoida; family Arcidae; genus Anadara; species Anadara kagoshimensis. Next base: position 41,189,275 of record CM037862.1, read on the forward strand.
AGGTAAGTAAAACATTCTCTTTTTGTCGACAGAGTTGTCGTCGGTGATTTGGTATAGAATATTAAATGTTTGAGGAATAAAAAGGCTATTTTTATCACAGTATAATGCATCCTATTTGTATGTCTGTTTATTATCAATATTCAACACATACCACTACTGTATCTCAATTGCTACGGTACTTGCTTCGTATGCAGGGGGGTCGTGGGTTCGAAACCCGGCGGGTCTGAAGATTTAAGAAAGGTAGTGACTGTTCTTTCGCCTATCTCTTGGTATTTAGAAACAAAAGTCAGACGGCCTTAAAAACCAATGCCTGGCACGTTGCCAAATGTTAAAATCTTATGGCACATCTCCTGTAGTTTGTGGCGGCTATAAGTGAAATATTCTTGACTTGGACTTAAAACCCCATTCTATCAATCACTCAATGATTTTTGACACATTTGAACAATAGCGTGCTGCTCAAGTACTATTTTAGGAGTCAGACAATCTCACAAGTTGAACATACCAAAATTTATACAATTAATATTTTTACTATAAAATCACTAGATTATAAACTGTACATACAAAAGATATATTTTAGACAAGGGATTTGTCAATACTGAAAACAATTCATAATATTTTTATTTCACAGTTTTATGGATATATGTGCAAAATATAAAGTTTAGATTTAAACACGATTTTAAATCTTTCAGGGTTTAATAGGCCATGCTTTATAGTTTAAATATGCCATCTTAAGATATGACCCCTTTTACAATTCTAAAATACCAGGAAGGAAAACCCAATATTGATTTTATGTTATGTGTAAGGCAGTTGTTTAAATACACTATCAATAAAAATGGAGACTAAACAATTCTTATCATATAGAAATGTTGTATACAAGTGACAAAGAGACCAAAACAGGAAGGTAGGTAAATCATTCTGTTGTAAATGATCAGAACTGATTTCGGCAAAATACATTTTATAAGTTTTGATATTAAAGAATCACGAGGTATCGCTGAAGCAATCAGGAAACAGGAAATAGAGATGAATTATGACATGTAATAATAAAATAAAAGCATACTGGTCAAAGTCAAAATCACAATCCAAAAGCAAAGTATTAACTTTGAAACTGGCAAATAAAGTTAAACATGTAAACTTGCACCAGGGAAGTGAGGCCGGGTACTCGGGATGCGTGAGTACATTCTGTTAAGCTAGATACATTTGCAAAGTATGGAATCAAAGTTGCAAAGAAAAGAACATTGATATATGTCACGACAAATATATCCAAGATGATTTTCGATACAGAGACATCATGTGTATTAACAATATTTTAATAACGACCATGGAACTTTTTGAACATATAATATCAAATTAAAGTCATTATACCATTTTTAGTTTAGAAGCAGCAAAAATGGAGAACGAAGAAGTTGGTGTTCAACCGACGACAAATATACCGGAGTTACCAAACGGAAAACAACATCATGTTTTTATTTCTTATGCTGAAGTCGATCAGGAATTTGCATATAAATTAATAGGAAGATTGGAAAATGTTGGATATAAAATTTGTCACCACAACAAAGATTTCACACCTGGATGGCTAATTACAGACAACATAAAGCATTGTGTAATGGGTTCGATGAAAACTATTGTCATTTTGTCTAACGGAGCTATTGCTAGTCCTTGGTGTAGTTATGAAACAGAAATAACGCTTTATATGACATTGGACATAAGAAAGAAAACTCTTATTCCACTGGCAATTGAAAATTGCAAAATACCAGATCACTTGAAACCTTTGACACGCATTGAATATTACAATGAGAAAGTTGATTGGTGGACAAAATTACTTGATGCCATCAATGCTGCAGGTATGTACTAACAAATCTCATCTCCCTTTAAAATGATCTTCTTATTTGCTAGCTTTAAAGTTTTAACGTTGGTTCGGGATTGTGTTTCGGACATGGGTTGGTATATTTGTTTTGTAAAATAAAGCTGGCTAAAGCAATTCAAATACGTAAAAACAAAACAAACGACATGGTACTACATGTAATATAAAAAATAAGATCACAAGTTTTTAATGATACTACAAGTCTTTATATTGTTATACAAGCTAAGGTAGGTTTCAACTTTTTATTTGGGTATGTACTGCATAATGCAAGTTTTAATCATGTCCAAATCAAAGTATTAACAGTTGGCCGAAAGGTATGAGGGGAAGTCAGAAAGTTCATAAAACAGCGTATTCAGCCAAGCGTAACACACATTTTCTTTACTTATTTAGACAACACAATATTCCGCCATTTTAAACATATCAAGTTTATTTCTCACAACATATTTGTGTAATTCTCAAAAGCATTCAAAGTTTGTGACCATACAGCAATGCTGCAAATTAAAAATGTTGAGTTTTGGGCAGTAATACAGTTCCTTACAGTAGAGGGATCAAATGCCAAAGAAATTCACCGGCGAATAGCCGAGGTGTACGGTGGAAGTGTTCCTGCCTATTCCACAGTGGCGAAATGGCCGGATGAATTTAAACGTGGGCGCAGATCACTGAAGGATGACCCACGGTCAGGTCGGCCAGCTGATGTCATCACAAAGGAAATTGTCACGTCTGTGGAGACCCTCATCATGAATGATAGTCGAATTAGGATTGATGACATAGCTAGGGAGTGTGACATTTCACATGGAAGTGTATACACGGTTATCCACGATCATCTTGGGATGTCAAAAGTATCCACAAGATGGGTCTCCAGGAACCTTAATGTGCAGGATCGCTTCCAAAGACTCCAGTCAAGTCGGGAGCTTTTTGGCATTCATAATGATAACCCAGAGAGCGTCCATTTACGTTTAGTAATTGGTGATGAAACATGGATTCATCATTGTGACCTAGAAACCAAAAAAGAGTCAATGCAATGGAAGCACCTTGGCTCACCCCTACCAAAGAAATTCAAAACTCAACCATCAGCTGGCAAAGTCATGGCTACTGTGTTTTGGGATTCTAATGGTGTTCTGTTAATCAATTATAAACCTGCTGGAATCTCTATCACTGGAGCTTACTATGCTGATCTAATGAAGCAGCTGAGAGCTACTATTTAATTAAAACGGAGGGGAATGTTGAGCCGAGGGGTATTGCTTCTTCACGTCAATGCTCCTGTGCACAAGTCAAGGATTGCATGGATTGCATGGATTTAAGGCTGCCACAGGGGCATGGTTTCGGGACCAAACCGAAGACTTCTGTTTCAAAGGTATAGACAGTCTGTAAGAAAATTGGGCTATATGCATTGTGGCAAATGGGGACTACATTGAAAAATAATAATAAAATGTATGGTTTATTGCGGCAATATATACCCCGTTCTATGAACTTTTTGACCTCCCCTCGTAACACGAAGACGTAAAACTCAACAAATGCGAACAAAATAGGATATGAACTATTTCTAATTAATTTTTGCTGATGAAGCAGATATTGTCAGTTTACGAAAGTTTGATTTCTCCTTGGTTTTTCTTCATTAATAGTTATAACTGTCAACTTTTCAAACTGTTCTATTTTTCGCATTTCCTTTTTCATCGTGAAACTTTAACTGCTCTACTGTATTTCCACATATTCAGTGCACATGGAAAATGCAAAAATAAAGTCGTATTTTCCAACAAACTCACAAACAATTGTCAAAACTTAATACAAAATATTCTGACCTAATAGGGAAAAATATTTTTCATTCATGAAAAACTGAACTTATTTCTGTACATAGAACAATTTTTTAACTTTTTAACAAAACAACAGATATGACTTTGTCAAAATTATCCCTTGTGTACCTTCTTATTTGGAACTATAATCGTTATGTCATAGTTTGAATATTGATGGTGATCACACCTGGAAAAAACCTGAGCAATAAGGACGTACCTGACCCTAATTGCCCTGATGTAACTTTGAATAAGGCCCAATTGGTGTATAAACTTGATCAAATTTCCACAATTTTCGCAAAATTTCTCTATGTACAGAAAAACTGAGCAATAATGTTTTTAATTAAAAATATAATTTTGGTTAGGTCAGAGCGTTTTAAATGCATTTTATTGATAGTTTAATAGAAACTTTTCAATTAAAAGAAATAAAGAATAAAAACCATGTGCACTCAATTTATGGAAATACAGTATCTGACTATTTTCTAACATTGTGCCATGTCTACGAAGGCTGAAATATACGTGGTGGTCCACATATGTAAGGGTCTGAATTTTTTCAGACATATTTCATTATGTTTTATTCCTTTGGAATCTATATACTTTTTCAAGCGAAGGATAAGGACATCAATGCTACTTTTAAAGAAGTGTTTTTCTTGACCGTTCAGATAGACTGACTTCAATATGCATGGTATGGATAAAGGAAGTGCCCGTTTTCAGTTTTGGAAATAAATGTTACTCTGATAAAGCGACTTTATCAGACGAATAAGGCGGATGCTCAACCAATTTAACGTCATATGTTGGCTACCCGGATCCTAATGCTTTGATGCCAAATTCTTATGAATTATTTATATTTTTCAGTGCTTCATAATATTGCAGATTAATACGATACATTTGACTGGTACCTCAAAAAAATTAACAACCCCTTCACAAAAACTGCAAACGAATCAAACTACAATATTTGTTTGATTTTCCATGGACGTTTCCCATACATTATAATGTTCATGCAAATTTTAGTTTAACATTTATTTAACTATCATATTTATTTTAGACATGGTACCATCATTTCAAAGTGATTTACCGGCAATATCCTCCCAGGCGTTTGGATATAACCCTTGTAAGTGAATTAAACAGTATATACGATGTGGCGTCTTTACCGTCTCACTGTCACAAAGCATGCAAAGCATACAATATTAACAGAGATATTTAATAAATAATTTTTGTAATAATGATAATAATAAAAGTGGTTCATAGCTAGCCATGAGTTTGTTTCCTATAACACATTTTATAGAAATTTCATAGAAACAAACAAACAATCGATAAAATCCATATACATACAAAAAGAAAGAAGGCTTACACCATTAAAAGAACATGTATAAAAATAATGATAGTGATTTTGCAGGATTTGATATTTGAATAATTAGAGAATAAAATATTTGTGGTAGATGACTTGTAGCATTGCAAAAATTCTGTCTTTTCTCTCAAATTATATTTTAGAACATGTTTATACATAAATATGTGCATACTCAGTATACAGTATTAAATATATTTTAAATAATATTTTATTTATGTTATTATTTTGACTATTTTTATGAACAAATTGTTCATATTTGTTTATATTAATCAAAACCACATACCAACTCTTGTCCAAATCACAATCCCAAAGCAAAGTAAGACTTTGAAAACCGGAAAGTGAGACCGGATGCTCCAGAAGGCTTCGCGCCTTTTGTTAGCTAGCTATAAGACGTCAAATATATCCAGGACAATTTTAGATACATAGAAATTACCAGTTTTAATTTTACAGCACTAGACGGCCGTTTCGGAATACAATTCCTCATCAGTAGTGCTTGGACCAAATTATGAAACTAAAATTATTTTGAAGATGTTTGAAAAGCTACCCAAAAGGACCAAAATATTTTTACCAAATTAAGCTAAGGAAATACTTTGCATGAGGGTACACCTTAGTTTTTGAAATTTCAATTTTAACTTGCAGGAAATTTAGACAATTATAGTATATTTCTGACAATAAAACGAAATTATTGCCTACTGAGTTTGTGACATCCTAGGGGCACCAGCCACCAGAAGTGTATTTTACACGTTTCTGACTTAGATTATTCCAATTTAGATTATTTTGTAGACGAAGTATACGAGAATTTCTCTATTCTCTATTTTACACGTTTCTGTTACAGATTATTCCAATTTGGATTTTCTTGTAGACGTAGGATGCGATCGCAGTTGTACGTTTTTGGCGAAGGACTCATTAAACTTACGTTCCCGAAGCATTAAGTAAACGAGGCATTCAGGTAAATGGAATGCATTAAATACATAATTCTTCCTTTAATTTGTTTTTTTTTTTTTTTTTGTTTTTTCGATTATTTATATAAATTCATTTTAAATTTATATAACGATTAAAATGTTATTACATGTGTCTTTATACAATGTAAACCCTAGATGTTATATATTATCCATTTCGATAGAAATGTGGTGCTTGATTTGTGAATCTGTTTTTGCGACATTTGGCTCTGATAAAAGATGATGCAGTGTAATGGAAATAAATAACGCTCTCAACATAATTTATCAATATTGTATAGTTCTAGGAAAACAACCAATATTAAATTTCATAATCAAAGTTCCAATAAGTACAAATAAGTCAGTCCTTGACATGACGTAACATATTTTTTCATGTATTTAAGATTTGATGAAGACTTCTTTATTAAGCTAAATAGTTCCGAAAAGTGCTATGATTGGTAAGATTATATTTTCAGAATGGGTTCACAATTCAGTATTTTTTAATTTGTTTACAGGTTACACAAAAAGAATATGTAGAAGTGAAAGACAAAATTGACAGATATGCAGTGCTCAAATATGCCTGTTGTTGCTGGGAAGAAAGTACAATATGTTTCGTGATTTTTATTTTCATAACATTTGTTCTGACAGGCATTATATTGATGATTGCGAAATTAGACGGAAAATGCACCGAACAAACCATAAGCCTTAACGATTCAAGCTGTTTGACAGATTACCACACAGGAATAGGAATGTTTTTCATTCCACTTGCAGTTATTCTAACCTGTTGTTTACCGTGTTGTGTTGTTCAAAATAAGGTACCCTTTAAAAAACCAATATAGAAATGTCACTTGCCATATATATGCAGCGCCTGGATTGTGATTCGGACATGGATTAGTATGTTTGTTTTTGATTATTACTATTGGGTCAGTGTCTCTGCTGGTGGATTTTTTTCCGAGGACACTATTTGCCTAGTTGCATCTATTATATTTATATATGCAGTGCCTGGATTGTCATTCGGACATGGATTAGTATGTTTGTTTAGTTTATTTCAGAGCATCCGGTCTCACTTCCCTGGTGAAAGTTCACGAATGTAACTTGAATTGTCAGTTTAAAAGTATTTGGATTGTGATACGGACATGAAATAGTATGTTTGTTTTTTTATTAGAAATAAATTATATATAAAAATGCTATATCAACTAAAGTCAAAAATAAATAGAGAGAAATACAATCACCGATTTGTGTTTCATTTTGTTCTTGAACCATTTACGATAGTTTTATACCATTTGCTGGAACACCGATAAGATTAAACTTGTATAAATAAACTATTCCATTCCATGTTAAAATCACAATAAAAATGCTATATAAACACTTTCATAAATGGAATAGCTAGCTCGATAGAGGTGCTTAATGTTCGGGGCCTTCCGGCAACACTCACACTAGTAGGAAATTGACTTAATGTTATATTAAATAGTTTGTTACAAATCAACTCTTTAATCTATAATTTTAGGGAAAACACTTAAAGAATGTGTCGGTGACCGATACATGTCTCTGTCGTTAATATTGTACTTTTCAGGCTGGTGTCCATTTGTGCCTGTGATATGAATAAACTAATTAATTATTTATTATTGCACTGTCGCTTTTGGACAAAAAAGGAGCGTATTATTAGTCTGTTAATACCTAATCGACAGTTATATCTATTGTTACTTATGCAAAAAATATAAATGCTTTACATGTGTCATCTGGTAACTCTTTGAATATTATAAATGCTTATAAAACTCGTTATTATAAAACTTCATGATTAAAAACCTCTCGAACAATTTTCATGACATTGACATTTGCAATCATTGCAAATTGATTTGGGTTATGTAGTATATACGGATTGTTAAAATGATTCTTTGAATTCAATCTTTAACTTTTATTGGTTTTGTTTCCAACCAAAAATAATTATTTAAAACAAATCTTTTAGTTTTAAAATGTTGCCACCAATTTTTCCTCCAACATCTTTTACAAAATATGATAAAACCGTCACAACACCTTACTCGAAAAGATACTGGGAAAAATTGACCTCTCAGCTTGACCTTTAGTTTCAATAGTTATCATGGACCAGTGCAATCATGTATAGGGAATACAGGTACTTATTTTCTCAAAATAATAAAAAAAAACATTCCTTGCATGTTTATTAACTGCGGGTCGTAACACTACCCATGTATTTTAAATAGCACATGACGTTTGAAAACTTTATTTTGCATAAATTACGTTTTACTTACATTTTCTGCATGATTAGTAATATTTTTTAAATAGCTAATATTTTATATTGATTTGCTGCATTAATTTTGTAATATTTTGCAATACAATAGGATGAGGAACTTTTTTGTATTTTAGGCTCAATATCTGTAAAAACTAAAATATTTTTCCAGGAAATTTTTCAGGGGAACTAGCATTGCTAGTTACTTTCTTAAAGCTTACAAACTTAAAAAAAATTCTAGGCTCAATTTTTGATTATTTTGAAAAATAAATTGCACCTGTAATAAATCTTATTAATTAAAAAAAATGATAGTTAAAAGTTTTAAGGTTTAAAGTAAAACAACGATACCATTTTTGGAAATTTTGCAATTTTGATGGGAAATCGTATTCCAAAACGACCATCTAGTGCTAACTGCTGGGAATAGCAATAACCATTATACATGCTTATTGCATTTTTGGATAAAATAAGTTTTAATGGTTTCCAATCAGTGTATAATTCAGTAGAAAACCAAAATAGATAGCCACAAATAATATTTGCTGTCGATGCTGCGCAACCCTCAAAATATCACTTGTAATAAATAAAAGAGTCGCTTTTTACACTGAATTTGTGTACACAGAGAGAAAATATAGGAATTTTTTATAATATCCAATTTATTTTTGGAACGATTCTCAAGTTGATAGCTTAAACGTTCTGTTCTAAAACCAAAATTATATACGCAACTTTGGATAATAAAGTTATTTTAATATGCCTTATCCTAAATTTTGTTTAATAATAAGCTTGGCCCAGACCCAGACATTTTATTTAGCAAAATGTTTAACCACAAGCTGACATGATCCACAGCAAATTTGGTTATGATAGCGGTATTTACATTTCTAAAGACATTTTTCATTAAGAACCTTCTTAGATTCGGTCTCTGATTATTTAACAATACAATCTCTGCTAATTTTATTTTTTTAAATTACAGAAACGAAACCATCTATACAAAGACACATTTCCTAAAATAAACAGACGAATGATGAAACATCAAGTTATGGTCTCTAGTAGCATTTCAAGGTGTGTGAATCCTTTAGTCGTATCCTTTTATTGTTGTAGCGTGCTATAGAAGGTACCACATATATATACAGGTCGTATGTAACAGTAAAGTTATTTCGAAAATAATGTCTTTCATTCCTGTTTGTCTATTTGAAAACAAATTTTAATGTTACCTTTATCGAATCTTTATTCCAATGACATCAATAATCATGTCAATTTTACTGAATAAAATAAATATAAATACCATACCCTTGCAAGGTGTGCTTTGAGTCACTGATTGAGATAGACGTTTAATTGGTTAAAGTGGAAGTTAGATATTTATGAAACAAAACACATAATTTTGTTATATCCGGTTTTTGATGTATTATTTTTCAAATAATCTTTTATTAACCTTCGTAGCAATGACAACTGATTATTGTAAAAATGTGTTTGTATAATCAGCATTTTTGTAACTATTACCGTTCTGTTGTTTCGATCTAACGTCGATACTTTCTTAGAAACACCATCAGAGGAAGGTTTTTCCTTGACAAACTACAGTTGTATTTCGTATACTATAACTATCAGCCATGTTTGGTGAGTAATATATATATACATATGACCATCCATACTAGTATGCAAAAAGGACCCTTAAATAATAAATATGCCAATGCCACTTTTTGATATTTTTGAAGCATCAAGATTTAGATATGGAAAAATGGCACAAGCACAATGGAAAATTTCCTATATAATTAGGAATACATTGTCAAAATACACTTAGCATTGTTTTTATAACAGACTACATTTATTGCGTTTATTTGCTGTATTCTGCCTAAGGATTAGATTGTTTTAAGGGTTCTTTTCGATTACGGAATGTCATATATAACCCAACTATGATAATTACGTTTTTGATTTATTTCTGTTAATTTTTGAGATAATTTCAGTGTAGTCATTCGTTTGAATACTGCTGATAAATAGTTCAAGATGAGTCGTTTACCTGTTGCATTCGAAACCCGTAAGGTGACAAAAAATCAAACGTTCCAATTAAATATACTTGAAGAATAATTCGGAATTACAAAAATAACTTTTTTCAATAAGCAATTTTACTATTACTAGATACAAAATAAGTATTTCGAATAATAGAATTACCTTTTACGAATCTAGGAAGTATTATTTTATAATTTCAAGTTTATTGTTTTTTTACAAATACATCTTACAGGCTCCGTAGTTTCGAAATTTTTATCTCTGAAAATATTATAAAAATATATTTTTACATTGTTTATAATCCCAATGCAAACACGTTTCAAAAGAAATTCCGTTTGTTAAACATGTATCAATTAAGTAAATGGTAATTACTGTAGTGTAGCATCGCTGCACTTTTGTGATAGAAAATACATTTCAAAATGGAATATCGTAAACATAGAAGACAAAATTTAATTTTTGATCGAGCACTAATGATTAGTAATTGTATTACGAAATTGTTGTCTAATGCTGCAAAATTAAAACAGGTTTAGTAATGATAACAACCACGGCGCTGGTATCTCTGCATGTGAACACAATGTACATGAAGATATCGTGATACCCTGGCGACAATAAAAAGTATTGATTGATAAACATTTTTCACACAAAGAAAAACGATTCCTGTTACCAGAGAAGTAGTACTCTCTCGGATAGAAGAAAGGTGGTTAGTACAATTGAAGTCGGACATATAAAGAAATATCAGATATTCCCTGAAGGGGTACTACTTTAGCGTCGTTCAATTTAGATATGATTTAGATATCGTGTATCGCTATTTCGCACTATAAATAACAGCTAATTTTCAATAACCAAAGGTTTAATTATACCCGATTGTTTACGTTTAGTGATAAATGTTTTGTGTACTTATAGGATCACTTACGAACTGTGCTAGATACGAAAAACAATAAGACCAGTCTTAATGAATCCTTGTCTACCTCAAACACCGAATCTGGATGTAAAGTTACAAAGACGACTTTGCGATATGAAACTGCATGTCATAGTAATGATTGTTCAATTGAGATAGGTCCTGAAGAGGTATGTGTTCGTCATTATATGATTAATGTACAATTAACAATGTAAAACAAGGTTTCATATAAAATTATTACTTGTGATGGTGAATATCAGTGAAATCCATGTAAAGTGAAATACTAGTAAGTTGTGTATGGACCACAGGTTTTCAAATAATCAATATGGTTGGGTCATTTAATAACCATTGTACATTTGCTACAGTGCCTGTCGAAAATAGGAAATTTTATAACTAGTGTTCTACATATTTGTTTGTAGATTTTGCCTTGTCCGGTGTGCTTGGTTTGCTGTTTGCTGTCATTGTTTCAGATTCACACTCAAGGGCAATTTAATTTTAATTGGTCAAGTACTTTTAAAAAAGGTGATTTTGAAAGATTTAGGCTAAAGTAGACATCATTTACATAATGCCTAAACATTATGCAAACTAAATATTTTATTGAAAAAACTTTTACTTATGTTTTATACATATATGTATTTTTCTGTTAAAAAGTTAAACGAAATCGGTACAGATTTAACGTCATTGATACTTTTTGCTATTTATAGTAACAGAAGCCATATTTGATAAACTATAAGGCTGAATATTGTAAAATATTACGCTAAAAACTTTTACGGAAAACATTTTACTCATGTTTAATTCCCTTGTTTTTTCTGTTTAGAATCTAAACGAAATCGATACTAAAGTAAGACCATTAAAATTTTTTTTTCTATTTATAGTATCCACAACTGTACTTGATACACTTTAAGGCTGAATATTGACTAAATATTACACAAACTAAAAAATACAAAAAATCTATTATTTATATTTATTATCTGGAGTTCTATTTTCCATGTCAAAAAATTAAACAAAATCGGTACATAAATAAAGCTTTAATGGTCATTTATAGTTTCTGAATATGCTAAAGGCTGTGAATTGCGTGAGTGTTACGCAAATTAAAACTTTGAAAGAAAAACCTATTTTATATCTTTAATACCCAGCGTTCTATATTTTCTGATTAAAATTTTAAAAAAAGTTACATCAATAAGGCTTTCGGGGCTAAACTATAGTGTAAAGGGGGCAATTTTCGCGTGAGTAAACTTTTCGCTTATTTCGCGTTCAAGAAATTACCTCAAAAAATTTACCCACGCGAAATAGGTTCATATATTATATATTTACAATAAACAACCACTTTTGTTGGGAACGCTAAAATTATACCCACGCGAAACGCAAAATTCTAGAAATCTCGAAATTTTCAACCCGCGAAATTTGCATATCGGGTAAATATTACGCAAATTAAAAATTTTACAAAAACATTTATTACCCATAGTTTTTTCTATGTATATAATATGAATAAAATTTGGTCATCAATAAGGCTAAAATAGCTATTTGTTGTTTTTGCTATTTTAAGTAACAAAAATCTTTTTTAGTACACTATAAGACTGTTACTGCGTAAATATTACGTTTTTTAATGTGTAACGGAATATCTGTTGAAAATCCAAAGTTCTACTATCTATATTTAAAATTTGAACTTAATCGGTGCATAACAAAGAATGTAATGACCATTTATAGATTTTTCTATTTATAGTAACGGCGACCAGCCATCTTTGATACTCTATAAAATACTCCCATAACACATATATAGGCACAATATTTCAAATGACCAAGTTGAAACTCAATCGGATATATACATTTCTTTCAAATACACGGACATATTTGTCCACAAAAAACAAATAAACATACAGTCAATCAAACAAAAACAGGGCAAGAGTTTTACTGTATCCCCTTTGATACTGGAAATTAAGTTATACGCAACAATTACCACGAGAGAAGTGATACCTGATTACCCGGAAACGTAAGCTCATCCTTTCCTATTTAGCTAGCTACACCCATCCATCACTTGTGTAATGAAATTTGAAACTGTACGGAAAATGGAACCATAGGACGCCAATTATATCCTTGATAATTTTTTATCAAGAGACATCAGACATCACCAATATTGTAGGAAGGCTTTTGAACTTTTTTAGGGCCTTGAAGCCCTGCGACAACAATTTTTTTAAAGCAGTACCTTTTTAAATTTTTAGTAAAAATGTTAAAAGATTACAATTCATCATTGAGACAAATTTTATTTAATTATTAAAATATTGAAAGACAAACAAACGTTTTTGCTACGTTTCAAGTTTTTTAGTCTTCATATTTGCATTTTATCAATTTTAAGGGGGATCTTCAAACTTTCTATCCGGACCAGTATGTTTTTTATCAAAACATCTTTCCTACATTTTGTTGATGTTATCTTCAATATATTTTCGTTTGCAAACCGTATGATGTTTGAGAAATTACCAGAATCCTCACTACATTCCCTATTATATATGTATATCTTAGTTTCCCGTTTTGCAGAGGAATATCAAGTGAATGATTTGCTTATGACCGTCTTTACTTATTATTTTTCATGCATTTCAGAATATTACAGAATCATCTAAAACCATTGATGAAAGCAAATCGGCGGATTCAATTTCAGTTCAACTAGAAGATGAAATGAAAGAAAATAACGCAGAGAATAACTATGAAGAGGTAAATATTGCAATTATGTGTGTATAACTGCATAAGGGCACTTGGTGTCACAATGATATTACAAACATACACATGCGGGTTTGGGAATGTTGAATTGTACATTTTCTTGAAATTATACACTTAACTGTGCAAAGACAAAAGAAAAAATATAACGGGAAAATACCTACTGGTTACAACCAACGCAGCTCGGATAGGTATACATCACACAGTGAAAAAGGTTAGGATGTTTGAAAAAAACTTCTATAAGTGTTGCAAAATAGATATTTATCACATAACCATTGAATCTTAATATAGCGATACATTACATTTTCTTGCCATGTGATACAAAGGTCCATATCGTACATGTGCAATACAATATTCCGTATCACCATAGTAGCCGGAACTACTTTTAGGGGAATCCCCTTTTCCGACAACAATAATATGACGCCATTTATTGGTTATAATGTGACGTCATGTGGGAATTTTTCGAGTTGGAAGAATCGCGGACGATGTTAAATAATTTTGTAAAATCATTGTTTGTTTTTTAATTTTTCCCCCAATATTAACGATGGTATTAGTTAATTGATAACCAATGATGTTTAAACGAAGAGTTATCTGTTGTTTTTAATAACTTCTTTAGCAGTTTTTCAAGTCATGTATCAGATTTTTCGAATCAGATCAAAAATCAAAATTAAATAGTTTATTGTTAATTAATTGAGAGATAAAGCCGTGGTTTTCTGACGTAGCTCGTTTATTGTGCGGATGCATACATTACACTTGTGCGCAGAGCGCCTTCGTGTAATGTATCCGTCCGCACAATAAACTCGTGCGATCAGCTACGTCAGCAAACCACATATGTGTTGTTTTGCTTATGTATTGCATTTGAATAGGCTTTAATATTTTGAATTCAATATTTATAACATTTTATACAAAATAAACGTAGAATTTAATTAATGAATTAGCCACTATTTAAGCTCCCTGAAACATTAGTAATCTATGTTAATGGTTGTAATTTACCAAATGTATGAAGAATAATCTTTTCTTTGTTTAAGTAGTTATAGTACCGCTTAAACGGTGCTACTAGAATCGTCTAGTGTTTTGTGTTGAAGTTATTTAGCGCCATATCGAATATTTCATGATGAATGACTGGATGCTCTTCTCTATTTGGGGTATTTTTACGTGGCATGTTTTACACAGCCAATTTTTCGTAACCATGTCTTCATCTTTTGGTATAACTATTGGACCTTAAAATATCGACGAATACGTGACAATTACGTCAGGAATCAATAGCATTGGATTTACAGTTAAGTCAACCTTTCAATCCCTTTTTTGTCTAAAGGGCACTTGAAAAATCTTTACCTGGATCTTAAAAATGAAAAAAATGTATAAAAAAGTTTGTACCTGAAATGATGTACTTATTCCATAGGATTTATAATACCTTATGACACAAGATAATTAAAAAAAAGAAAGTAGGTTATAGCTTGCATTTATTAATGTATTATTGGTGACTTGTCTTAATATTTTTAAACCTTTTTAGGAGGCGAAATCTATGCTTTTGAAGCATTCAGGCATGTATCTGAAGTCATTTAAAGACGAAACTCTTCGAACATTAATATCGCCACGACATACACGAAACGTCATTTGTCTATGTGAATATGTTGAGGAGAAAGAAAGATTGTTGAACAGCTCCATTAAGAAAAAGTCCAGATTTCCTTATTGTTGTAAATAAATTCATGTTTAATGGAATCAAGTGCAATAAAACGGTGGCAACATAAAGTGTATGGTACTTTTGACTATATATGGGTGTTCAAGTTATGATGTAGAAGAAAAAGAATAATAGTTGGAGTAACACAATGTCATTTTCGAGTTGACAATGTGATAAGAAAGAAAACGTCGATTGAGTTATGAAAGGTGTTTGTTTGTAATTGTATTAATTGGATATACAATGTTTAAAAAATTATTCCTGCTTCCAGAAAAAAAAAATATTTGAGATTACTAATAGTTACGCATGTATGTTTCTAACGATATTCAAATGATAATTATTTTGTTGAACCAAACGTAGAAACATTTTGAAGTGTTTTTTTATCTAAAATTATTTTTAAAACATACCATTGTTTATATAGTGAGTCAATGTATTTTATTTTGTAAACGTTATGTAATATATTAACTATTTTAAAGATTTGCAGAGTCATAAATGTCCTTTGACTAAAATGAATATGGAGATTGAAAATAAAAGTCGGTAATGATTATATGCACATAAGTCTATTTGATATGAGCACCTCTGTATTAATCATAGATTATATTAACCTGTCTTATTTTAAAATGTAGGTTACGAACCAGTTTTAATTTTACAGCACTAGAAGGTCGTTTCGGAATGCAATTTCTTAACGGTAGTGCTTGGACTAAAATTATGAAATGAAAATTGTTTCCAAGATGTTGACAAAAATATATTTTACCAAATTTAGCTCAGGAAAATAAAGCATGAGAGAGTATATCTAAGTTTTTTAGGAAGTTTAAACTTTGATCAGCAGAAATTATAATAACAAACAAATTAAATGGGCAAACATTACATTAAAAACATAGATTGGATTACAAATCATTAGGCTTTTGTGTTCCAACGTACGCCTAAGCATATACGATAAGTTGCAATGAGAAACGAGTACTTTATTAAAATTGGTTTTGTTTTTATTTAGCTCTTAGTTAGTCCGGTCGGTTTTTCATATTTCTAACTTTTTTATATAATTTTCTCACCAGAAATATGTCATGGTCGTTTAAATTGAAGCAAACTTAAGGGTTTTAATATTTTACGACAATTAGGAAGACTATCCTTATTTTAATTACCAATAAAAGAATGCAATGCTAAATTTAAATACGACGTGTGAGTTTGTCTTTCCATGATAATTATAAATGATAAGTTAATTGAGTGGATTGGATTAATAGTGTTTAACGTCTCAGTCAAGAATATTTCACTTATATCGATACGTCGCCAGCTTTAGGCGAAAGTGCAAAAATATTGTTTGTGCGTTGGGCTTATGGTTCTATACAGCAGAGTTCTTTATCGTGCTAAGCCTACCATGACACGGGTACTCGTTTATTTTAAGATCCCATCCGACAGAACCGTGACTTTCATTTTCATAATGCCGAGTGTTTAGTGAAACTACCCACTTTCAAGTCTTGGGTCAGACCCGTCCGGAGATCTCACGACCTCTCACTTACGGAGCGAGCACTCTACCAACTGAGCTACTGCAGTGGTTAAATAAGTAAATGGATATAACTAATATAATTGGGTAAAATATCATCCATGACATTAATTTTTGACTGTCTTGTCCTGAAAATTATCTGATATATCCGTGCCATCTGTACAAATATTGTTATTTGCTAACATAGATTTATGAACTATACACATTATTTCGACTCAGGAAACAATTAGAATTATTACTTGACAAAATATAATCTAGAACAAACATATATATTGTATATAATGACGTTCTCATTTGCTTATGTATGTCATAAGCTACGCCTAATAATATTCGGTGCAAAATGCTCGGTATGGCAAAGGAGGTATAGCACTATAACGTCATTATCAGACAGTTAATGATCATATATTCATTTCGCATTTTTTAAAAAACACTTTCTTTGTTTTAATTCGAAACAAATTTAAACCATTTTCTGCTTACGACATGCATGCCAATCGCTTGAATAGTCAAACACTGATGTCACGCGTATATGTATAAGCAAAATCATTGAATTTCTGTTTATATGCATTACAGATATGAATTGTGTTTTTAATTTGTTGTTATACCATTTTACCCTAATAATGATTATTTAAGAAATATGTTTTTGTTTTATACAATGTATATTAGTTTTAATTATTTTTTGTAAATATGCATTTTGTTTATAATTTCATTATTATGCCCCTTTCGTCCAAATATTGACTTTTATCGGAACATATTTATTTTTTATACACGTATATTTCTTTATATTTTTGGATTTATACATTTAATTTCTGTATATATTATATACAATTTTTATATGACCTTTTACCCTTCATATTTACGAACGTATGATTTCTTGAAATTATTATTGAGAGAATTGGAATAATTAAAAGTTGTATGTTCAATCAAAATGTAAAATTCGAAAATCAATAATAAATTTTCAACTAGGATTCAGTAAAGTTTATGCAATATTTAATCCGTCTTTGAGACTTAATCGTTGATTTTCACTGGTTTACACAAATATTATTACAAAGATAAGTAGTTAAATCCTTCCCATTGTTTTAGCTGCCCTCCTTCTTATTCTCTGTAACTTGCAATTTTATACACCTGACTATCAATCTTATTATTCCCTAGAGGATTTTCTATTTTAAACACTCAAAAACAAACACACAAATCGATTTATAATTCATTATCTAAAGGCAAAATGAATAGTTTCAAACCTACAAGTTAAGTTAAACACGTGAACTTCCGCCATGAAAGTGAGACTAGTTGCTTCGGAAGGGTACAATGTTTTTGTAAATATTACTGAACTAATTAAGTTTTAAATGTTACTGCTGTTATATTATGTATATACTGTTTTAAAAGTCTAACTTTCTATTTAGATTCACTTTTTTATAGATTATACATTGTATCTCGTTTTTTATATACTGTGTTTTAAGAGCCATTCACTGAAAGGACCAAACTGATCTGGAAAAAGCATGCCACAAATTTTGGAAATATATTACCTAAACAGTGGGCACATATAAGAAAAAAGAACAAATGATCAAACTAAGATATTTTGATATCATTTTCACCGTAAACGACTACAAATTTTGGGTATATAACAAATATACTGCTAGAATATGCCATGTTTGATATTAACTTTCTTTTTTTATTATTCGAATTTTTGATGGTCATCCTTATCTTTAATATGTCAAAACTGTATGATGTTACAAGGTTTTATTTATTTTGAGTCGAAAAATGACCTGAAACTAAACAATAAGAATTTTAAAAAATATTCAAAATCACTATTAGAAATGGCATATTCTAGCGGCATTTTTGTTCTGTACCTATATTTGTCTAAAATACATAAAATGTATTTTTCGTACTTGGTTACCATGGAAACAACAATTTAAATTTTTGCATGAAACTTTTCATTTTGGTTTTACGTGAATTGAACATCTATATGCAATATCATCAAAGTCTAAGACATGTGATTTCAAAAATATAACCAATCGTCTGTTTCTTACAGAGAATGACTTTTAAATGTTTAAAGTTAAATATTTTAATGTGTTTATCATTCAACTTATTATGCACTAAATATATTTGATTGGATTTTTCAATAGATACAGAATTTGACAAAATGATAGTGCCTTATATCTTATAATTAGTCTAATATTTGCATTATTTTTGTTTGTTATTAAATAAAACAATTTTGATGAGTCTTCTGATTAATACAGAATTTGACAAAATGATGTTGCCTTCTATCTAATGATTGGAGTATAAATTTTATTATCGACATAGTCGAGCGCAGATTATTGACAACGTTTCTTATTTTGTTTCTTACTTCGCTCTCTCATGTTCTTGATTAAAATGAATTTAACATTATACAATCTTTTAGTTATAATTTAATGTTATGCGTTACTTAATTAAAAAAGCAATTTGTATTTGAATGGCATATATTTGGCAGCAACTTTATTTACCAAGAACACAGGCAATAAAACTTGACGAATGAAACAGACAAAGTGAAATGACAAACACTCATATATTAAGACCACTTCCGATTGCGGATAGGGATATGAATTAATTTACAAAGTGATCTAAAATGGTGTTGTTATAGTACTAATGTGAAGTCAATTACAATATCTAGCCAAACTATGTCACGATTGGCGGAACATTACAAATAAGGAACACAAACAAATTAAAGTCAACGATTTTATTGCCAATCATTGTTCCGAAGTTTCATCAAGATCGAGCAGCTATTCTCGAAGAAATGACGTTATCAACATTTGACAGGAATAAGAGTGAAAATAATTTAAAATAGTAGAATCATACAAGGGCCGTTCGATATGTAACGTGATGTTTATTGTATGATATTTCAAAATCATTCGACTCAAATAGTGAAATAAATTACACATCTTCAAAGTATTCTCCACGATTTATATTAAATTTTATTTTCTAATATCTGTCTAAAGTTTTAATTTATGTACAATGATCTGTAAATTAATTCTATTTGAAATTTTATAGATTTTATATAAATTTTGAATAAGAAAAGGAAAAAAATATAAAAAGTGGAAGGTAAATATTTGTACTAAATTAATTTAAAAATTAAATTGAAATCGTATCTATCGTATTAAAATATTAATTTCAAAAGTGCTTTCGACAGAATTACTTTACCCGCTTTACTCTCTCTCTCGCCTTAAGTGGAAAAACCAGTTTCTGGCTATTTCTAGAAGGGTGTATATCTATGTTATAGAAAGTGACTAATTAGGTTGTCAGTTTTAATTAAGTGATTTTCTTAAGAAAATTTGACACATACGTCGATATCTCATCACCTCACTTCCCTGATGGAAGTTCACCTGTCTAACCTAACTTGTCAGTACCAAAGTTTTTACTTTGCTTCTGGATTGTGATTCGGACATAGATTAGTATGTTTGTTTTTGACTATAGAAGAAGTGGCAGAAAGTTTGACAACTGTAGTGCACTCAGTGCAATGCAAGTTGGATTTCTTAACATGCCATGGCTGCCGTAACACCGGGCATTGGTTTATATGGTTGCCTCTAATTTACGCCTTTACTTTCATTTCGAAATGCCGAGCGCTTGCTAAAAGTACTTGATTAGACCCCGACCGGGGAACAATCCAACGACCTCCCACATACGAAAATAGCACTCTACAGAGCTACCATCTTGGTTCTTGTCGGTTGAAAAATGTCGGTGCTTGTTATTTAAATTCTATCGTTAACAACAAAGACTTAAAGCTTAACAGATACATGAATGAATAAATAAATACACACTTTCTTAAACTCGTCGTGTATTTGAATCAAACAATATCAGCTACCATGTTGATCTTCACTTATCTGTCTTGCTTAACACCCAGTGTTTTTGTATTGATTGACTTCGGATGCTCGGGAGTTAGAGAATCAGACCCATTACACTTCTTCTTTGGCACAGTTCGCAAATATTTCTGAAGTAATTCAGACACTTTGTGACAATTCTCTTGGTTCGACACAAACTGTTCAAAACTTGGCAGTTGAATAGTTTTATAGAAATTGTTAAAGAGCGTCGTAATTTACATATTATACCAGTTTTAATTTTACAGCACTAGACGGCCGTTTCGGAATACAATTCCTTATCAGTAGTGCCTGGACCACAATTTTGAAACCCAAATTTGTTTTGAAGATGTTGAAAAGCTACCAAAAGGACCAAAATATATTTTACCAAATTTAACTAAGGAAATACTTTGCACAAGAGAGTCGTAAAAAAGAATATGTTGTACATTGTTGAATGTGGATGAAGAAAATAAATAGAAAAAAAATTTAACAACTTTGTGGTTTTCCATTTTCCTAGTAACAAATCAGAGGGTTTTCAGTCTCAAAATAAAGACAATTTTCAGTTCTAACATAAAGGTATAGTATGCAATAATATCACTAAAATCTAAAAGAACGGGTTATGAAAAATTAGCTTTGCATAATATTATACAAAATAACTACCAACACCTTTAAAATTTCTTGTTTGGTTCTATGTTTATCTAGTTGGTCACAAAAATGTGACACAAAATTACTTTAATACAGTGCAATTTCCGAAAACCGGCCGCCCGTGGGACCGAGGAATTTTGCCGGTTTTCAGAGGGACAGGTATTTAGAGGGCCTATGAATCCGGTAGGTCCGATCCGGTCCGAATCTCATCTATTTCCGCATTTTATCAAGCTATGTTTTGACATTTAATGTCAGTGGATTAAATTTAGCATTGATCGTAGTTGTAATCTGAAATTCCGTTCTTGATTTTATCAAGTAACTTTAGTTTAAATCTAAAACTAACCATCTGACAGATTAAAATACATACAACTGCAGTTCTCAAAATGTATATTGTAATAAGCTGCCTGTGTTGACTCGTTCCGTTAGTGGGAGGTCGTGGTTTCGATTTCCGTCCGGGTTTGACCCAAGACTTAAAAGTGGGTAGTGACTGTTCTTTCGCCAAGCACTCGGCATTACGAAATGAAAGTCACGGTTCCATCGGATGGGAAATTAAAATAAACAAATAAACGAGGTCCCGTGTCACGGTGGGCTTGGCACGCTAAAAGAACCCTGCTGTATAATGCCATCAGCGCCTATAGCTGGCGACGTCTCAATATAAGTGAAATATTCTTGACTGGGACGTTAAACACAATTACTCAACTCTCAACCCTCATCTGCCTGTGTTGACAAGTTGCACGAGGTATGGCCAGTTTCCTGATTGTGGTGACAGGAACGTTTTGATATTAAATAGTAAAAATTATTCTTAAGTTTCATATTTAAAAAAATATTTTAGTGATAGAATCTACTGATTTATTTGGATAAAGAAAAAATATTCTTAAATATTTCTTAAATATTTCCGCACCGCATGATAAAACGTTCCGATCACCATGATCAAGTAACCAATGACCTAATTCAAGTGAGGGGTACTCTATAGGTAGAAATCTCAAAATGATGAAAAACTAAGAATATCATTTAAAATACATTTATTAAACTCACAAAAAAACCCAGATAATAATAATAAACAATATATAAATGTAAATAAAATAAACGCAGGTTTATCATACATGTACACTATTTCATCAGCATGAAAGCACTAGATTAAAACAGAATTTTAAAATAAAAAAAACTAGCAATCTATTTACACTGAAATGCACATATTGTTGGTTTTTAATTTAATTTTAACAGTTCAAATGAAAACTTGTCGCATTAATTTTGTTATTTATTGTGTCCATATCCAGTTGATCGGTTAATTTTAATGCACATAATCCTTTCGGTAAACTTATCAGATTCAAATTTAAGTTTCTGAATGAAAGACTCCAATGTAGATTGTCTACTGTTTGAATGATTTTGTACGATGATGTCCTGGCTCAATGAGTGTAGAGTCTGTGCTATGTCTAAAAAGCGATCATCTTTCACTACTGAATAATGACGTAGTCTCTCACTAAAGTCCATAATTTCACGTTCACAGTCGACAAGCAACCATTTTCACATCGTGTAGGATTTGAATCTAAGCGGTGAAAGGTGCTGTGATCTTGATCCATCAACGCACACTTTAGTCCACTCGGCATCTGATGTCCTCTCTCTCTCTCTCTCTCTCATTGACATAAGGACTACAGAGGTAACGAGGATCGTTGTCTCATCCAGGATTTTTAGACGTATGTAACGTCAAGTGCCACAAGATCTTGTACGATTGTATGTCGATATACTGTCGGGGACTGAAAAGTATGCCTATTAAATTCAATTAACACAAAACGCTATAGCCGAACTCTACTGTATATATTTGCTAATGTGGAGTAAGGAACACAGTTAATAAAAGAATTGAATTGAATAATGAGTTTGAATGACTTTAGCGTATTTTTAATTTGCCTAGGCCACAAATTGTCCCAAGTTATAACCCCCTCTTTCTCTCTGTCTCTCTCTCTGTCTCTCTCTCTGTCTCTTTCTCTCTGTCTGTCTGTCTCTCTCTCTTTCTCTCTCTCTCTCAGGGAGTTCAAGGAAACTGAGTAACTAGAGAATTATAATAATAAAAACCAACATATTTTATTTATTTATTTATTTATTTATTTATTTATTTATAATGATGCTTTTAAAAAGCAGCAGCTGCACAAGGCAGTTCTGGTTTTGAAATTTTCATAATGCACTTCTCTAATATAACATGACTTGCATTAGTTTAATTTAGAATTCTAAACATTAAAATATAAAATACAAATTACTGTTTTTTTTAATACTGAATGTTTCAGTTGACACCAATAAATAAAAATATCCACATGTGTAAATACAGTGGTTAATTTTTCTGTTTTAAATTTATTTTTGTTCATTTATTGAAAGATAATGCAACTAGTCCAGCAGTTTTAGAAACAAGTTTGAGTCTCAACCAACTATTTGACTGCCGGTACATTACCTTATCTCTGATTTGTTATTTTTGTTAAATCTATACTGGTATAGAATTAACAAATGTGTCTTGATTACAAAACTACTATTTCCCGTTAAGAACTGGTGACGAATTTTGGATTTTTATTCAGATTTTGATTTGATCTGATTTTAATTACATAGAGAGACTATTGCCGACTACATAAAAAAATTACCGAAAACGATTCGTTTTCTTTAGACCAGTGAAATTGAATACAGTATATGAATTATAAAAATAAATAAATAAATAAATAAGAATAGTGAAATGAACAGTTACAGTTTTCAACTGGGGTTGGCCAATCCATGCTATTTCACTTGTTGCTAACCACTACACAAATTCTTTGTTCAATGTGTTTCCGACGTGTAAGGAAAATGAATAAATAAATAAATAAATAAATAAATAAATAAATAATGAATAATAAATAGCTATGTTCAATATCTTGCAAAGTGGAATGGTTTTCCGTTGACTACACTGTAAACATTTTACTCCGAGTCTCTCTCTCTCTCTCTCTCTCTCTCTCTCTCTCTCGTACTAAATACGAAAAGTTCAGGATAGCAACACCATTGTATATATATTTAAAACATCCCCAATACATCTGATGAAAATATATCTCTTGCTTACAGGTAAAATCACCTGCGATCAGTAATTATACAGCTACTCCGCATACATTAATAAATTAGTGAAAGACTTAATATGCTTAAACCTGATAAGAGAGAGAGAGAGAGAGAGAGAGAGAGAGAGCGATTTGATGTAATTTATGAAATTTTATTACAAAATTCTAGTTTTCACTTGTTACCTTAATTTTACTACAAATAAATAAATAAATAAATAAATAAATAAATAGATAAATAAATAAATAAATACATAAATTTATTTAAAAAAACGAAACTTTATTTTTAATTTATTTATTTTTATTCATAAATTATAACTAATAATATTTTCATGCATACAGATGGTTTAAAGATGCATAAAGAACTTTGGACATTATGCATCTTTACGCTATGCATAAAGATGGCATAAAGACCATCTTTATTCCATCTTTATGCAATGCATAAAGCTGTGATTTCATCCTGTGCTATTAATCACATTTTGGAAGTAGGTTATGGACGTTACACGAAAAATAAATCTTTTTTTATATACATTATTGTTACATAGTTTTGTCCGAACTGGATGTGGTTTATGATCAAATACAGATATACAATGAAAATAACTGAAGTTAAAATTGGCCTATCAAAACTTACCTTTCAGAAATACCTGATTCTGAGGACTGAATCAAAATGCCCCTAAATAACACTACTTCTACGACAAGTTACGTAACATTTGTTTTTTAACTTAATTTGTTAGTTTTCAGATTTGTGATAAAATGGCAAATTGATCAATGTGATAAACATGTACGCAAACCTACAAACATACCGGTCTATGCCCAATCATAATTTTTAATTAAAGAAAAAAAATCTGAAAATTTCACAATAAAACTAAAACATGCAAACTTCTACCATGGAAGTGAGAGCCCTTGTTCTTGAAAAGTAAGCCCCTTTTGTTTATCTAGCTACACCTGCCGCTCGTGTAATCCAAATTGAGGATTAAAGGAAGAAAGGAAACTACCTGCATACATAACCTACATGCAACTATACACTCAAAACGTTTTTTTGGTTTGTATTATCGATAAAGGTAGTGTATTCAGCATCTGAAAATTGTATTACTAAGGATTTAAAAATATCTAATCAACATGGCATTTTCTATACTTTCTTCATTCCAAAATTATAAAATTCTATATTTTCTTGATTCAAAAGTATATATATAATTTTAAAAAATGTAACGCAAACACACACACATATACACGCATACCACCTGAACGCACGATATGAGTATATATTACATATGGTATGGCATCTATTTGTGTATTTATTTTATATGGCGCGCACGTATATGTGTGTGTGTGTTTTATGAAAGAAAAGGAACGGAAAGGATAATGAATCTGACTTTGGACGAGTACTGCTGTGTCAATGTCTTGCAACTCGTGTGTAAATTAGGAACCACACTGCCTAACGAAGTTGAAACATATATCTAATACAACCGGTATTATATTAAATCACTTAATCATAAACTGTTCATACAAAAGATCTATTTTAGAAATGTGTGTCAATAAGATACCGGTTTTGAATTTTAACCTGTAAACAATTAACACTATATTTGGTGAAATATTTTAAATATATTTTTTTTAAAAATCGTTCAAATTTAATAATTGAACTTTAACAAACAAATATGATAACATCCGTCAATTTTGATATGGTCCCTTTCTTTGTTTAGATTTTTTGAAAACCGGTAAGGAAAACCCAGTTTTGAATAGAGGTTAAGTAAACGTTGGTTGTTATGGTACACTGCAGATAAAATGGCGACTGCAAATCAAATAAATCCTGAACATAATGAAATGCCGTATATAAGTGACCAAGAGACCAATACAGGAAGGTAAGTGAAACATTTTCTTTTTGTCGACAGAGTTGTCGCCGGTGATTTGGTTTAGAATATTAAATGTTTGAGGAATAAAAAGGCTATTTTTATCACAGTATAATGCATCTTATTTGTATTTTTGTTTCTTCTCAATATTCAACAATTCAATATTCAATATTCCCAATATTACTACTGTAGCTAAGTTGGTACTGTATGAAGGTTGTTGGTTAAAAACTCGTCTGGTCTGACCGAAATATGAAAAAGCAATTGACTGTTCTTTCACCTAGTACTCGGTATTTATAAATAAATGTCAAGGGGTTCTTTTGAAGAGACCTTAAAAACCGAGCGAGGAGACGCTTTGTGCGACATCGTGACACGTTAAAGAACCTCCCTGAACATTACAAAGCTAAAACGTATGCCACTCCACATGTAGTAGGTGATGGCTCAATATAAGCGAAATATTCTGGACTGGGCATACAATTCCATTCAATGAATCAATAATATCTGACACATGTATCATGTTGCAAAGATACCATTCCACAACAAGTTGAAGAAATACCAAAATTTTTTCATTTCATATTATATTCAGTGTAACAATACTTGTTTATAATATAAACTGTACATACAGAAGATCGATATCGGAAAGCAGGATAGATTTTCCATTTCAAACTGATAACAATAAATAATGTTTGTTTTTCACATGTTTAAATTTCAACATGGTAAGATTAAGTTCAGAAATTCGAACGATTCTAAATTTCACGTTTATTAGTGTTATTTAATAGATAAAGCAACGATCAATCCCGTCTATAGTTTGATATTGTCTTACAATATGGCCCCTTTACACAGGAGGGGAAATCCAGTATTAAATATAGCTTTTGCGTAAGGAACATGGGGAATAAAAATGGCCACTGTAGATCGAAACAATTCTAAACATGGTGAGATGTTGTACACACCAATACAGTAAGTATTTTGAAAATTACAACTGCTGAAAACCCTTTTTATATGTTATGATATTTTAAATAATAACGTGATATCGCTAAACCACTAAAGCGATGAATAATAATATATAATAATAAAACACAAGCATATTGCTCCAAATCAAAACCACAATCAAAAAGCAAAGTAATACCTTTGAAAACTGGCAAATTAAGTCGAACAAATAAACACCTGGAGAGCGAGGCTGGGTGCTCCCGAAGGACGAGCACCTTATTTTTACATGGCTACACACGCCAGTCACATTTGGAATCTAAATTAAAAGTGAAAGGAACATGAAAGTATGGGACTTTAAATATGACTAGGGTTATTTTGGATACAGAGACATTATAATTATCAACTGTATCGTGATGACGACCATAAAACTTTTTGAGGGCCTTGATTATGACATAATATCAACTCAAAGTCATTACCATTTTTTAGTTTCGAAACAGCAAAAATGGAAAATGAAGAAGTTAGTGTTCAACTGATAACAAATGTACCGGAGCTACCAATAGGAAAACATGTACCGAATCTACCAACAGGAAAACAACATCATGTTTTTATTTCTTATGCTGAAGTTGACCAGGAATTTGCATATAAGTTGATAGAAAAATTAGAAAATGTTGGATATAAAATTTGCCACCATAACAAAGATTTCACACCTGGATGGCTAATTACAGACAACATAAAACATTGTGTAATGGGTTCGATAAAAACTATTGTCATTTTGTCAAACGGTGCCATTGTCAGTCCTTGGTGTAGTTATGAAACGGAAATAACGCTTTATATGACTTTGGACATGAGAAAGAAAACTCTAATCCCACTTGCAATTGAAAATTGCAAGATACCAGATCACTTGAAACCTTTGACACGCATTGAATATTTCAATGAGAAAGTTGATTGGTGGACAAAATTACTTGATGCTATCAATGCTGCAGGTATGTACAGTACATTATATAATATCCTCAATATTCCATACTACACTGCGGTATTTTAGTAGTAGGGTGTTCACTCGATCAGTGGGAGTTTGAGGTTGGAACCCCAAACGGGTCTGACCCAAGACTTGAAAGTTGGTAGTGACTGTATTATGGCCAAGCACTCGGCATTACAAAAATAAAGTTAAGAAACTTAAAATAAACAAGGTCCTGTGTCACCGAACGTGTGACATGAAAAAGAAACACCGTTGTATTTTGCCATCAGCGCAAAACACAACCAAAATTGCTACATCTTTGCCTATAGATAGCGACATCGCGATATATGTGAAATAGTCCTGACTTCGACGTTAAACACCATTACTCATTCACGCACTCACTCAACATTCCATATAAAAAAATCAAATGCCCACATTTACCACCGATTTCACAACCTTAGTAAGTAGCGCGTGACGTTGCAATGTACGCGCTGTGACGTCGACTCTTTTTTTTAATTGATCATTGATTCATAAACATTCTGATCCGGGACTTTAAACACCATTACCCACTCTCGCAATATTATGTACAATAAAATTATGTAATAAAATTAGAATGCACACCTATCGCTTTCAATACCGCGGTAACCAGCGCGTGTCATTCCAATGTGCACACTATGTTTTTATTATTATGCATTGATTCATTATTTAATTGTTTATTTATTTTAATATCATAAAAAGAGGTGATATAAATTAGAAACAATGTTGAACTCTTTGACATAATTTTATAAACATAAAATATGGCATTATTTCTTGTTGTGCATACATTCATTTGCGTGACCTGTGTGTATTTTAGTCAATTATCATTTTTCCTATATAGGGTTTATTTGCATTATACAATAAATAGAAAATGACATTCGTGTTGATATGATAGGCGAGTAGCATAAAAAGCATGATAGGCAAGTAGCATAAAAAGCATTTACAGCGTTTAATAAATTCAGTACAAACTCCATTGACTTTTGAATCTGCAACAGTTATTATCACGTATAGCACGCTATATGCACAAAGACTGCAAATATTCCTTTCCAATTTGTGGATTTTGTTCATAGTAGTTAAATCGTTTGTAAAATTTAGAAAATCGTCAGTACAATTTTCGAAATCGTTTGTAAAATTTAAAAAATCGTACTAACGGGTTTTAAAATCGTTTGTACAATTTAAAAATCGTTCGTACGAATTTAAAAAATGTAAGTACGAGTTTTGAAATTGATTAAGCAAATTTTAAAATCGTTTGATCGATTTTCAGAATCGGTTGTACAATTTTTAAAATCGGTTGTACAATTTCAAAATCGTACGTACGATTATTGAAATCGTTTGTATGATATAAAATATAATTTTACTTCGACCAATAGCACTAAGAAGCTTTTGTAGTATGTTGCCGACATCACAGAAAAAATAAACAAGTCCAACATATAGTCTAATTTATTGATAATAATTGTTTATATTTTAGTGATTGTAGTGACCTACTGGCAAAATTAAATTAATTACCCGAAAATATGATCTTGTGCCTTTGTAAGTATCGCATGCAATGACCGGTAATTAACATCTTTTCTAGAGCTTTCCCTAAGTCATCCTTTAATCCGCTTGTCGTTGGTCAGTCTACTGGGTAATATATCACTTATTACTAATCATATGCGAATACATTGATGGAAGCCATGCTCTTTTTTAACAGCAGTGTCATTCAAAAATGATAAAACTGACTCTATAACCATTCACAGTCACAGAAATGATGTACAGTGCTGATTTTTTTGTTGTAATTTTAGCGGAATTTTTATTTAAGCGCTGACACTCTTATCGCCAATTGTGCTAAACTAAAATTACCGCTAAAACACGGTTTACAGTATTGCATAAACACTAATTTAAGCATATATAAGAGTTGCCTAGAACATTTTAAATACAAAAAACAAATGCAATTAAATAATGTGGACAAAAATAATGACCATAGAAGTTTTATTTCCAATCATCTGTTATATAATGTTGGTGTAAATTTTCAATAAGATTTGAACTTTTTAAAATGCTCTTTGGTAAACAATTCAAAATCAAATCTTTAAGATACCGTCAATATACCATTGTTAAGTCTGTTTTGTCTATGTATGTTTTTATTATGTTGAAAAAAGTATCTTGTTCCCAGATGTAGTTTTTTATGGAAAGTTTGTGTTATTGAATTCTGCAATAAATGTCTCGTGTATGATGTTGTAAAACTTCGCATGGCCACTTGACCTCCATTGACAGATATAGTAGTAAAACTCAATATTATTTCAGACGAGGTGCCAACATTTCACAGTGACATCCCTGCAATATCCTCCACTGCATTTGGATATAATCCTTGTAAGTATAAATTCTTTATCATTTTTCCAGCTATTTAAAACTACATGGAGCATATTCATAATACAATCAGTGATCGAATGTGGTTGTTACCATGGTTATTTACATACAACATGGTTGATTGTTTTGTTTTTCTCCCATATACAAACCTATGTTATAATATGTACTTATAATGAAAATAAGTCCAAAACAAGACATCAGCCTCTCAGTGCATAAATGAAATTAACTTAGTTGAACTATTTAAAAATTTCCATTATAATATCAAAATACATTTTTTTGCAAAAAAGGTAAATTAAGAAAAGCCCCTTAGACTTAAGGGTCAAACCTAGTTGCTTTTTAAGAACTCGCCATAAGGATATTAAAAATGCATCTTGTTTGTCTATTAGGCCTTTGTCTATTGATATCTGATTAAAAGTGTCATAATTAGCGGGTTCCAAGGCTTAACTGAATTCTGTAAAAACAATTTGTATCTACTTTTTCTCATTTTAACTGGTTTAAAATATTTGGATTTCCACAAATTGTGCCCGGACACTACGTTAGAGGAATTTTATTTCAAAAACGGTCATCTAGTGCTCAAAATTAAAACACGTTTAGTGATGATTTCATGGATTTGTATCTTTATTTTTCATTTTATTAAAAGACTACTTTTTTAAATGCAGAAGGCTAAGAAGCAAAACTCTCATATCTCTCCAATTATCATCATTCTGACAATTATTCATTTGCAAAAGGAGATTATCAATTGACCAACTGACTTTTATGCAGTCAATTTTTGTTATTGACTAATGAACATATATATTGCATATTATACTAGTTATAATTTAACAGTACTAGACTACCTTTTTGGAATACATTTCCTCACCAGTAATGCTTGGACCTAATTCTGAAACCAACATTTGTTTCAAGATGTTGAAAAGATACCTAAAGGACAACAATATATATATATACATGTATTACCAAAAGCTGAGGAAATATTTTATAATGAAATGTTCCATTGATATTTGCTTATCAAGGTGTCAACTACAGAGGACTAGAAAACAGTGATGTTTTATCTATATTGTATTCTTTTAATCCTTTTAGACTGAAATATATTTCTTATATGATGCAGTAAACTCTATTACCAATATGTTTCTGTTTGTATGAACAAACGCTATACTAGTAAATGCTTGATACAAATATTTAAATATTTCACTTTTTATCTATAAAATCTATAAAAGTAATTTCTTTTAAAAATGCATTTTATGACAAAATGATAAATTATTGTCAATGAAAATTCTTGTTTGCGAATTAAATGCCATATTTGTCATAATATTTTTAAATTTGGAGACTAGGTGAGCATAATCTATCCTAATGAGCCTAAAATAAAAGTTTCGAATGATTCTTCAATTTATGCTGAACATATTTTGACTCGTACTTCAATACTCAATTATGACAACCACGAAATGTTTCATTTGATGGTATGTTACAAATGTGATTATTTTAATTTTCTATTTTCAACGTTTGTTTTCTATGAAGGTTATCAGATACCCTCAAAACGTTTCATGGTCGTCATCACTATCCAAAGTTATTCAGGATATTGTCAAGCCCCATTCCATTGATTCATATTCATTTCATTTCCAGTCTTGACTACACGCGTAGGTGGCGGTGTAGCTAGCTAGACAAAGAAGCGCTTATCCTTCCCAATGGAAGATCGCGTATTTCACTTAATTTGCCTTGTTTTATAGGTTTACTTTTTTTGTAATTTGTACAATGTCATGGACTGGTATGTTTGTTTTTAAGGCCAAGTGTACAAATGGATGCTGACTTTACGCACGGCGTGTACAAATCTATGCACTTTGATGGTATTAGTCTAAGTCCTAACTTAAAGGGACTGTAATAATTTTGATAAATATCTTGCAGGGAATAAAATACATAATATCTATCGCTTAAAAATATTAATGAAAATATACAAGAAAAGTATCATAAATACGATACATTGATAAATAAAAAACAGATCTAGATACCAGTGATTCACTGAAGATTTGCCTTTTTATACCTTCAATTGATAAAGACGTTTTTTCACAAAATTTAATTGATGATATCTTTTTTAATATTGTATCGATTTTCAAAATTCTTTCAGATTTTAAAAATTGAAGATTTTCATATTTTTCATACACTATGAATTTTAAAATTTATTTGCAATGACGTCATGAAAATTTATACCGAAATACGGATGTCTCTGCAGAATTGCGTACGGAGTTTCTGAGTGACGTATTTTCGAGCTCGGTGGTTTTTGAACAGTAACTCACTTTGGCCAAGTAAAATGATTTGAATTATAATGATTTCTTCACTCTAGTCAAGATTTTGTCTCAAGAGTTCAATATCTTTCTCATGTTTCAAATGTAGCCATTGATAATATTTCCTTGACTATGAATGGCCCTTGTTCTTGCATTTTTGAAGTATCATCATTGACTCTTATTTCGGATGATAAGGCCTTGTTCTTCTGTTATACGAAGTAATAAATATTTCTGAATATTATTATTTCTATCATAATTATTATTCCATAGTGACTGGGAATATAAAATAATCAAATTGATGAAGTAATTTGTATACAAATAATAAAATTAATTTATTTACTATAACAGCGAGAAGCACAAACACAACACTCCTAGTTTACGACATGATAACGTTAAATTTTGCAAGATTGCCAATCCTTCAGCAATATCGTCAAAAATCATGACGTTATTGTTAATTTTGGTCATATTTTCTCATCAAATTTCGTCTTTAAAGTTTTATACCAAAAATAAAGCAAGGTGACATATGTATTTCTTTACATTTTCAGAAAATTTAAATTTAGAACTACATTATGTTAGTTTTTCAAAAACCTGTAGGACAATCTGTTATTTTTCTACACTTTTCCCAATTTTTCAGAGCTTGAAAAAAAATGCAATTTCCCATTAATCCTATGTTAAAATCTCGACATTTTTGAAGCTTTATAGCTAAAATAGTAAAAAAGTGACCCATATATTTTTTTACATTTTCAGATGCGCCTCAAAAAGTTTTACATATATGGAAAAAATCAGAAACTTGTAGGATAGTGCCCATTTGTACCACTTGGCCTTAATAGATAATACTTTTCTGACCAATATTTGGTGGATTAAAAGTTAATAGCAGGCTTCATTCTATTGTTTATCTAGGTGGTCATCAAGAATTCTTCAATAAGTGCATGCATAAGTTTGAATTTTCCTTCACTGATAGTTCATGGGTGTTCTCAATTTTGATTACACAAATGGCGGTGTAGATGGCTCGACTTAAAAGTGCTTATCCTTCTGGAAAACTCGGCATCACTTTTCTGGTTGTATTTCACATGTTTGACTTAATTTGTCAATTTCAATGTTTTTACTTTGCTTCTAGATTGTGATTCGGGCATGGGTTAGTATGTTTGTTTTTTGTATTTATTTTCTGATGTTTCCTTTTCAGATTACTCCAATTTAGATACTCTTGTTGAAATACCAAGTGAATCTTCGAATATCATAAGCCAAAAACTCAATAAACAATATGTTCCTGAAGAATTGAGTAGAAGAGGCATCCAGGTAAAACGATTCTTGACATATGAAAAAATATGTTTAAAACAAAACCACTGGTTGTTTTATTTTATGATCGAAAATACAAAGTACTCAAAAAGTGTTGATCTTTAAAATTAAATGTATCTTGTGGTCGAAATAAATGGAATTATATTGAATTTTAACTGAAATATAATATATAACTTGTAATAAATGTTTGAAGTTTTCATTTTGTTATCTAAATTATGCCTTGAAATAATGTGTAAGAAATAGCTAAAGTAAGAGATAGACATCTTATGATTGCAAAACAAACAGTAAACTAGAAAAACAAAGACGCTTTTTTGTGACGATATGGTTTTGCGAAGATACACTATTTTTGTCACATCACACTAGTGCCTCCGATCATTAAAACCGATTAAAAGTGATTTTAACCATTTTTAAAATTTTAAAAACAGTGACTCTTTTTCATAACCATTGGGTTTTATCCAGAAAGCTAACTGTTTCCACAAAATAAGTGTAATTATAAATGCACGGAAAAGGCATGTCATGTGCTGTTGCCATCATACGTCTTATCCAAGATTTTTAAAACAAAGGGTCACCCACCTCTCAGGACACAACGTTTTTAAAGTACGTGTATTGTGTATTTTGTTAACATTTCAAAAAACAAATTGTAAAGACTGCTTCTCAACATTTCAATTTCTTCATAAATATCATTTATAATTTCATGATTATTATTTAAATCCATATACAAAATGTATTTCAATGTGGGGTACCAAAAACAATTACATTATAACCTGTGTATAAAGACCACCCAGGTGACTGAGCAAAAGTGGACTTAATAGACAGGTGAACTTTATATAGAGGGTCACTTTATGAACGAGTACAAGTATATTGTTGATACTGGTATACAAATAAATGAAAATGATACCTATTAAAATATCCTTTTGTTTAATCTTGTTAAAATTATTTTTATGATATTTAGAAAAGAAATGATTTATTGTTAATTATAGAAGATATTTGATTATCTTTATATACAGGGTCATGATATAGTAAAATCCATTGGGGATACTTCAAACCGGTTGCTATAGACAGGTGGACTTTATACAGAGGTGGACTCTATAGCAGGTTATACTGTAGTAAAAATAGATAAATTTTACCGCTACTAAAAATTTCTCTCTGATAATAAAATTGCATGTTTCTTTTTTATATTTATATTTTATTCACATTAAACGTTAAAATATTTTAACCTATATCCGTATATTTAGAGCATGTACAATATAATGTTGTACAATAAGTCCGTTTTATAAGAGAGAGAGAGAGAGAGAGAGAGAGAGAGAGAGAGAGAGAGAGAGAGACCCATACATTTATATCAAAATCAAATCATTCAGAACAATGATATTTCCATGTCAACATTATAATAAACATAGATAAGTAGTACATTTCAATATTGTGGTATTGCTGTCATTCTTTCATAACATTTTTAAGTTTATTTCAAGTGGTAGAAATATGTTTTCAAAATTACATGTTTTTTTATATGTAACCCGTCCTTGCTTTATGTGACCGTTGTTGTATGGTTATGTTAATCTTCGTTTCGCAAAGACCACGGTTCTGCATCAGTCACATTGTTGACTATGTTGGTATATAACCATTGGTTCTGTAGAATTATGGATTATATATTTATTATACATAACAACATTCTAGACAGAAAGCTGATTCACACAAGAAGAAAAGTCACCTTTAAGGATCCTTAAAGCCCCCTTAAAGACTCATTAAATGGGGCTTTAAGGATCTTTAAGAGGGCTTTAAGGACCTTAAATGTGTCTTTAATGTCTCTTTAAGGACATCCTTAAAGATCCTTAATGGAACTGAAATTTTAAGGATCTTTAAGGCGGCTTTAAGGATCTTTAAGGGTTTGTTTAATAAACACAGAAAACAAATTTCTTTACATTTTTTTAATTTTAAATTTATATAAATATGATGTTAAATATAATTATTTAACTTATTATACTCTTACACTTTTTATTTTATTTTATTTAATTTTTTTTTTATTTTATTTATTTTTTTTTATTGATAAAAATTGTAAATTTTAAAAATGAATTTATTTATTTAATCATTTTTCTTTATTAATTTATACTTGTTTTGATTGTTTTGCAAGTGATCAAAAATAAAGAAGAACACATTATTTAACATCATTTATTACTAATTTATATACCTAATTTCGCTCGCAGCGGGACTTGAAGTCACTACCCTTAGTTCCTCAGATTACATCCTTTCCTGACTTTACATCCTTATCCATTACGCCACGGAAGACATGAATATGGATCTTATATTTTTAGACTATATCAGTACCCGGTAGCCTAAGGATCACGTGACTAGCTCTAAATCTTTCAGTTTTAATAATAAAATATAAAAATAAAATGTTTTACTCCATTTTAAAAATACTTTACCTGTAAAACACTTATTTATCTGACTGGCAAACATCACTTTTATAAAGATCAATTATCGATCAGATATCCATTTTTATTCATACTTCTTATTTTTTATTAAAATATTTCAATAATTCTTGAATTTAAAACAATATTTTTTAAGTAAATTTTATTTAAAATTGTCTTTCATAATTTAGTTACATTTTTGTTGTAATACCAATACTTATTTCCTTGTTTGATAAACAACTTTAATATTGTACTAGCGACATTTAATAATCTGTACAAAATGGAAGGACGAGTTTTAATGATAATTTGTTATAATCTTAATCTATCTTTCAAAATCTCCTATTTAACTTAAATGACTGTTTTATGAGGGAAACAGTGAGAATGTTAAATAAAATAATTTTAGAAATTAATTCAATTCCCGGTGAGAGAGAGAGAGAGAGAGAGAGAGAGAGAGAGAGAGAGAGAGAGAGAGAAAAGGGGGTGCACATGTTAAACATTATAATAATAGTACTCTTTACAAATTGAAACAGTAGAACTAGCGACATTTCCTACTAATATAAATCTGGTAGAACTGTTAAAAAAATATTACCATTGTCATACTCAAAAGCGGATCCGAGTGAATAGTCACTACCCTTTTTCAAGTTTTGGATTAGACCCGGCCAGAGACCAAACCCGCGACCTTCCACTTCTGAAGCGGACAGTCGACACTCTACCAACTGAGCTGGCTGCGACCGAAGTGGAAGGTCTCCTTCCTTCCCTTTTTTCCACACTTGTTTAAAATTATCTATATGACATCCATCTGAACATTCAAGTTAATTTTCTTATATTAAATAAATTATTACATTATTATACTAAATAATCAGTATAATGGTGCAACACACAAGAATCCTTTTTACCAGAAAATAGCACTTATCATTTTAGATTTGTTCCATAAAGCCAATAACGGACGGATAGAATAAAAAGTCAAATGAGACGGAATTTATCTATTAAAACTAATTAAAAATAAAAAAAGTGTACAAAAAAATTACAAAAGTTAGGACTTTTATATGGAAATAGAACTTTGCGCTATAAAAATATACAAAAAAGATCTTATGTG
Source organism: Anadara kagoshimensis (assembly GCA_021292105.1). Lineage (NCBI taxonomy): Eukaryota > Metazoa > Mollusca > Bivalvia > Arcoida > Arcidae > Anadara > Anadara kagoshimensis. The sequence continues at coordinate 41,226,926 of CM037862.1, forward strand.
CTAAAAATATATCATTCTAATTAGCTCTCTCTCTCTCTCTCTCTCTCTCTCTCTCTCTCTCTCTCTCTCTGTCTCTGGGCCCTGACCCTTGGTCAGAAAAGACAGATTCAATTATTCATTTATGATTAATGGAATCACTCGTTATGGAATCTGTCCTTGAATAAGAATTATTTTTGAAGTACTGATAACAACCCTGTTTAAAATTCATGCTTTCTGACAAGACAGAAGTATCTTAATTAGTATCACTAATTAACGTAATTTACCTATACTATCTGGGTTCTTTCATGCCTAAGTGATCAGGTAAATAACATTATCACCTAAGACTGGTCAGCACTACCTGAATTTTTTCATACCTCAGCGAACTGGTACATTACATCCTCACCTGATTGCAATTACCTACCTGTACTCGAATTAATTAACCAGTACCACTAATTAACTGGTCTATCCACTGGTTGCTCGACAATTTGCGGTAAGCGAGAGGGAAAAAGTCGGAAAGCAGGGGCAAATGTTGGGGTGCCCCCTCCCCGCCCACCTACCTCCATCCCGCTGGATCTGACACTGCATGATTTACCATTTTTGAATTATTTTTAAACAGAACGAAAAAAGTACACGACACTGCAAATCCAAATTCTCTCTCCTCTCTCTCTCTCTCTTTCTCTCCTAGATATGACAATATTCCAACGTCAGCTGCAAACTGCTAATATATTTTTGTATTTAAACAACACCATTTGATATATTTCTGGAGAAAACTTTTTAACTTTTTTCTCAACATCATCAGGATAACGGGATAGCAGAGTATAGAGTTTTATTCCTCTGTCAAGATTATTTCACTTAATATATCATTATTTGATTCAATGAATAAGAATTCTAGAATGGTCAAGAATGTAAAACCTGAGCGAACTGACAAATTTTCTGAGATTATGGCCTGTCCCAGTTTAATATTTTGTCAGTTTGTAACAAAATTGTATAGTCTTGTGTAGAGACATTAAGTTCAAGGATAGTGAAGGAAATCGAAGTGCACTGAGATTAGAACCAATATTCGACAAGTTTTCTCACACTAGATTTTCCCGAAAGATGTGAACCAAGGCAGTGAGATCAAGATTTTGCTAGTTATATTGTGGCGGCCGTCAGTTCTAGGATTGTGGATGAAACGGAAACATACAGAGAACCCCATTTTCGGCAAGAAAACAAATTAAAACGATAATTTAATTTAAAAAAATGCCGATGATATAAATGTTTGTTTTTTCTTTTAATTGTTTCATTATAAATCACAACGTTATTAGCCTGAAATTCGTTAACTTGGATTGCGGACCTATTCTATGATTAGAAAATCATGCTTTTAGTTTTAGCTTGTGGGAAAAAGTTCCGATAGACAACTCTCAGCTCTGAGTCTCTCTCTCTCTCTTCCTCTCCTCTCTCTCTCTCTCTCTCCATAAACAACTTGATCAGAGAATACAAGTTATTTTACTAGATCGATCGAGAAATTATTACATGAAGAAGATAATGCAAATGAATCTACCAGTTTTGTCTATGAAATTGTGGTTTATTTATTTATTTATATGATTATTTATTTATTTATTTGATTATTTGTTTATTAATTTATATGATAATTAATTAATTTATTTATATGATTATTTATTTATTTATTTGATTATTTGTTTATTAATTTATATAATAATTTATTTATTTATTTATTTATTTATTTATTATTTATTTATTTATATGAATGTACATTTCAAGGTCATGAAATAAGAAATATCAGATAATGGTAGTTTAAAAACTGATGATGTACAAGTCTTCCCGCTGCCTTCTCTCTCTCTCTCTCTCTCTCTCTCTCTCTCTCTCTCTCTCTCATATTTCATATATTTTATTAAGTTTTTAAAAATATTTATTTATTTATTTACACACACATACAGTTGATAAAAAGTATTTAAAGTACCCTAACATTACTATTCACGTAGATTAATCATCAGATTCCATTAAAATTCAAATCCATCTGGGTAATTAAAGAGATTAACAACATACGGTAAATTTTTCAGGTAGAATATACTATCGTCTGGTTAAAATGAGTTTGAATTTGCTTCTGTTATCAATTAGTTAGGTAAGTTGATGATGAGATACCGGGAGTATGTTGATGATCATCAATTGGGAACCATGATCTCTTTTTACCTATGAGCATAAATCCGTAATGATAAATAGTCAAAACTATACTTTTTTAGTTTAATAAATAAATAAATAAATAAATAAATAAATAAATAAGAAGTTGTACATTGACTCAATTTAGAGCTGGGGCATAATATTCGGAGCAGTATAGTTTATAAATAAAAATAGATAAATAAATAAATAAATAGATAAATAAATAAACAAATAAATAAATAAATAAATAAATAAATAAATAAATAAATAAATAAATAAATAATGGTGCAGCCTTAGTCAATTCAGGGTGGTTGAAAAAACACCATTATATCATTCAAATACACGTGTATGTCAGGGTGATCCTTAAAGATCCTTAAAGCCGCATTAAAGATCCTTAAAATTTCAGTTCCATTAAGGATCTGTAAGGAAGCCTTAAAGATCCTTAAAGATGTCATTAAAGAGGCCTTAAAGAGACCTTAAAGCTCCTTAAAGCTGGTGGTCCTAAACGGGGCTTTAAGGAGGCTTTAAGGATCTTTAAGGACATCTTTAAGGATCTTAAAGGATTCCTTAAAGACCCTTAAAGGAGGGAGTTGGTCTTGTGGCAGTTCAGAATCATCTAATTGTCTGTTTTTATAAACCTAAGTGCCTTGACCCTTGTTTCTACTTTCAAAAGCATATTTGCGTTAATTGCGTCATCATGAGTTTTGATATGCCTTTCTTTTGTAAATATTTTACCCATTGTTTCACTGCATCGAAACCGTATGGATAGACATTTTCATAAAAAGTAAATTTTGCACCAGACATCTCAAAATCAGGACATATTTTATTTGTTATCTGGTACGATATGGTAAACGGATCGCTTTAAAGAGGCCCCGAATGACATCTCATGCACAGACAATGCTGCATATGAAACAATGTTTTTTCTGTCATGAAAAGTTTATGAACTTTTCTTTTGTCTAGAGAAACTGAAAAAACAACAAAATGGCTAAAATACCATATTTCCATTTATGTAGGAGATAAGGCAATAACATTTTATTGCTGACAATGGAATATAAGTACTAATAAAATTTATTTTACAGATTTCACAACAAGAATACGAAGAAATTAAAGACGACATCAATAGACATGGTTTCTGGTTGTATAACAAACGTTTTGCTCTGTGGATACACATATTTATTTTTATAGTATCTTTCATACCAAGATTTATGTTTTATAAAAGATGTTCAGAACCTGGTTTAGATAATGGCACAGATGAAGAGGATGAATGCGCTTGGCATAACTCATTGTTGTTCTTTGCAGTAGTGGTAAACATTGGGCTTTTGACGTTTTATATCTTAAACATTAAGGTAGGCATAGTTGATAAATGCATATAACGTTCCTATCTGGTTTTTTAATAATTTCTCCACAACTATTTGGTTGATTTCACTTTTTCCAATGTTATTACCAAGACCAACACTGTTGCTTCAAAAATATTAAAAAAGTGAAATTCTACAATGTTTGACTTGAGGGACAGTTTTGCATATGGATAGCCATATACAGTGAAACCTTGCTAAATCGGACACTCTCTAAACCGGACAACTCTCTATTACGGACAAAATATTTGGTCCCGAAATTATCCTTTTTTATTTCAACTAACAAGAACCTCTCTAAACTGAAAACTCTCTTTTCCGGACACCGGACAAACTTTTTAGTCCCAAGTTGCCGATATCCTTAAAATTGAACCTCTCTAAACCGGACAACATTTTGAATTTTTTTTAATTACTTGGTTTTTTTCCTTTTTATATTAGTTTTAAACAGATTTATAAAAATATTTAATTATGGACACTTAAAAATCATAAGGTTTTTCAATTATTATTTATTCTTATTTAAAATGTTTGGTATTTAATTTAATTGCCCATGTATTTATTTTGTAAATATTATCTATGTATTTTTTCTATTCTTTTGTGATTTTTCTTTATAATCTAACTTGTTTATTAATTTATTTATTAATTGACACAATAACTTAAGATAAGCACTTCCATATAATCTTATCTTATTATCTATAGTTGCTACAGTTATTTTGTTAATCATTATCTAGTAATACCTTATGGATCAAGGCGACTGGAAAAGTGTCAACACTATTGTTGTCCTGTCAGGGATTAATACAGGTAGTGTAATTTGCATTCAGTACCCTAATTAGAATCCTATTAAGAAAGTGAATTAAAGATGATTTAAAACCAATTCAAACAATGTTTTTACATATAGCTTATTCTATTTTACATTAACATGTACAGTTTTGTTGATCGTGGCTTCTCTGACATTTATCACATTTAGGTAAGGAGAGATAAGCCAGCTTTAAATTTCAAAACCTTCTTAGACCGGACACCTACCTAAACCGGACAAAATCTACGGTCCGGGGCTTGTTCGATTTAGAGAGGTTTTACTGTATAATATCAAGAATAGGAATCTGAAATTTAGAAGTATTAAAACAACTTCGACATATACCAGTATGAAAAAAAAACCGAAGATACAACTTCATATTTGTACATAATTGTAGATTTTCCGGCGACATCCGGTTTTCACACAATAAAATAGGACTTAATGTTTTCTATTGTCAATTTAGGCTAGTCAATCTATGAAAAAATAGGGTCAAACCTCAAAGTTATTGCAACAGAAAGTATTTTTATGTGATTGTTTTCAGGAATGGTGTTTTTATTCACCATAAAGATCTACTAATTTCAATTCAGTGGAATTTAGGGTTTTTTGCAAATTAAAGTTACCAATAGCATTTTCTATAGAAAAGGGAGATAACTCTGTATTGTGATTCTAAATTTTACACAGAAATTAAGAAAAAAACTTCAAGTATTCTCTACTACTATATGAAACAGCCTAGAAATCAAATGAAAATTTATACATAGACAATAAATCATTTTGGACAGTATAGAATATGTAACTGGAATGTAAAAAATTAAATTATTTTGTTGAAAGACTATGAAAAACGCTGAACAAGGGAATGTTTAAGAGATGAAAAAAGATTTATTAACCTCAGATATATTTTATTATGCAAAAAATGGTAAAATAAGTATATCTCAGGTTAAAAAACATAACTTTTCTATATTTCTACTTCATTACTCAAAGTATCTGCCATTAATTCTTCATTGCTTTAAAGATTAGATTGTAAAAGACTAAAAATAAAATGCAACTCAATTGAAATGGACTGATGATTTTACTTTAAATTAACGCAGAAATGTTAAATGTATATATGAAAACAATTATGATTTATTAATTCCAGGGTCTTTGCTTTACATTTTGTTCATATAGCAAAAACATATGATAATGGGACTCCACCTGTTTTACAAGAGTTATCTCCCTTGTCCATAGAAATTACCATAAAAAATTAAAACTCCTCAAAAACTGTTTTCCCCTTATCAGATTTTGGAAATCTTTTTACTATAATCATTTCATGTATTTGAGAGCATATTAGTAACAAAATATATTCTGTTGCAATTAGTTTGAGGTCAAACCGTAGATTGACTAGCCTAACTTCCTTTTCTATGCAGCAATACACCCGATTCTCATTTGTTTCCCAATTAATACGCTATGGTAGAGCTTGTTCCCACTACGGGACTTTGTTCAACGAAACAGGCTGCTTGTAAATAAATTGTTGACGCAGGTGTATTGTATATCAAGGCCCTCAAAAAGTTTTATGGCTGTCATCACAGTATTGTTGATAAGTTTGAGGTCTCTGTGTTCAGAATTGTCCTCGATATATTTGACGTCACATAGTTCCATGTTCCTTTCATACAATTCTGTTTACACACGTGGCGGGTGTAACTAGAATAGCTAAACAGTAGATGGTTACCCTTCCGGAGCACCCGGCTTCACTTCCCTGATGGAAGTTCAGGTATCTAACCTAACTTGTCAGTTCTAAAATTTAAACTTTGCTTCTGGATTGTGATTTAGACATGGATTAGTATATTTGTTTTTGATTTAATGGCTTGATCACATTAACCCGATGTAGTGATGACAAAAACGTGGTTTCCTTATCGCATGATATTAGAAGTATTTTTGTGGATTTTAATGATATAACAAAGACATGAGCTCGGTTTATATTTGAAGAAGCAAAAGAAGAACTATATTTGTAAAAAAAATATTCACTTGTGTTTTGATGTTTTTGTAGTGGAATTAAAAGGGTCAAAGGACTTTGGTTATATTGTCAAGCACCATACGGAGTCCAAACAAAAATATACTGAATGTACCATCAACAAAACATTAGAGTTTTTGATAGATAACATATGAGTCATGTTTGGCAATACATTTTTTAACAAGGAATTGGTATATCAATGGGTACAAAAGTGTGCACCATTGTTTGCTGATATGTGTCTGTATTTGTATGAAGCAAAATTTATGCATAACTTTGTTAAATCTGGATAGAAGTATGTCGCCAAATATATAAATAATCCCAAATGGTAGAATATTGTTACTGTCACCTATCTCGGTGAGCTTGAAATACACAATACCACTGATCCTTCGAATTCTGCTCCATATTTAGACTTATACCTTAATTATGACACCAACGAAAGGCTACATTTGAAGCTGCATTACAACGTCATAACTTTAACTTTTCTTCTATATGCAGCATTTACCTGCTTTTTCCTTCTGCTAATGGAGTATTTGTTTCACAATTAATACACCATGGTTGAGCCTGTTCGTAGATGAAACAGGCTGCTTGCAAATACATTTTTGAGGCAGTGATCTGACAAGTCTTGCCGTGGACCTCAAAAAATTTATCTTAACATTTCGGTAGTTCTATGTTCTATCATTATCAATTCAATTTTACCCAGTTTGCGGTTGTAGCTAGCTAAATGTTCTTACCCTCCCAGAGCACATGGCATCACTTCACTGGTAAAGCTCCACGTTTGAAAGTTAATTCGACATTTTAGTTTTAAGTTTGCTTTTGAATTGTTAACTTGATGGGTATGTTTGTTTTTGGGTTAGTAATACACAAACATTAGATATAATGTGTGTTTTCTATATTTTGATCTAATGAATTTGTTAATCAAATTTTACTCGAAAAGAAATATCTCTAGTTTGTTCTGGAATTTAATTCATTATTTCCAATTAGTTGTATGCTACTTAAGGCTTATTAGAGTATAAATATGACTCAATGGTTCAGAAAAAATTAGGTATTAATTTGAAACAACACCTACATTTTACTACATTTTAACATTTCTCAATTTTGTGAGTTTGTGACTTTTGACTAGTGTTCATGGAAAACAGTGGTGAAGATTCTGAAATTGTGCTTGAAAAACGGACATAACTCCATTTCATATCCAAGTAGAGTAACAAGTTAACAGAATGTTTTGTGCCCCTTTTGAAATTACAAATTTTCTTTCTATGTCAGTTTGACGGAGGTAACACATGTATACTAAACATTCGAAGAAAAAATAAAATGCACATTATTTACAATTTTCTATTTTTTCTATTGCAGTTAAAAAACAAGTGTATTGAATTGAAAATTTCGCTAATAAACAGACGTCTGATGAAACATCAGGTTATGACCTCTATCAGATGCCCTAGAAGGGAATATCATTTTGTCGTATCCTTATATTATTTTTTCTATTTAAAATAATTTCTAGTCGTTAAAATCTAGTGATATCTTGTTTCAAAATACCCTGGATATTTGATATTCATTTAAAATCAGCGACAGATATTATAACTTTGTATAGTTATTTAAAAACTAGTGGATGGTATAAAAATAAACTTTGAATTTATATATTGTTACAACAGAAAAAAAACTTATTGATTATTTTAATAAATAAAAAATGAATACGTTGTCTAATATTTGAATATTTAAAATTGGTGACAGCAAAAAATTCACATGGGTAATTTATAGTTATGAAACAAATCGCATTTTCACTGTATGCTATAGATGCATTATTGTGCGTCTCATAGTTCCACGTTCCTTCACACAATTTTGATTAAACACGTGGTGAGTATAGCTAGCTAAACAGAAGGTGCTTATCCTTCCGGAGCACCTGGACTTACTTCCCTGGTGGAAGTTGACGTGTATAACCTAACTTGTCAGTTCCAAAGTTTTTACTTTGCTTCTGGATTGTGATTTGGATATGGATTTGTATGTTTGTTTTTGATTCATTGTTATCAATTACATGTATATGAAATAAGCAACCCCATAAAAAGGTTTAATACGCGAATTTATCTACCACTGGTTGCTGAAGTTTTAAAAAGGTTTATATGGATGGCACGTTGAGTTTGTATATTTGTTTCGGTGTGACAATCGTGTTTCTATTTTATATCCATTTATTCGCATTGATTAATTGATTAAATGGTATTTTACGTCCCAGTCAATAATTTTTCTTGGAGGTTCAATGGGATCAAAGATTTACTATTTCTTCATAATGACAAATTCCTTGACAAGCAACAGTTTTATTTCGTGTACTACAACTATCAGCCATGCCTGGTGAGTAGATTCCACAAAGAAACGTCATCGCGTAATGCCCATAAAGAAACGTCACCTCTAAACAATGATAGAAAGAACAAAAATATAAACCGCATTCAATACTCGGAGATCCAGAAAATTTGGCAACTATATCAAACATACACAACGAATATGTTTTTGTCCCTGCTAATGAGGCTTCCAACAACATTATTCTCGTATGTTAGAGAATCTACCTTGAATGTCTTAATAAGGAGCTTGGTTTAGATTGTATATCGGATAATCCTGCAGAACAATTTTTACCAAAGATGAAATGAAGTTCTTTCCAATCATATGGGAGTTCTCAAGTCTTTCAGTATATTTCTTAAGGAGGAGGATCTTCACCTTCCTTATTTGTAAAGGATTCCTTAACTCTATAAAAATCCATATAATTATAGTATATTTCTGACAATAATACAAAATTATTGCCTACTGAGTTGGTGATATCCTCGGGGCACCAGCCACCAGCAGAGATATCGGCTAAGGGGTTTAAATTCCATATTATACCAGTTTTAATTTTTACAGCACTAGACGGCCGTTTCGGAATACAATTCAAGACAACTTGTGTACCTAGCACATGACTCGTATGAGTCTTTGAGTACTAAACCGTCTTCAGTACTCAAGGATCCAGAAATCAAGGCAATTCTAACAGACATACACAACAAATATGTTGTTGTCCCAGCTGATACGGCTTCCAACAACATTATTCTCGTTTGTAAGAGATTCTACCTTGAATGTTTTATTAAGGAGCTTGGTTAAGATAGTATATCAAATATCCCTGCATATACTAGAACTAGTTTTACCAAAGATGAAGTTCTTTAAAACCATAGGGGAGTTCTCGAGTCTTTCAGTATCGATCTTAAAGAAGAAGATCTTGATCTTCCTTACTTGTATTGGATTCCTAAACTCCATAAAAATCCATACAAGGAAAGATATATAGCAGGCTCATCTAAATGTTCTACAAAATTATTATCGGTAACTCTAACACAAATTTTGACAGTCGTCAAAGATGGTCTTCAGTCGTATTTAGAACAAGTATATTCTACATCTGGAATCAATGAAATGTGAATTCTTAAAAATTCTAAAGAATTAAATGAACATCTTGTTTCTAATATTTTATCTCGTGTAAAAATAAAAACATTTAATTTTTCTACACTATACAACGTTATCTCATTCTAATTTGAAAGAACGTCTTAAACAAATTATTCACTTGTCTTTCTTTTACAAAATGATCAGCCGAGATACAAATATCTTGCGCAGAAATTCTGTTATTTTGTCAAGCATCATACGAATTCCAAGCAAAATATAATAAAGTTACCATGAAAAACATTTTTGAGCGTTTGATAGATAACATATTTTTGTGTTTGATAATATAATTTTCTAGCAAACAATCGGTATGCCAATGGGTACAAATTGTACACCTTTGCTTGCTGATTTGTTTCTTTATTCTTATGAAGCAGAATGTATGCAGGACCTAGATAAATCCAGAGAGAAGACTCGCCAAATCATTTAACTCCACATACAGAGATACAAATAACGTTCTGTCTCTAAACAATTCTAAATTTAGAGACTGTGTGAATGTCATCTATCCGAGTGAGCTAAAAATAAAAGATACGACTAATTCCTCAAGTTCTGCTTCATATTTAGATGATTTAAATTTTTCTATTGTCAACTTTCCTTTTCTATGCGGCAACCAACTTGCTTTTTCTGCTTATGGTGTATTTGTTTCCCATTTAATACGCGATGGTAGAGCTTGTTCCCACTACGAGAACCTTTGTACAAGGAAGCAGGCTGTTGCAAATAATTTGTTGACTCAGTGGTATTGCAAGCCTAAGCTTATCAAGACCCTCAAAAAGTTTTATGGTTGTCATCACGGTATTGTTGACAAGTTTGATGTCTCTATGTCAAGGATCGTCCTTGACATCCAATAGTTCCATGCTCCTTTCACAAAATTTCAATTACACACGTGGCGGATGTAGCTAAACAGGAAATTCTTATCCTTCCGGCCTTATTTTCCTGGTGGAAGTTTAAGTGTCTAACCTGACTTGTCAGTTCCAAATGTTTTGTTTTTTTTAATTTGCTTCTGGGTTGTGATTTGGGCATGGATTAGTATGCTTGTTTTTGATAAATACATTTCATTTAGAAGTGATTTAATTAGAATCAGTGGCATTGTTTTGTACCAACACAATCTAATTTACAGCTAGTATTTGTGATACACGTCTTGCTTTAATAACAATTCTTACTCGATGGTGTAATGTTGTTTGACATTCTTATTTTCTAGATTTGATACCACTGCTTTTTAACAGACTGCCAAAGCTCTGTTGTCAATTTCAGACTGTCTTCGGCTTCTTTTTATCACTAACCCTGTTACAGCAATTGTATAAGATCCAGGGTTAGACGTCAAAAATGCTGCTAATTCTAAGCACATCCCTTTTAAATGAAATGTACTTACTATTATTGTATTGGGGTGACGTTTCTTTGTAGAAAACTAAGGGTGACGTTGCTCTCTGGAACGTGCTGTATATATGATCAAGACGGTGAAATTACATTTTGTCGTACATTTTGAATGTTTTTTATATAATTGCAGCGATTGTCTTAAATATTTTGAATAAAACATGAAAGGTAAGCTTCAAACAATTTCATTCTGAAAATATTTTATTTTATTTTACAAATTTGTCCCTGTTTTTAGTATGACAATGACGTCACAGTTACTAAACAGGGAATTGATTATTATGAGTAGTTGCTATAAGAAAAGATAGAAAATCATTTTGAAAGTATACTGTATAATGCTTATATTTCGCTATATTCGCGATCAAGTGTATTCCCGCGAAAATTAAACCACCATGAATAGACACTGGTATCACCAGCCCATTAATCGTTTTTCTTGAATCAGATAAGACGCGAAAATATGAAACCGCGAATACACTAGTCATCGTCAAACAGCGAAAATTTGACACCGTAAAAAAAAAAGCAATATACAGTATTAAGTTTATCAACATTGTTCCCTAAGATGCTTACACAACATGTGAATCATTTCAAGGCGTTGCTGCTACAGTGTAGCGATTCTTGTACACGTATAGATTTAGTCTCAAATAGCAAAATGGCTGTTGGTACAATTGTTATTGTATCTTTATATCATATTTTTACTCTTGTGTGAGGGACACTGCTTACACTGCAGTCGTTGTTTTAGATATGGACATGGATTTCTGCTGTTCAACTTAGGCGGTTATTATTTTTATGCTACGATGATTGCCAACATATACAGTCATGTAATAAACACCTGTGATCCCTATGCATAAATTGCACTTTTCTAAACGGGTAGGCCAATGTTGTTAGTCTATTACATTAATTCCTTGTTTTAGTTTGGTAATACACTTATTTTTTATTTATAGGATCATTTACGAACTGTGCTAGAAGCGAAAAGAAACCAAACTAATATCCAAACCTATAATGGATCCTTGTGTAACTCGCACACAGAGTCTGGACGTAGAGTGACTGAGATGACTCTACGATATAACAGCGAATGTCAAAGAAGAGGTGGATCGATTGAAAAAGATCTTGAAGGGGTATGTGATTTAGCTATATAACTGTTTTTTTAAGTTAAAAAGCACTTGTGTCTGATAAAAAAATCAAAATGTCAAAATTTGTATCGCTCACAATCTCGTTGTGTTAGAGCTGTTATTTAAACAAGATGTGCTTTACAAAATACCAGCTGTAAATAAGCATGTGTTGATATCAAGTAATGCCATTATTTCATATTTTATCAGTTCTAAATGAAATACAAAGTATTTCCTTAGCTAAATTTGGTAAGATATTTTTTTCAAACCTTGAAGAAATTCTGGTTTTACAATTTCGGTCAAAGCACATCTGATGAGGAATTTTACACCTAAACGACCCTCTAGTGCTGTAAAATAAAAACTGGTACCATATGAAATTACATTCCCTAGGATGAAATCAGTAAACACAAGGTCTTTTTGTATTTAAGGATCATGATCGTACAGAATCATCTGAAGTCAAGAATAAAATCGAATCTGATTCACAGTCTTTTGAAATAATAGATGACTCTGAAGAGGTAAATACAAGTGCTTTATAAACTTTTTACGCACCCGTACTCTTTCGAATGATACTGCAGTTATAAATAGAAATATTACGTAATGTCAATCAAAAACAAATATACCAATCCAGGTTCAAATCACGAACCTAAAGCAAAGTAATAACTTTGGGACCGGTAAATTCAGAAAAACAAGTGAACTTCAACAAAGACAGTAGGACCGGGTGTTCCGGAAGGGTAAGCGCCTCCTGTTAAGCCAGTCACACCCATGTGTGTAATTAAAATTTTACTTTTCTTAAGAATTATATAGCTATCTCAAATTTTATGCAGTAAGTTGATATTTAGGACGTACGTTTGCTCGAATGTTTGTTAACGTCAGCTATTTTTTCAGAACAATTTCTTTGTCTATGTCGTCATTTTAATTTTTTTTGCTAATAAACATCGGCGATTTAAATCATACTTAACAGCCAACACTGGCTTTACATGTCAGTTAACCTCTCAAACTTACTTTTATGGCATTTGTAAAATCTTAACCTGAATCTTATTAATGAATGGATAATAATTATAAAAACGAACTTTGAAATTAAAACAATTCTAAAGGCAGAATACTTGGCAAAAGAACTATGCCTATTTCAAGATCTGGGTCAGAAACGACTGGGGTTCTTACCTACGACCTTCCAAATAGGGAGAACTAACAATTGAACTACCGTAGTGGTGAATATTCAGTTAAACTAACGACACAAGAAAATAATCAAACCAAGGAAAGTATAACTTAAGTTGTATTTATTTGTTTGAAATTGATGTTTTGTTTTTATGTTTTAAAACTTTTAGGAGGCGACATCTATGCTTTTGAAGCATTCTTTCATGTACCTCAAGTCATTTAAAGAGGAATCCCTTCCTACAACAAAATCGCCACGACACACACGACACGTCATTTGTCTATGTGAATATGTTGAGGACAAAGAAGGATTGGTAAACAGTTCCAGTAAGAAAAAGTCTACGTTTCCTTTTAATTTATCTGTACTGAAATCAATTAAAGCCAAGCGTTGTTAACTCGAAAGTGCATGATACTTTGATATTTATCTGGATTTTCGAGTTGACTAAATTATTTGGAAGATAAAAAGTAACAGAAATCTTTGGAACAACACAATGGTATCGCCGATTTAACAAACGAATAAAAACGTCGACAGGTTTGTATGTGTAATTTGTCGGATGCCCAATGTTAAGACAAATTATACCTGCTTCTAGGTAGAGCTATTTTTCTCTCCAATCTCTAAATATGAAAAAGATCGAAGTATCTAGTATAGGACAGCCATGTGGAATATTTCTGTCTTTTATCACATAGTTTTGTTGTCTTTTATCACATGATTTTCAGTGACGTAACAATCAAAGGACATTTAAATGCCGTCATTTTGTGGGGACGTGACGTTGTCTTGCGGAAAAATGACTTCCGAGACTCCAAAATTTAGAAATTGTCATTGCGTTTTAAATGTTTATTCTGAGAGTTTAGAATAAATAGCGTTGTTTTTTATTTTATACTTATGTATAAACCATATTCAGGTCCATTCTATCCGATGGTCATATTTATTTTTAGTTAAACCTTTAATATCAAAGTTAGATTTGCAACGATGGCGTCAATGCCGATGTAACTTCTATTTGAAGCCAAAAATTGTATTCAAATGGGATAAAAAGAATTAATTATGAGTTTATCCTTGTAGGATAGGGACATCTCGCCGTCGGGGTTAAATATTTCTGTCAAAGACGAGGCTTGCAGAGTCTCTGACAGAAATAATTAACTCCTAGGGTGAGATTTTCCTAGCCTACATGGATACTCATAATATATTCTATTAGTGATAGATGATGCATGTATGTTTCAAACGTTATTCAAACAATTATTCATTTTGATGAAACAAACGCATAAGCATTTTGAAGTGATTATGATAAAAAATTACTTTTTAAAATGTATAAATATTATTTATCAAGTAAATCATTGTATTATGTATAGGTTATATAATATATTACATCTTTTAACGATTTTCATATAGTCTTAAACGTTCTTTGACGGTAATGATAAAGTAAAGTAATGATTATACAGCACTTGAACTGAGCACCTCTGTATAAATCATGAAATATATTGCCATATCTTATTTTAAAAATGTTGGTTACGTACCAGCCGTGACAGATGCTTATCCGTGACTTTAGTGGGAAAAGTACACCATGATTTAGGATCAATAAAAATTCTCTTGCCGAAAAAAAAACGGAACAAGTTGGAAATTCCTGTTCAAGGTTGAGAATTTCAATATACAAAATATACAAATAACATATTATACCAGTTTTAATTTAACAGCACTAGAATGTCGTTTCGGGATGCAATTCCTTATCAGTAGTGCTTTGAGCAAATGTATGAAATCAAAATTGTTTCCAAGATGTTGACAAATATATTTACCAAATGTAGCTAAGGAAAATAAAGCACGAGAGTTTTTGAGGATTGCATTTTGATTAGCAGAAATTATAATTACAAACAAATGAAATGGGCAAACACTACAAAACATAGATTGTATTACAAATTGTTAGGCTTTGGTGTCCCCACGTACGCCTATGCATATACAACAAGTTGCAATGAGAAACGAGTACTTTATTGAAATTTGTATTTTTTTAATTCAGCTCTTAGTTAGTGTGGTCTTTTCTTTTAATGATGTTGTTTTCTAATTTTTTGACCAGAAACATATAATGGTCGTTTAAATTGAAGTAAACTTGGAGGCTTCAATGTTTTACGACAATAAGTACGAATATCTTAATTTTAATTACAAATAAAAGAAAACAATGTTGAATTTAAATACGACGTGTGAGTTTTTTGTTCCATGAAAATTATAAATGATAAGTAAATGGAGTGGACTCGAGCAATAGTGTTTAACGTCCCAGTCAAGAATGTTTCACTTATATTAAGACGTCACAAGCTATAGACAAAGGTGTAGAAATTTTGCTTGTGCGTTTGGGCTGATGTCATTATACAGCACACTTCTTTATCGTGCTAAGCAACCTACCATGACACGGGAACTCGTTTATTTTAAGTTCCCATCCGACAGAACCGTGAATTTCATTTCATAATACCCAGTGCTTGGTGAAAGAATATCCACTGCCCACTTTGAAGTCTTGGGTCAAACCCGTCCTGGGATCAAACCCACGACCTCCTACTTACGGAGCGAGCACTCTACCAACTGAGCTATTGCAGTGGTTAAATAAGTAAATGGATATAATTAATATAATTGGGTAAAAAATATCATCCATGACATTAATTTTTGACTGTCTTGTCCAGCAAATTATCTGATATAAAAGTGCCATCTGTACAAATATTGTTACTTGCTAACATAGATTTATGAACTATACGCATTATTTCGACTCATGAAACAATTAGAAATATCACTTGACAAAACATAATCTAGGACAAACACATCAATCCATATAGTATATATATATAATGACGTTTCGTTTGCTTCTGTACGTCATAAGCTATGCCTAATAATACTCGGTGCAAAATGCCCTGTACGGCAATGGAGGTATAGCACTATAACGTCATTATTAGACAGTTAATGATCATATATTTATTTCCAATTTTTGAAACGCTTACTTTATTTTGTTTTATTTGAAAGAAATTTAAACCATTTGCTTCTACGACATGCATGCCAAGTCGTTTGAATAGTCAAACACTGACGTCACGCGTATATGCATAAGCAAAAAATTGTTTTATATAATGCAGATATATACACTACAAAGGTAAAAATCTTGTATTATATTACCTTTTATCTAACATTAGACTAGTTTTTCTATCTGATTTGACGAAATACAAGTTTTATAGAACACGTATGATACAGGATGTTGTATCACCACACTAACATTGGCGGTGAAGAACACGTGCACTTCTCATTGTGACGTCATTGGGAAATAATTACTACAGAACATGCCATAACATAGTTCAGTTGTTTTTTGTGGTAAAATGTATTTTGTCACATAAAGAATGTTTTTCTTAATTATTTTAAATAACCTAATTAAAAATGTTAGATAAAAATATCATATACACAGTGTGTATACATGTACAACCCTTCGTATCAGGTCGAGTTATTTTTTCGTAGCTGTATTACTACTCGTCGCACAAGCGCGACTCGTAGTGATACGACTACGAAAAAAGGACTCGACCTGATACTGAGGGTTGTACATACACACTGTGTATATAATATGTATTTACCACGCAGACAATTAATATTAACATTTTCAGGATTCCGTTTACAATGTATTTATATTATTTTTTTCAATTTTATATGATTCGTAAAACTATTTTTCTGAATATATGCATTATGTATATAATTTGTATTATAAGAACAAGCAACATTTAACATTTTTTTCATTCGACATTACGCAACATATTGGGATTTTGTATTTTTTATATATTTCTTTTACTTATTTCCCAGTATTCATTGAATTTCTGTTTATATGCATTACAGATATTAATTTATGTATTTAATTTGTTTTTATGCCATTTTACGCTAATAATGATTATTTAAGAAATATATTTTTGTTTTATACAATGTATATTAGTTTTAATTGTTTTCTGTAAATATGCATTGTGTTTATAATGTCATTAATATGCCCCTTTTGTCCACATATTGACTTTTATCGGAACATATTTATTGTTAATACTTGTTTTTGGATTTATACATTTCATTTCTGTATACATGCATTACATATATTCAATTTTTATATGACCTTTTACCCTTCATATTTACGAACGTATGATTTCTTGAAATTATTATTTAGAGAATTGGAATAATTAAAAGCTGTATGTTCAATCAAAGTGTAAAATTCGAAAATCATTGTTAAAATTTCAACCATGATGCAGTATATTTCAGTAAGTTTATGCAATATTTAACCCGTCTTTGAGACTTAATAGCTTTTTCACTGATATAAGTTCAGAGGTTTAAACAAATATTATTACGAAGATAAGTAGTTAAATCCTTCCCATTGTTTTAGCTGCCCTCCTTCTTATTCTCTGTAACTTGCGATTTTATACACCTGACTATTATTCTCATTATTCTCTAGAAGATTTTCTAGTTGATACACTCAAAAACAAACACACAAATCGATTTATAATTCATTATCTAAAGGCAAAATGAATAGTTTAAAACCTACAAATTAAGCTAAACACGTAAACTTCATGAAAGTGAGACCGGTTGCTTCGGAAGGGTACAATATTTTTGTATATATCACTGGACTTATTGAGTTTTAAATGTTACTGCTGTTATATTATGTATACACTGTTTTAAAAGTCTAACTTTCTATTTAGATTCACTTTTTATAGATTATACATTGTGTCTTGTTTTTTATATACTGTGTTTTAAGAGCCATTCACTGAAAGGACCATACTGTGCTTGAAATGGCATGCCACAAATTTTGAAAATATTTTCCTTAACTGTGGGCACATATAAGAAAAAAGAACATATGATCAAACTAAGATATTTTGATATCATTTTCATCGTAAACGATAAATTTTGGGTATATAACAAATATACTGCTAGAATATGCCATGTTTGATAGTAACTTTATTTTTTTATTATTCGAATTTTTATGGTCATCCTTATCTTTAGTAGGTCAAAACTGTATGATGTTACAAGGCTTCATTTATTTTGAGTCGAAAAATGGCCTTAAATTAAACAATAAGAATTTTAAAAAATATTGAAGATCACTATTAGAAATGGCGTATTCTAGCGGCATTCTTGTTCTGTACCAAAATTTTACTAAACTACACGAAATGTGTTTTCTTGTACTTGGTGACCATGGAAACAACAATTAAAATTTTTGAATGGAACTTTCCATTTTGGTTTTACGTAAATTGAACAGCTATATGCAATATCATCAAAGTGCGATTTCAAAAATATAACCAATCGTCTGTTTCTTAAAGAGAATGACTTTTAAATGTTTAAAGTTAAATATTTTAATGCGTTTATTATTCAACTTTTTTTGCACTAAATATATTTGATTGGTTTCCCAATAGATACAGAATTTGACAAAATGATAGTGCCTTATATATTATAATTAGACTAACATTTGCATGCTTTTATTTGTTATTAAATAAAACAATTTTGATGAGTCTTCCAATTAATACAGAATTTCACAAAATTATGTTGCCTTCCATCTAATACTTGTAATATAAATTTTATTATCGATATAGTCGAGCTCAGAATATTGACAACGTTCCTTATTTTGTTTCTGACTTCGCTCTTTCATATTCTTGATTAAAATGAATTTTACATTATACATTCTTTTAGTTATAATTTAATGTTATGCGTTAATTAAAAAAAACAGTTTGTATTTGAATGGCATAATTTGGTATCAACTTTATGTACCAATAATACGGGCAATAATGCTTCATAAATGAAACAAACAAAGTGAAACGATAAACACACATATACTTAAACCAATCCCAGTTGCATTAGACACGTGAACTTCAACCAGGGAAGTGAGGCCGGGTGCTCCGGAAAAGTGTTTTCGACAGAATTCCTTTACCCGCTTTACTCTCTCTCGCCTTAAGTGGAAAAACCAGCTTCTGGCTATTTCTAGAAGGGTATATCTATGTTATAGAAAGTGACTTATTAGTTTGTCAGTTTAAATTAATTGATTTTCTTTCTTAGTCAGGAAAATTTGACACATATGTCGATAGAAGAAATGGCAAAAGTGATAACCTTTGTAGTGCACTCAGTGCAATGTGCAAGTTGGATTTCTTGACATGTCATGTCTGTCGAAACACCGGGCATTGGTTTATATGGTTTCCTCTGAATTACGCCTTGACTTTCATTTCTAAATGCCAAGTGCTTGCGAAAAAGTACTTGGTTAAACCCCGACCGGGGATCGAACCAATGACCTCCAATATACAAAGATAGCGCTCTACAGAGCTATCGTCTTGGTTCTTGTCAGTCGAAAAGCGTCGATGCTTCTCATTTAAATTCTATCGTTAACAACCTAGACTTAAAGCTTAACAGATACATGAATGAATAAATAAGACAACCCTTCCTCAAACTCGTCCTGTATATGAATCAAACAATATCAGCTACCATGTTGATCTTCACTCATCTGTCCTGCTTAACACCCAGCGTCTTTGTTTTGATTTACTGAAGATGCTCGGGAGTTAGAGATCAACCTATTACACTTCTTTGGCACAGTTTGCAAATATTCCTGAAATAATTAAGACACTTTTCTTCTTGATAATTCTCTTGGTTCGACACAAATTGTTCAAAACTTGGCAGTAGAATAATTTTTACAAAAATCATTAAACAGCGTCGTAAAAAAAATATGTTGTAAATTGTTGAATGTGGATGTAGAAAATAAATAGAAAAAATTAGACAACATTGTGGTTTTCCATTTTCCTGGTAACAAATCAGAGGGTTTTCAGTCCCAGCATAAAGCTATAGTATGTAATATATCACTAAAATCTAAATGAACGGGTTATGAGAAATTAGCTTTGCATAATATTCTACAAAATCATGACCAATCCCTTTAAAATTTCCTGTTTAGTTAACCAAGTTGGTCAAAATAATGTGGCACAAAATTACTTTAATAATAATAATATAACAGAAGCGCATTAAAATTGCAGTTTAAGCGTAATATAAATGATACATTTATTATAAGAGGAAAGTCGGCAATGTAAAAATTGAAGTCGTCACGTTTGTCATACAGCATCAAATGTGGCTTTTCGTGAACGTCATACTTGCGGTATAAATTTAAATAAGAAGAACTTACAGAATCAGTCGTGTTTTTATTTCTAGCTCACTAGATGGATGGCATTTATATCGTCTCCAAATTTAGAAATGTTAAGAGATAAAACGTCATCTCTAAAACGTTTTCAAAGACAGATATCAAGGCAAATGTTTCAAATATATATAACATTTTACTATGTCAAAATAGACTATGAATCGCCTTTTGGAAATGGGATATGGACATTACATGAAAAATATATCTACGTTAAATACATTACTGTTACATGGTAACTTAAACATCATAGTGTGCTTCCCGAATTTGATGTGGTTTATTATTTATTAGTGATAAAATGAAAATAAATGAGTTAAAATGGACCTAGAGAAACTTACCTTTTAGAAGTAAAGTAACGGGGAAATTTTCTCATGTTAAAATTTTCGCTTATTTCGCGTTCAAGAAATTACCGCAAAAATTTTACCCATGCGAAAATGTCTACAATACAGGTTAATATATATATTTACAATATAGACCCACTTATAATGGTAACGCGAAAACTATATCCACGCAAAATGTGAAATTTCAGAAATCTCGAAATTTTCAACCCCGAAAAAATCCCCTTTACAGTATCTGATTCTGAGGGCTAAATGAAAATACCCATAAACATCACTACAGTCACGACAAGTTACGATAAATTTGTTTTTAACTTAATTTACTAGTTTTGAAAGTGTGATAAAATAGCAAATAGACCAATGTAATAAAGATGTGTGCAAACCGAAAAACATACCGACCGATGTCCAAATCACTATCCTGAAGCAAAGTAAAAAATTTTAAATTGACAAATAAAGTTAAACATGTCAACTTCCACCATAAAAGTGAGCCCGTGTGTTCCCGAAAGGTTAGACCGTCCTGTTTATCTAGCTACAAATTCCAATCGTGTGTTTTATCCAAATTGAGTATGAAAGAAGAAAGGAACAGGAAACCCTGCTATTTACCAGGCATGTGGTAATGCTAATTTGTAATTGTAATGCTCTGTAATGCATTACATTTTTCCCAAGTAATGCATGTAATGTGTAATGCCCTAATTTTTGCATTACATTACAATTACATGTAATGCATTACATAGACAAAAAGCATGTAATTTAAGCATTACATGGCATTACATAGCATTACTTTTCTGTATTAAATGTTAGATATTATTACCATTACAATTCAGGGCTAGTAAGTACCTACAGGCTACTTTTTTCCCTAATATAAAATATGAAAATCGATGTCTAGAAAAATTTAACTTTGAACTGTTGTAAAACAAATGATTTATTTATTCAACCTTAATACTTAAACTATATAAAATGCTAAAAAGTTAGTATACTTCAGACCATTTTGAATTTCCAACAAATGTAAAGGATAAAAATACATTTTAAAGCAAAATGCAAATGCTGTTTTTAGTAATATCGGGAAGTCTAAAGATCATAAAATTTGCAACCTATACTAAAATACGTTTTGGTAAATACAATAATTTGTAATTTTGCAATTTTGCTTTAACTGATAACCTGTGATTAAAATATTTTTGTAATCCTTTTTATATGCTATTAAGGTAACCTATTTGTAATGATTAAAGAAGTTATTTGTTAAGTATGGTTTATAATTAACACCTGACAATACTACTAATTAGTTTGTATACCTATCAACTCCTTTGACTGTTTTGATTTTATGGTAATTAAGAAACAATCAGTGAATAAAATAAATAAAAAATAAAAACATATAATACGAAATATTCCATATAGTATCTCTGTTTTTTTCTTCTTAATTTTTAGGAGTAAAAACAGAAATGTATATTTGGATAATAAAAAGCCTGACATAGATGAACAATCAATTTTGACAAATTTTATAAAACATACTGGTAAATAGCAGAAATATCAGTTGAATGACCCAAAGCAAAAGAATCTATACATGCACTTATTGACTATATATACTCCTGTTTTCAACAGTTGAAAATCAAAACATAAGAACTTTATAGAAATAGAACCCAAAATTTTAATTTAAAATTCTGAATCGGAAACATCTCGCATCTCGCATTTAATTCTTTTTCATATAAAATTTATGAAATGTAATGTGTAATATAATGCATTACTTTGGTAAAGTAATTGTAATGTAATGCATTACTTTCCAAAATACATGTAATTGTAATGTAATGCTACTTTTGTCAAAGAAATTGTAATGTAATGCATTACATTGCAATGTATTCGCCCTATGCCTGCTATTTACAAACGAAAATATCTGCTTACATTACCTACATATAATCAAATTACATATTATACCAGTTTTAATTTTACAGCACTAGACGGCCGTTTCGGAATACAATTCCTCATCAGTAGTGCTTGGACCAAAATTATGAAACCAAAATTATTTTTAAGATGTTGAAAAGCTACCCAAAAGACAAAAATATATTTTAAGATACACTTAAAACGAAATACAAAAATGTGAGGTGTTTTGCTTTGTAGTATCGATAAAGGTAGGGTATTTAGCATGTATTGCTAAAGATTTAAAAATAGTAAATTAATCAAAAACAAACATACTAATCCATGTCCAAATCACAATCCAGAAGCAAAGTAAACACTTTTAAACTGACAAGTTAGGTAAGACACGTGAACTTCCACCAGGGAAGTGAGGCCGGGTGCTCCGGAAGGGTAAGCACCATTTTAACCATTTCCATTAACATCGAAATAAAAAAGTCATTCTCAATGTCTTGTTTTCATATTTTCTTCACTCAAAAATGTTAATACATACATATATATATATATATATATAATATATATTTATTATTGTGTTTTTTTTAAATTACCAATAATTTTATGATGTTTATCCATGATTTGATATTTTGATGTATTTACTCATCCTTTTAGTTGTTTTTGTTGGTAAAACAGACTAAAGATTAATGAAATAATTTCAGATAATTTTTATCAAGTTACAAGACATTTTAAATACGTTAAACAATCCATTATTTGTACACAGACACGTTGTTTGTTTATTGCAACAGAAACTTGTAAATATGGTCCTTTTTAAACCATTTCACTGGCTTCACTTGTATGTTCAATATATATATATATATAATCAGCATTATAATATTTGACAAAGTAGTATAAAAATCTTCAAATCTTTCTTCATAAATATGTCCTATATCAATGAAAACTCCCTGATCTTGCTTTTCTATTACGTTTCTTCGCCATTGTTTAATTGAAGAATTATTTAAACTGAAATTACAGGCGACCCACTGGTAAAATAAAGGACACCATTTGGACACTAAAGTAAAAACAACCCTTATAAATGTGCTAAAAAAGAAAAGTAAATATAAACAACCTGTTACAAAGGGTACAAAAGTTGAATTTTTATTATCTAATTAAAAGATTTCTTTTTGGTTCAGTACATGTAACTAGAATTAATTGTAAAAATATGACATTTGTTCTCTGTATGTCCTCTGGTTCACTACAAATTGGAGTAACTAATTTTGTAGAGCCTTTTATACCCCTTGTAATTAATAAATTGTTCCAATCTTGAGAGTTGATGATGTTGAATTGTATTTGTGTCTCTTAAAATTGTGATAATCAGCATTGTGTAATATTTCAGTGATGCACCATAACTCTACAGCATGTGGTGATAATTGTTATAGATAAGCCCCTTCCATACTAGCTTTTGTTTTTAACGCACCGTAAAATTTAGGTCATTCCCCAGCCTTTAACTTTTAAACTCGACATAACTTGGAAGGCAGACGGAAAAACCTAATGTTTAAAAATAAACTTGACATAAATTGCAAAAAAAAAAAAAAAAAAAAAAAAAAAAAAAAAAAAATGGCGACGTCTTATTTTGAACATGAATACACAAATCCTGTAAATAACACAACAGTAAGGTATGTAAATTTCGTTTTTGTTTGAACTCAATTTTCCTATCAATTTACTGCAATACGTGATTGAATCTGTATCGCTGATTATTTTGTATGCGTGTTTATGTATGAAACAGTTCTTTTAACAAAGAATAAGATTTAAATTTGATAAAATAAAAGATAGTTTAACTTTGTTTGACAGTTTCATAGTTTTTA
This sequence comes from Anadara kagoshimensis, assembly GCA_021292105.1. Taxonomy (NCBI): domain Eukaryota; kingdom Metazoa; phylum Mollusca; class Bivalvia; order Arcoida; family Arcidae; genus Anadara; species Anadara kagoshimensis. The sequence goes on from CM037862.1 coordinate 41,251,421, forward strand.
CTTTTATTTTTAAATATTTAGTTTTGTGCTACAAGCTACATATAGTTTTTTGCAATAAAGATTATATATATTATTTTGCTTTAGGTATAATATGTGTACATTACGGCATGTTGTTATATCCGTAATCGGATTAGCTGAAAGAGAAAATCACTTGTGCGCTACGGTTACTGTTCAATGTTGCATTGTGACTCCCGACGGCCTGTTTTCGAAAGTAAATATTTGAGATGTAAAGTGATTTCGCTACTTAAAAGTCCGGTGTTCGGAATTCAGAAGGACCGGTTATGGGGAGTTTATTTTAATATAAACAAAAAAGATGAAATTCAGGACCGGTCTCGCGTGTTCGGCATGTGGAGGTGTTCGGTTTTTAGTAGGTTCGGTATTCGGAAGTTGCACTATATATGCATGCATTTTAACAATAGATATATATTTTTTATTTTTTTATTACCTTTCTCTGCTGAAATATTGTGATGATATTGTGATACTGTCTTTATTACGAAGATAAAGTTACTATTGTATCACAAACTATTAAAACTGCCATGTTAAGTTATTACATGTACATACCCGAATTTACACCAAGGTAGTGAAGTCGGATGCTTCACACATTTTATACATTTAGCAAAAATGTCGGCTGTCGAAAAAATAAGATCTTAATTATTTACTTAACACACGATAAACTACTGAAATAATATATAGTATACCATAGTATATTTATTGAATTTTGAAAAATGTATTTCTCTTATTTCAGCAATCAAAAAGACAATATGGAAAACAAAGAGGTTGATACTCAAGCAGATAATATCATAATACCGGAATTACAAATGGGGAAATCCTATCATGTTTTTATTTCTTATGCAGAAGTTGACCATGAATTCGCCTATGAATTGATAGAAAGATTGGAAAGTGCTGGGTATAAAATATGCCACCACAACAAAGATTTTACACCTGGATGGCCAATAACAGATAACATAAAGCATTGTGTAATGGGTTCGGTGAAAACTATTGTCATTTTGTCTAACGGAGCCATTACTAGTCCTTGGTGTAGTTATGAAACAGAAATCACTTTTTACATGAGTATGGAAATGAGAAAGAAAATTCTAATTCCACTGGCAATTGAAAACTGCAAGATACCAGATCACTTGAAACCTTTGACACGGATTGAATACTACAATGAAAAGGTTGATTGGTGGACAAAATTATTGGATGCCATCAATGCTGCAGGTATGTTGCTGTTAAAATTAAAAATATACAAAACAGCATAAAGATAAAATAAAATACATAGCAACATCAACATTTTAAAATGTTAACATGTATTGACAAACAACATTGACCTGTCAGCTTGACCTTTAATTGGGAATATTTATATAGAAGAACCCACGCAATACATGGGTAGAGTTATGATTTACAATTAATTATACCGCGTACGCAAAACACATAAATAGTTTTCTCGTTAGGTAGGTCAAATGTACAGGTTCGTGATAAATATTCAAATGAAAGGTCAAGTGGACGGGTCATTGCTTTTGTCTTATCCATGTAATTGGCAATTAATTAGATCATTATTATAGAACTTCCGACATTAAGCGTTTTTGTTCATAATAATAAAATAGTTCTTTAGACTTATACCTGAATTATGACGCACACGAAAAGCTACATTTGAAACTTAATGACAAACGTTATGACTTCAATTTTTCTATTGTCAACTTTCCTTTTTATTCGCAGCAATATAACAGCTTTTCCTGCTTATGGTGTATTTGTTTCCTAATTAATACGCTACGGTAGGGCTTCTTCCCACTACAAGGACTTTGTACAACGAAGTAGGCTGCTTGCAAAAAAATTGTTGTCTCAGGGATACTGCAAGCCTAGGCTTATCAAGGCCCTCATAAAGTTTTATGGCCGCCATCACAGTATTGTTGATAAGTTTGATGTCTCTGTGTCCAGGATTGCCCTGGATATATTTGACGTCTTATAGTTCCATGTTTCTTTCACACAATTTTGATTACACATGTGGCGGGTGGGAGATGCTTACCCTTCCGGAGCACCCGGCCTCAATTCCTTGGTGGAAGTTCACGTGTCTAACCTAACTTGTCAGTTCCAAAGTTTTTACTTTGCTTCTGTAATGTGATTCGGATATGAATTAGTATGTTTGTTTTTGATTAGTACATCAAATGATAAAATGAAGTATATTGATTGGATATCTAAACAGACTCTATTTTGTATAGTTTCTGATTTTCACTGTGTCCAGTATTGTCCTGGATCTATTTGACGTCCGATAATTTCGTGTTCCTTTCGCTCAATTTTAATTACACATATGACGGCTGCAGCTAGCTAAAGAGGAAGTACATACCCTTTCGTATCCCAATCCTTACTTCACTTGTGGAAGTTCAAGTGTTTAATTTAAGTTGTAAATTTCAAAGATTTTACTTTGCATCTAGATTGTAATCCTAACATGGATAATCAAAAACAAACATACTTATCCATTTCCGAATCACAATCCAGAAGCAAAGTAAAAACTTTGGAACTGACAAGTTAGGTTAGACACGTGAACCTCCACCAGGGAAGTGAGGCCGGGTGCTCCGGAAGGGTAAGCACCTCCTGTTTAGCTAGCTACACCCGTCACGTGTGTAATCAAAATTGTGTGAAAGGAACATGGAACCATGAGACGTCAAATATATCCAAGGCAATCCTGGACACAGAGACATCAAACTTATCAACAATACTGTGATGACGGCCATAAAACTTTTTGAGGGCCTTGATAAGCCTAGGCTTGCAATATCCCTAAGTCAACAATTTATTTGCAAGCAGCCTACTTCGTTGTACAAAGTCCCCGTAGTGGGAACAAGCTCTACCATAGCGTATTAATTGGGAAACAAATACACCATAAGCAGGAGAAGCAGGTATATTGCTGCATAAAAAAGGAAAGTTGACAATAGAAAAATTGAAGTCATCACGTTTGTCATAAAGTTTCAAATGTAGCCTTTCTTGTGCGTCATAATTCAGGTATAAGTCTAAATATGAAGCAGAACTTGAGGAATCAGTCGTGTCTTTTATTTCAAGCTCACTAGGATAGATGACATTTACATAGTCTCCAAATTTAGGATTGTTAAGAGACAGAACGTCATCTATGTATCTGTATGTTGAGTTGAATTATTTGGCGACAGTTTTCTCTCCAGATTTAACAAGGTTCTGCATAAATTCTGCTTCGTAAGAATAAAGAAACAAATCAGCAAGCAATGGTGCACAGTTTGTACCCATTGGTATACCGATTGTTTGCTGAAATACTATATTACCAAACACAACAAATATGTTATCTATCAAAAACTCCAACATTTTGTTGATGGTATCTTCAGTATATTTTTGTTTGGAATCCGTATGATGCTTGACAAAATAACCAGAATCCCTGTTCAGCACTTGATATTTGTATCTTGGCTTACCGTTTTTGTAGAAGAAAGACAAGTGAATAATTTCTTTAAGACGTTCTTTCAATTTAGAATGAGGGATTGTGGTGTATAGTGTAGAAAAATCAAATGTTTTTATACTTTTTACATGAGATAAAGTATTAGAAGCAAGATGTTCAAGTAATTCTTTAGAATTTTTTAGAATCCACATTTGGTTGATTCCAGATGTAGAATATACTTTTTCTGAATAAGACTGAAGACCATCTTTGACGATTGTCAAAATTTGTGTTAGAGTTACCGATAATGATTTAGTAGTACATTTAGATGAGCCTGCTATATATCTTTCCTTGTATGGATTTTTATGAAGTTTAGGAATCCAATACAAGTAAGGAAGATCAAGATCTTCCTCTTTAAGATTGATACCAAAAGACTCGAGAACTCCCCTATGGTTGGAAAGAACTTCATCTTTGGTAAAATTAGTTCTAGAATATGCAGGGTTATTTGATATACTATCTAAACCAAGCTCCTTAATAAGACATTCAAGGTAGAATCTCTTACAAACGAGAATAATGTTGTTGGAAGCCTTATCAGCTGGGACAACAACATATTTGTTGTGTATGTCTGTAAGAATTGCCTTGATTTCTGGATCCTTGAGTACTGAAGACGGTTTAGTACTCATAGACCCTTTAAGTTTGGCAATCCTAGTTTTAACGAAAGATCTAACAACCTTTATCCAGTCGGATAAGGATATTCTTAGCAGGGTTAGCTTTAGCTCTTAAAAAGTATGAGCATTTTAAACATTAGCAAATTTTTAAATTTAGGAGCAAATTTATATGTTAAGGAGCCAAAAAGATAAGTAACAAAAATGGCTTAAATATAGTTTACTATTCTGTTATATAGATTTTCTTGATAATGAAAAAATTGGAACATTTATACCTGTGTTAAAAAATAGTGGTTTTTATCTGCATCATAAAATTGATAAATATTTTGAGACAACATTTTAGCCGAAAGCTTTATTTTGGAGCCAAAGAAGAGCAATTTGTTTTTTTTTTTTTGCGAATGGCAGAGCCTGCCTTAGCAACACACGTCTTACTTTTGCAGCACTATGCTATTGTTTTTCCAGGTACTATACTTCAAGATGGTTATTATGCTCTAGTGGGTCCTAGGTCCTTGTAGTGCTGTCCGACTCCATCGGGTGTCGTCCCTGTATATGTATGTAATATGACGCCATGTTTTGCTGACGACAACCGAGTGAACCACACAGTAAAAATCAAAGAAAACACTAAATATTATATTTCAATTCTATGAGATCATTTAAAAGCATAAGACAAAAAGTTAAATTTCAACTTTGAAATGTCATGTGATGTAGGTAATACATTATTTCGTCTTCGGCGCAGGAATTATACTCCCACAGTCAATACTGTAGTAGCACATGTCCCTCAGGAAGTATAAATAGTACACCCAGTTTGACCTTGCCGTTGTGACCTTAAATTTGAATATTCAAACAAACATAACCACTGTGTAATTTAGGGGCTATAAACTTATTCTTGTAACACGATCTTAAGTTGATATCTAAAGAAAAATGATAGTTACCGGGTTTTTATTTAAAACATGCTGTCGTTCTTAATCACACTGTCTATTATTTCAATCTAATATTCAAATTTAAGTTCAATCGACCAGGTCAAACTTGACGCACTATATCGTCATATTAGGATAAATTACTAATCAAACACAAACATACCAATTCATGTCCAAGTCGCAATTTTGAAACTTGCAAATTATGTTTAAACACGTAAACTTCCATTAGGAAAATGAGGCAGAGAGCTCCCGAAAAGTAAGACGTCTTTTCTTGCTACTCACACCCACAGTATCATTGCGTCAAAATGTAGGGAAATTGCAATTTTAATTGAGTTAAAAGAAGTTGATAAATTATCTCGTTTGTTATTATGTAACTTAATCATATAAACACGTTAAAGATACAATTGTAATCCACTTGTCAATTTAGTTTATTTAAGTGCTAGGTTTCAATATCAAATGCACACGTTCAAAAGGACAATTTCTATATCCGGGTATCTAATCACACCTTGTTTTTTGTTTGCAAACTGTAAAACGTTACCTTAGCAATCGACAGATTACCATTTTTAAAAATTCGTCGCCAAACCAACATAAGAAACCATGTTTTAATTACAACACGAAAGCAAAGTACTTGAAAATTAAGTCAAACACGTGAACTTCCAAAATGTCCACCAGGTGAGACCGAGAGCTCCGAAAGGATAAGTACCTCCTGTCTAGCTAACTACACCCCCACTTCCATTTCTTTTGAATTTTTCATTTGAAAAGTAAAATGCTAATTCCATTTTAATTTCACTCAATGTATAAAAATATTTCACTTGTAATCATCTATTTGTATTTTGGTGTATGAAGATTTGATAGTGTCTAACTGTATAGATATTTTTGCATCACAGAAAGAATAATATATAAAGAGCGTTCATCTTGCATCCACTTTACAAGATAGTCTTCGCGCTTGTTCCCGCTTGATTTGCTTTGATGAATATTATGGTGCAAGTTAGAATCAATCATTACCTGTAATGCCAGATAAGGATCTCAAACACAACTTTTTGTTCTAATAATATTATTATTTGGTACCTACTCCACAAGCGTCGTTATGGTCCAAATCTATCAGAACATGGCTGGAATATTTTCCCATCTGGCGCCACAAGAAGTGATATATTATATCAATCTAATCAAAAGCGATTTTATGAATCACATATTATTTAGAAGGTTTTAAATGTTCTATACTTATCTAACAACTTACTTCCCTAAATACTGACAAATAGCATAATCCACAACGGTAAATACGTTGGGTATGGAGTATATCGGTGTTAAAATCTTTTCTGACCACATTTACCCACCTTCTGTATAGGTTGAGGTCGTTATGTATTTTACGACTGTGTGATTTTAATTGAATTGGTATTGTGATTTGGACATGTGTTAGTATGTTTGTTTCTAATTTTTATATTACAGACGAAGTACCAACATTTGAGAGTGGCGTACCGGCAATCTCCTCACAGGCATTTGGATATAATCCCCGTAAGTATACAGGAGAAGTAGCAGTATTTTGATAGTGATAATTTATGTGATATTCTCTCAGATTCGGATATGATATTGTATCCAACACAGCACAATACAAGTTTCTGTAAGTATAAAGTTTGCATTTGAAAGAATGGTAAACATATAAACGATGTACATCAACTGAAAATGGTGTAAGCAAATTACCCTCCAATACTTTCTAGATTACCCTATCAGAGATTCGACTATGATAGTGTAGTCAGCACGACGACACAATACAAGTTACTGTATAAATACGGATTATGTACACAGTGTGTATGTACAACCCTCAGTATCAGGCATCGTCCTTTTTTTAGTAGCCGTATCACTACGAGTCACGCTTACGCAACGAGCAGTGATACGGCTACTAAAACAAGGACGAGACCTGATACAAAAGGTTGTACTACACACTATGTATATGATATTTTTATCTCACATTTACAACTAGATTATTTTAAATAATAAAAATAAACTTTATGTGAAAAAATATATTATTTCTACACCACAGAAAAAACACTGAACTATGTTATGACATATGATCCGTAGTAATGACGTCATTATTTACATTCGACAAATCGGAGATTCACCAATGACGTCACAATGACAAATCCGACGTGAATTTTACCGCAAATGTTCACTGTGGTAATACAAGATTCTGTATCATGCGTGTTCGATAAAACTTTATTTCGGTAAATCAGATAGAAACACTCGTCTAATGTTACATAAATAAATACAAATAAAGAGGCCATACAGGCATTTGAAAGGTATTTGGATAGTACGTTCGCTAAATATGTAAGAAGTCTCAGCACTTTCCAGCGGTGTGTCTTCTTTCAATATCCCATGAGGCATTCGGATATGAACTAAGTAAACATTATTCAATTAGATCGTTTAATATTTATCAAGGACAAGATAATTAATTAAACACTTAAACCAACGAAATGAGACTGGGTGCTCTGGAAGGGTGAGCACAATCCTGTTTTGCTAGCTACATGTTTATATTTAAAATTGAGGATGAAAGAGCAATAGAACTATTGGAAGTCAACTATATCCAGGGGAAGTTTGGCATATTACCGATAAAGAGTTAAGTGAATACGTAAAAGTTCATGCCTGTGCCTGAATCTCAGCCAATAATTATTTTGTTAGCATTGCAGCTTGTTGTGTTTTCATAATATTTCCATAGTCGGACCAGGCTCCACCATAGCGCATTAGCAGTGCAGTGTAAATATGAAAAGGAACTTGAAGAATCAGTTATATTTGCTTATGACTTGCACCTTTCCTTCAAATTCAGGATTATTGGATCTTGTTTATCAAAAAGGCTACAATACTTTGTTAGGATTCTTCAGTATATTTGTGTCTTTCTGTCCGTATGGTTCTATACGAAATACCGAAATCAATGTTTAACACTAGATTGATAGAATCTGTCACCTGTTTGTGACCGATACCGTATGATCTCAGTCGAGGGTGATGTGATGTAACTTTTATCCCAATCGAGGCTGTGCCGAGATTGGGATATGTTGCATCACATCCCTCGTGACTGCGGTAACCCGTATCGGTCACAAACAGGTGACAAATTCTATTTCTCGTACCATTTATGATACGTACAAAACAAAACACGTACCCTGATTGGGCCTCTTGCATTCCTTTGGGCATCTAATGCATTATACAAATCCGCCCCTTGAAAGTAATCCCATCGACAACTCTTCAAAGTTTTAAAATATCAACGATTTGTATTCAATGCAAATATAAGACAACTTTGACAATGAAATATTTTCAATAAAAAGTAAAATAAGACATATTTGAGAAGAAACTCTTTTGTTTTGATGACATCCTGCACAATGATCGGATACGTCATCCTGATTGTTTAATTGCCGCGTGAGGCAGTACCAGACAAACTGGACAAGACAGAAAAATCTAGCACTAGTGTGCGCGTGAGATTTTTTCTGTCTGAGGTACGAGAAAGAAAAATCTAGCACTGATGTGAGCGTGAGATTTTTCTGTCCGAGGTCGAGAAATTTACATATTGGCTTACCATTTATATACAATAATACAAAGGGAATGGTTTTTTCAGACGTTTTTCAATTATGAATGGGACATATTGATGTAACGATTAGAAAAATGAACAGTTTTTTTAAAGATATACAGTGTTAGAACCAAGACGTTCTTTGTGTTATTCTGTGAATCCACATTTAGTTGCGACAAAATGTAAAACACACTTAATTTAATAAGAATGACGACTATCTTTGACGACTGCAAGAAGTTATTTAAGATTTTAGCCACGGTTTTTTTTCAAGGCTAATGAAGAATTAAGTATATTTGATAAAATTTGGTACATAAAACTATAATATTATTTGTGTTTATTTTTATTTTATGTATTATTCCAGTTTTTATTTTACAGCACTAGACAGACGTTTCAGAAAACAATTCCTCGTCAGATGTGCTTGGATCAAAATTGCGAAGCCAAAATTTTTCTAGGGTATGAAAAGTATCCAAAGCACAAAAATACATTTGAATATTTATTTTTTTATTCAGATTATTCCAATTTAGAGTTTCTTGTTCGAATAAAAAGTAAATCTTCATGTATCGCCGAAAGAATCAGTAAACGGTACGTTCCGGAAGAGTTAAGTAGAAGAGGCATTCAGGTAAATGAAAATACACATGCCGTCTGTATTTTGGTTTACTTTCCATAATTTTCAGATCGAACTTTGCACAGTACAACTCAATGCTCATTCATTTGTTTATTTAGGCTTGTTTTGGATTTGAACAAAAAAAAAAAAAAAAAAAAAAAAAAAAAATTCAGGGTTATAAGTATTTGTTTTGCATTTACCAACATCTTACTTATGATTCTCAGTTTTTATGACTGTAAATATACCTAATTTCACTGGGTTAAATTTTCTCGGATTTTCTCTTATTGCCTTTTTCGCGGGGTATAATTTTGGCAAATTATAAAATTAATAATTCAAACTTGATTATATATTCAGTCGAAGTAAGTTTATTTTGTCATGGTGGGGTATATGGTCGTGTGCGCAATGTATGGCATAAGGTTCTGTCTGCAGACAATATTGTACTCACTATGTATTATTTTACGCTTGGTAAATTATCGCGAAAAAAATTCGACCGCAAAATACGCGTGATTTATTACACCGCGAATACGACTGACCTGATAGTCAATTGGTTATTTGCGACTCAATGATGCAATATGTGGTGACAATAATTTTTTCAAAAAAAATTATAATGTGTTGTCAATATATCCAGTTGAATCTATACATCAAAACGGTTCACGAATAGCTGTAAAAATGCAGATGAGGTTTTAAATAATATATATTCAATCGATATTCGGAAACTAGACGTAACTAGATTTTAAAATTCAAATAAACTATTGATATTTCAGATTTCACTTGACGAATTTGAATCCGAAAAAAACTATCTGCATAGACTAATCCTGTTCAGACTACATTGTTGTTATTACCAGAGATGTTTCTGTATTTTGTTGATGGTTTTGAGTTTTTTGGGATTTTGGATACCAGGCATAATATTAGTGACCTATGCTGATTACGATGCCGTAAGTCTAGGAATTGGATTGGTGCTCACTCCAGTTGTTTTACCTGTCTGTTATCTAGTATGCAGCATAATAAGGATTAAGGTTTGTATCGTATGCAAATGAAAATACTTTAAACAATGTATATTTACATTTATCAAATTATGGTTTTAAGTTAAGGAGCCCGATCGTATCCAACATTCTACTTTTAAACATAAAGCATTTTTGTTTCGGGTTCATTTCTAGCTGATGACAATTTGATATAAACGAAAGCATCTTAAACGGGGAGAGGTTGGTTGGTTGAATGTTGCTTAACGTCGCACCAGCAATTTTTCAGCTATTCGCGACGAGAACTATTTAACTAATCTCTATGGATTAATCTATGAACAATTTTGTGTATGCATGTGAAGTGTTAGTGTGTTGTATGGTCTGCCTTGTACTAGCGCGCACTCAGGGCGACCTTACCGTGCTAGCTCACACGCCGAGTCAGTACGCCGCAGACAAGCGTACCACTCCCCCAGTCCATTATACTGATACCAGGTGAATCAGTAAAGGCCAACGGTAAGGAAAATTCACTTTCCCACATGTGGTCCGAGCGGGACTCGAACCCACAGCCGTGAGAGACCCTGGATTTGAAGACTGACGTCTTATCCACCGCGCCCTCTTGAACGGGGAGAGAAAAATCCTATTCAATTAATGTATCATAAAGGAAGCGGGGGCATATGTGCCATATTGACACTTTACTCTTTTGATTTTTTATAGAAAGAGAAACAACTTGATAAAAAATTTTCGCAAATGAACAGACGAATGATGAAACATCAGGTCATGGTTACTTACAAAACGTCAAAATTGAGAACTGGATTTGTCGTATCCTTCTAGCTAAACAAGAGGTGTCATCCTTCCGGAGCACGCGGTCTCAATTCCCTGGTAGAAGTTTATGTGTCTAACCTGTCAGTTTGACTTTTTACTTCTTATATAGATATGTACAATAAAATGTTGTGTTTTGGGATCAATGAAAGCTTATAAAGATAAACATCAAAACAAATAAATCTTGGGAATTCAAAATAACGTGGAGATTTAATATATACAAACATTATAGAACAAAAGAAAGTACATGGTGAACACATAAACAGGTTTATGTAAGTACAACGAAAATAAGGATCAATAAAATGGAATTCCAAACGGATCCATCACATTAAGCAAAACTTAATCAAATGTTTAGTCAACAATAAATAAATAATTTAAATTAAATTTTACCGTAATTACAAAAATATCTACTGAATTTTAATGAATAACATGTCTTAGAAAATGAATGAAATTTAAGCAAAAATAGGCGGGGTTATTGTTGAGGGTTTGATGTTAATTTGTAATTGAATCGATATTTCGACGTTGTCGTCATTTGCATTTAATTTTTTACGTAGGTATGCTCTTGGTATTTGTAATACATCATAGCATCTATAATAATTATAATAATACTTATAATTATAATCGTATGTTGGATTCTTGTTATGATATACTTAGTTTTAAAGCTTTTTAATGTGGATCACGTCACTTCATAAAAATAAAGTGGGAAACCTTAAGAGCCATGGGTTACAAATTAATACTCAAGTAAGTATCCATGCTCTTGAGAATCACTTGTCATACAAGTGGATGTCTGGACGATCTCAAAGTGCTTAGTCTAGTTTTTATTTCCTCGTTGTTGCAGCGTGTTTGTTATTGAAATTAGTGATTACTTTTGTATTACTTTTTCTTTGAGCATTTTTACAGCGTTCTGATTAGTGCTGTAAAGTTAAAACTGGTTAAATATGTAGTTTTAACCATTGACCCGGTATCGCTGCTGGTGGATGTTTTCCTGAGGATTTCATAAACTCAGTAGACAATAATTTTGAATATTCAGAAATATTCTATTCTCTACATTTGCTGCTACTTAAAACATGACGTTTCCTAAAAACTAAGGTATACTCCCTAATGCAAATTTTCCCACATCTAAATTTTGTTAAATATATTTTGTACATATGGATAAACAATCAACAACCTCTTGAAAAAATGTTGATTTTACCTTCTAGTTAGTAGTATAACTAATGCACAAGTTTAATCTTTAACAAGCAACATTTACATTATGTGTACTAAAGGGATCAATTTTTGCAGTACGTATGTTTAAATATTTGGAAAGAGAATATGACTACTTAAATCTTAGTTGTTAATAACAGTTTATTGAATTTAATATGTTTTATTTATGGACAAGTGAACTCCTTAACAAGCAACATTTACATTTTGTTTACTACAACTATCAACCATGTCTGGTGAGTATCATGCATGTTGTTTTATTTATTTGATTCCAAACAAAACTATACTAAAGATTCCATCAACAAAATGTTGGAGTTTTTGGTAAAAACTTATTTGACGTTTGGTTTTATAATTTGCAACCAAACAATCGTGTGCTCTGCACTATCGCTTGCTGATTTGTTTCTTTATCTTTATGACCATTGCTTGCTGATTTGTTTATTTTTATGACCATTGCTTGCCGATTTGTTTCTTTATTTTTATGACCATTGCTTGTTGATTTGTTTCTTTATTTGTATGACCATTGCTTGTTGATTTGTTTCTTTATTTGTATGACCATTGCTTGCTAATTTGTTTTTTATTCTTATGAAGCAGAACATATACAAAATCTTGTTAAATCTGGAGAGTAGACTGTCGCCAAATCATTCAACTCCATATACATCAACTATTAAATATATTGCTTCGAATTCTTATTTGCATTCTTTTAACAAATGGATCTTTAATTGATCTGTCAAAACATGACATATGCTGGTTAGGATTTTTGTTCCGTAACGACCGTCTGGTGCTTAAAAATTAAAGCGGGTTTAGTAACAATTATCTGACATTTTGTTTACATCAAGCTGTATGTCACATATGTATAGAGAAGTATTAACAAATCGTTTTAGACTTTATTTAATTTATCCATCATAATACGCTGAAACCGCAGTCTTAGGAAACTTCTATTACTCGTGGTTATAGTCATGTTGTGCCACATTGTTATGCCAAACTAGGTGAACATAGAATCAAACCAGCGATATTAGAGGTTTAGGTCGTTTTTTAGCATATTATGTCAAGCTCATTTCTTAGACCCTTTCTTTTATATTTTATAAAATGTAAATCAAAATTAAATTGCATTACATACCTTAAAATTAGAACTGGGAATGGAAATGGGATTATTCTTTCTTTAAACTAAAAAACCTCTCATTCGTTGCCAGGAAAATGAAAACACACGATGCTTTTCAATTTTTCTTAATTTTTCTCTTTCTTAAAATTCAATATGTATTTACAATATATGTTGTTTAACGATGCCGTTTAAATTTTTAAATAACAATTGTTCTACTTTCAAGCTTTGAATGCCTTGTGTCGAAACAAAATAAATTTCACAAAGTGTCTGAATTATTTCAGGATCATTTGCGAACTGTGCTAGAGAAGAAACGTAATGAGTCTAAATCTCTAGTCCCAGAGGAATCCTCAGTCAATGAAATTTCTGACGTTGGGTGTTCAGCAGGACAGATAGATGAAGATCAACACGGTAGCAGAGATTGTTTGATTCAAGTAGAGGACGAATTGGAGGAGGTATTTTTGTCTTTGTTTTGTATGTTTTTTATGTATATGTTTTAAGTCTAGGTTGCTAACGATGGGATTTAAATGGCAAACATCGACACTTCTAGACTGACAAGAACCAATACGAGGGCTTAGGTGGTAGAGTGATCGCTCCGTATGTGGGAGGTGATGGGTTTTAACCACAGACAGGTCTGACCAAGATTTGAAAATAGGTAATGACTGTTCTTTTGCCAAGCGTTCGGCATTTAGAAATGAAAGTCAAACAGTCCTTCGGAAAAGACCTTACAAACCGATGCACCGTGTAACGACAGGCGCTAGTTTTCAAATCTGTTCTTTGCTTAGAGATTGCAATTTGTACATGGACTGATAATTTGGTTTTTAATTATCAAGTGGTGGGTATATAATTGTGATAATCGATAAAAGGTTTATGTAGTGAAAATGAATTTACTTATGAATCAATCATGCTCAATGTCATGAACACATTTCGGTCACAATTTCTGCAATTTCACCTAAAGCTGTTGACGTCTCGATATAAGTGAACTAGAAAGAGGCCTTTTATTTCAGAACATTATAATCCAAAGAAAAATAATTCACATATAGACATTTATATCTTCCAGAAATTGAAGGATATGTTAACTAAAGATTCTGTAGAGTATCTTCGATTCTACCTGGACGAAAGGCTTCCACAGTCAACGCCATCTAGCCATACTAAACACGTCATTTGTTTGTGCCAGTTTGTTGAAGATAAACATAATTTATCAACCGCGTAAAATATTACCGGCAACGGTTTTAGTCATTTCTTTCAAAATATCGAAAGTATTTCAGAATCAACAGTTTGTATGATGTAGAATGGGAGTATGATCTGAAATATCGACGCCATTTTGCAGAGATAGACGTTATACCTTATGTCTCTGATTGGTTATAACATTTCACACAGCCGGCCTTGTTTGTATTATCTGTTACCAAGTACATTTGTATTTGTTTTTCAGTTTCTAACTTTCTTCTATTTCGAGAAAAAAAATATTCAAATATCTTAATTGCTACAAGAAGTTGAGCAGTGACAATCGACTATAGACAAATTATCGACTAACACATTTCTGTAGTCTTAACAATTTTCAATATTATTAAAATCAAGTCAGTAAGTAGATTAATCACTGGTTTAAGGTAATGGGGTTCAAAGTTTTTAATTCTTGCGTGATAAAATAGTAACAAGTGGCATATCCGTTTATTCTTTTACGATGTAGCTAATTTTTTTGTAAAATCTAGTCAGTGTTTGGTTTATCTCTTTGTTATTGAACAACATTATAACCTTTAAATAATTATTTTCTATCTGAATTTTAAGTGAAACACAAACGATCAAGAAATTTCTCTAAGTTGAAGAATTGATAGAGAGGCATAGCCTATTTTGATCAGATCAAAAGAACAAACATAGTATTTGTTAAAAATGTTTTAAAGGCTATGATTGCGACAATTGCCCCACACACATATAGCTTTGAATAATTAGCCATTCTTACGCTATAAGGGTCCTTAAGTAAAATAAATTTGCAAAATTTTATTTGTTGTTGTATTTTTGAAGCATACACATCGGCTTATGCAAAAATAATAAAATAAGGGAACTCGACCCATAGTTGTAGAGAAATTGCCAAAAAACACATAGTCATGTTTTCTTACAAAATATATTTATTTTCTTTATTTCTTTATTTCTGCATTATGATCTAGTTATTCTAAAGACCCTTTTTGCTTACGGGATGCCATATATTTTGCTGACTAGTATCCCTTACTATGTATTTGTTTATTTAAGCAAAGGAAGTATGTTTTGTATATATTTTTTCATATATATAAAATGTTTTATAAAATAATAATTAATAAACAATTGAAATTACATGTAAGTAAAGTATTTAACCTTATCTGACAGTTTCATAGTGTAGTTTGATTTTGGATGGTGATGTGGATATGGATTAGCATGTTTGATTTGAATTTTATAAGAAAAGCATACATATATGTGATCAAAAAAGTGTGCGCCTCGTTTAATAATGATTGGTGTAAGCTTCTCAATTTTTGCTTGAGGTACATGTAACATGCTTCGCCTTTTATGCAGTTTAATACAGCCAATTATACTTTGCAAGTTCATAAAGACATTGGAAATTTATCTCTTATTTCTTAAGTTAAACACAGGCGGTTAAAATACAAATTGCTTTATTTAATTATTAAGCGCAAAATGATCAATTCTAACTAAATGAACATATTAGATGAAACTCATTTTAATTAAGGATAGGTGAGAGAAAAGTTAGAAAAAATAAAGCAAATGTTTTTCATTTTAATTAAGGATAGGTGAGAGAAAAGTTAGAAAAAATAAAGGACGCTAATTTGAGTTTTCTTTTTTCACCGAGCTCGTATGTCAATTTATTTCATCTTAATTATTTGACTCATTAAATACATTTTAGTACATAACAAGTCACATAATAAAAGCTTGGTTGAATCACACTTTTTACGCATTTTTAAGCAACAACCCAACGTATGCTATTATATATATGTTTTTTTATTTTAAAATGTCTTTGCCTCATAATTTGGCACAATAACATGTATATATACATTATGTAACATATAAAACAAGGCAAATACAGAAATATACAAAAACAAGACATTGTATAAATTTTAGACTAATACAACAGATAGTCAGGGGTAAAAACAACATATTTCTGTATATCACAAAGACATTTAAGCCGCATAATGCACGGTAGTATAAAAAATAAAACAAATTGTACCCTTACCTAGCATCCGGTCTGACTTTGCTTTGTAATTGTGATTTGAACATGAATTGGTACGCATTGGGTTTTTTAAATTGCTTCAGCTAGAACATTTCTAGTTATATAGAATAATAAGAAAGATAGACGGGTTTATAAATAATATAAACCTATATATTACAATAACATTTAAATCACAAGTACAATAGTATAAAAAACAAAACAGACTACCCTTTGGAGCACCTGGTCTCACTTTCTTGGTTGAAGTACACGTGTTTTTCTTTATTTGTCGGTATCTTGCTTTTTCTTGAAAACAGAAAAATCTGCAGTTATAAACCCTTAATGAGAAAAATAGCCAGGTGTATAACACAATATTACATACATACTGTAAACGAATTTTTTTTTGCGATGTACTAGTTTTCGCTTATTACGCGGTCGTTTGTTTTTCGCGAAATTAATACCAAGCGAAAATTATATTATTAACTACGCAGATACGTCTGAATTTTCTAAACCGCGAAATTAAATACTTTTAAAGTATACAATAACATTTATACACAATCAGTATATTTTGTCAGAGATATTTGGTAGAGTGTTTATAAACGCAGTCGAGTCTACACAAATAGGTATTATTATTGTATCATAGTTCCATGTTCCTTTCTTTCACAATTTTAATTACACACGTGACGAAGGTATCAGCTTTACAAGAGTTACAAACTTTCCGGAGACTCGGCCTCACCTATCTGGTGAAAGTTCAAGTGTTAAAACTAATTTGCCAGCAAATTTTTACTTCGCTTTCGAATTGTAGTTTCGACGTGGGTTGGTTTGTTTGTTTTGGATGTGTATATTCACGCCTTCATGCGTTCATTTGTCAAAACCACCTATTTACATTATTTAGACTCTTCCAAGTTTATAAACACTCCATCTGTTTATCGTTGATGGACTTATATATTATACACAAAAGATAACACACTGTATAAACTATAAAATTTGAGACTAATGGCAGATATAACGGTATATAACAGTAACAATTAAAACACAGTAAACACATTTGTATTTAAAAACAAATTACACCCTTCCGGAGTAACCTGGTCTCATTTCCCTGTCAGAAGTTCACGATATTTACGAAGTTTGTCGGTTTTTAAGTTTTTACTTTGCATTGAGATCGTGATTTTGACATGAATTGGTATGGTTTGTTTTGATTTTATAAACTAGAAATTTACCAGTTACAGAAAATAATGAGACAAGAGAGACATGTAAAACAATATATACCTATATACATTACAGTAACAGTAAAAAAAACAATAAGTATGGTAGTGTATACAAGACAAAACACATTTTAAAAACTACGCTCGTGCATGTATATTATTTTAGAATAAGTAGAAAAATAGCCTGTGCATATAACAAGAGATATAGTCAAACAACATTGACCTGTCTGTTTGATCTTTAATTTAAGTTTTCATTATGAACGAGTTTATTTATATAAAGAGGATCTACGTGTTCATTTCGTCTACCTAAGGAAAATCACTAAATACGAACACTATTTATGTATAAACTGTGGACACTAGTAACACCCATGTCACGGGTGGGCTCCCCTGTATGAATGGTCAACCAAGCAGGTCAATGATGTTTGCTTATACCTGCTAATTGCAGTAATATTTAAAACAAAATAAGTTCAGTAGTATACAAAAATAAAACAGATCGTACTATTCCTGGGCACTCAGTCTCAAATCCCTGGTGGAAGTTTTCGTGGTTTACTTAAATTGCCGATTTCGAATTGATATTAACACTGTTTTGGGATAGCGCTTTGGACATGAATTGGTATGCTTGGTATTATGCGAAGGATATGTAAAACGGTATAAAGGATGGAACTACATATGCTTGTGATAATATTTGTATGAACCTTTGTACTTCTGATCTTATATCAGCAAATACATTTTGATTGTTACGGAAGTTATTTTTGCCATTTTACATGGATTTATTATGTTTGAAATTTACATGTTTGGTGGCTTTGAACGACAACAAATTTGAATTTAATCATATGTTAGTGATTACTTTTTTGCGAATAAAAACACATCATGATCAATGAGTAATTCTGCTGAAGAATAGCAAATGACAAAAGGAGAAGACAAAAAGTTTTACATTGTGCAAATATTTATCCAGCATATAAATGAAGTCCTTCGCCTTTTGTTGAGTTTTGATGCGTTTTAACAAAGATTTTAACTGCAATACATTAAACCAAGTTACCAATTTAAAAAAGTAAATTGATCAGAAAAATACCCTACCCTTTCTTGGAAGTGACAGAATTTTCTTGGGTCTCGGATACCCAAATATTGTATATTTTTCCAACAATTCCATTTCCATAATTTAGAGAAAAAAGAGAGGACAGTGTATCGTATGGTATTCGAATTCAGACAAATGAACAGTGCTGTATAACTATTGCTGCTTTTGACTTTAAATCTCAATTTTTGATTGAAAATTTAATTTTTTTAACTCTCAATTGATTTGATATATTGCACATTGAGTCAATATATAGACATCACCAATAAAACCATATACATTTTCAATCAAAATTAACTTCAAATTGTTTTTAAGTTGGGTTCCATAAAAATGAATAGTTTTTTTTAAATTCTCAATAAATTTGATAGATTACATATTGAGTCTATATATAGATATCACCAATAAAATCATTTAAATTTATTATCAAAATCAACTTAATGTGGCTGATATATGTTTGGTTCAACAAAAATAAATAATCCGTTTGAAACATACATGTACATGCATCCTATGTCACAAATATCTCTACCTGGAAGCACGTACAGGTCCGTTGAAAAGGTAGTTTAACCCCTAAATTTCCAAAAAGAAACGTCAACCCCTTGTGCAGAATTCTAAACACTTTTGTTTCATTATTTAACTGCAGTAGGCGTTACAAATTAAGATAAACTTTTTATAAGACTCTTAAATTACGTATACACAACGTTTTATCTACTTGTTGATAAACAATATCATAACGTCAAGTGATTTTTTAAAATTCGAACTGTTTAAATGTCAATTAAAATCCATAAAATTAAACTATTTTTTACAGTTGAACAATTAAAATCAAATAAATTTCTAAATTCAAAGATAAATATATTAGAAATAGTTGATCTATGATGCGAATTTTATAAAAATTGTTGGATTGAAATTGAATTTTCAAATTATACTGGTAACTGAAAAAGCGCGTCCAATCCAGATATATAAGACGAATTTGAAGATTTTATGGTAAAATTGAAATAAGGTCAGAGTAATTATAATTTTTTATAAAAATAATTAATGAATCAGCTCCGTGTGTTTTTTCTGTCGTGTATTTTTGATTCATTTTCCTTTAATAATTTTGGTTGCACTTCTATCGTAATATTCGACAAAGTTTACACCAAACTTTATATAAACTCAAAATATACCCCTTCTAGAATAACCTGGTAATTCTACGCACATGTCTATGGATAAGGTTAGTTTAAACAATATTGTATTTAGATCATAAAATACATAAATAAATAAAATACAAGATATACAAATGTAAAAAATAGGATTCGGGAACAAGCCAGGTGCTTCTAATAACCCGTCTCCATATCTGAAAGTCACAGTTTTTGACCGATGAATATATATAAATATATGTGGGGAGAAAAAATATTATGAATTATGAATAAATCAGTGTACCATAAATATGCGAGTTATTTTTTAAAGTCGCTTAGTCAGTTCAATATATCTTTGGACAGTTGAAAAAATTCATTATTTTGTGCGTCGGATTAATTTAAGGATGGGAGTAGCTAAGGATAATCAAAAACAAACATACTAATCCATATTCGAATCACAATCCAGAATCAAAGTTAAAACTTTGGAACTGAACGTTTGGTTATACACGTGCCTAGATCAAACTATACTCCTCGAAAGTCCATGCAAAGTCACTGGTATAAGATAACAAAAGCAAAGGGAAAGAACGAATAATGACCGTAATCAAAGCAAGAGGAACATCAATAAGATAATAACTCTTAGTTATGTAATTTTTAATGTATAAAAGCTGTTTTTCAGAAAATAAGCCATCTTAACTCTGTAGTTCGTCTTAAATACAGAAACAAGGGGGCTGTCGTTTCTTTTTGGAAATTTAGGGGTGACGTTACTTTTTGAACGGACCTGTAAATTTTGTTTTCCCATTGGGTATCTGGCAAAATTTCATATACACAGCTGTCATAACTCAATCGACGTTTATCCTAATTACATTAATTCAAAGAAAACACTGTTGTTCCAATTTTCACTTTATCTTCCAAAAAATTTAGACAACTCGAAAGAAAATCCATATAAAGATCAAAGTATCATGCACTTCGAGTTGGCGCCGCATAGTTTTAATTAGTTAAAACAACAAGAAAACGTAGATTTTTTCTGACTGGAACCGTTTACCAATCCTTCTTTGTCCTCAACATATTCACATAGACAAATGACGTGTCGTGTATGTCGTGGCGATGTTGATGTAGGAAGGGATTCCTCTTTAAATGACTTGAGGTACATGGAAGAATGCTTCAAAAGCATAGATGTCGCCTCCTAAAAAATTTTAAAACATTAAAACAAAACATCAATTTCAAACAAATAAATACAAGTTATACTTTCCTTGGTTTGATTATTTTCTTGTGTCATTTGTTTAAACTTAATATTCACCACTACTGTAGTTCAGTTGGTAGAATTATCCGTATGGGGAAGATCGTAGGTTAGAACCCCGGTTGTGTCTGACCAAGACTTGAATATAGGTACAGTTCTTTCGCAAAGCATTCTGCATTTGGAATTGAAAGTCCCGGGGTCTTTGGCCAGAGACCAGAAAAAATGATTGTCTGTGTCAAGACAGAGGTGGCACGTTAAAGAACCCGGCAAATTTCTACGAGAGCACTGCAAAGGTAAAAATGTCTGCCATTTCACCTATAGCTGGTAACGTCTCGTTATAAGTGAAATAATCTTTACTGGACGTAAAACCTCATTCAATCAATCATTTAATAAATGCTAAGCACATTGTTTCAATTTCAAACTTCATTTTTATAATTATTTATCATTCATTTATAAGATTCAGGTTAAGATTTTACAAATGACTTCAAAGTAAGTTTTAGAGGTTGATAAACTGTAACGCCAATGTTGGCTGTTAAGTATGAAAATTCGATGATATGTATAAGCAAAAATAATTAAAATGACCACATAGAAATAGAAATGGCTCTGAACACAATAGCTGACGTTAACAAATATTCGAACAAACAAACGTCCTACATATCAATTTATCGCAAAATATATAATTCTTAAGAAAAGTAAAATTTTGATAACACACATGGTGAGTGTGACTATCTTAACAGGGCGCGCTGACCCCTTCCGGAACACCCGGCCTCACTTCTATTGTGAAAGTTCAATTGTTTGTCTGGATTTGCCAGTTTCAAAGTTATTAATTTACTTTAGGTTCGTGATTTCAACCTGGTTTGGTATGTTTGTTTTTGATTGGAATTACATAATCCTTCTATGTATACTTGCAGTAATACTCGAGAGAGTACGAGTCCGTAAACAATTTATAATGAACATGTTTTACCTCATCGTAGTCGTCTATTAGTTGAACAGACTGTGGATCTGATTTGCTTCCATTCTTTGCTTTTGATGATTCAGTACGATCCTGATCCTGAAACACAAAAAGACAGTTTGTTTTCATCCTAGCGAATGCTATTTTTAATTTTACAGCATAGACGGCCGTTTTGGAATATAGTTCCTCATCAGTTGTCCTTGAACCAAAAATTGTGAAATCAAAATTTCTTGAAGGTTTAAAAATACTTTGCAGTATATTAAGACATAATTTACTAAAAACAACATAGTCTCGTTTCAACAAAGGTAATTTACAGCTAGTATTTTGTAAAAGCGAATCTTGTTTAATTGCATCTAACACGATGAGGTTGTGTGTGACACTAATTTTGAAATTTTGATTTTTTATCTGATATCAATGCTTTTACCAGACTGCTAAATCTTTGTTGTCGATTTGGGACTATCTTCGACTGCTTTCTTTTTAATGGCTACCACATTCATTTAAAAAATGTATAAAGTTTTTCGCTTAACCACAGACCTCTTCAAGATCGATCTCAATCGAACCATCTCTTCTTTGACATTCGCTGTTATATCGTAAAGTCATCTTAGTCGCTGTACGTCCAGACTCTGTGTGCGAGTTACACAAGGATCCGTTATGGGTTTGGATATTAGTTTGGTTTCTTTTCGCTTCTAGCACAGTTCGTAAATGATCCTATAAATAAATAATAAGTTTATCACCAAACTAAAACAAGAAATTTATGTGATATACTAGCAATATTGACCTGTCCATTTGGAACAGTGCTATTTATGCATAGTGATCACAGGTATTTATTATGTCTATATCATGTTTTACATGCATTGTTAATGTATTTACTGCAAATCCTAACATCACCAATATATTACACAAATATTACTACTGAAAGGTTAAACGGTTAAGTCAATGTTGCTTGCCTATACCTTAGGGTATTGAAAATATGCTGGCAATCATCGTTTCATAAGAAGAATAACTGCCCAAGTTAAACGTTCATATCTGAAATGACTGCAGTGTAAGCAGTATTCCGTAAAGAAGTATATAAAGATACAACTATAATTGTAGCAACAGCCATTCTGCTGTAAGATGGTGTAAGCATTTTAGGGAACAGTGTTGATAAACTAGTATTTCCAAATGAATATACTTTCAAAATGATTTTCTATCTCGTCTTATCGCAACGACTCATAATAATCAATTCCCTGACCCGTAATTGTGACGTCATTTTCATACTAAAAACAGGGGCATGTTTGTTCAAATTTGTAAAAAAAATATTTTCTAAGTATATTCAGAATAAATTGTTTGAAACTTACATTTCATGCTTTAATCAAAACGTTCAAGAAAATCCCGTATTATCTAAAAGCATTCTAAATCTACGACAAAATGCAATTTCATCGGCTTCTTCATATATACAACTCGTCCAGAAAGAAACGTCACCAAATTAATTTTCATAAAGAAACGGCACCCCTAATACAATAATAGTAGAAATAAAAATACAAATACATTTCATTTAAAAGTGATTTTCTTAGAATTATAAGCATTCGCATTTTGACGCCTAACCTTGAATCTTTTACTATTGCTGTAACAGTGTTAGGGGTTACAAAAAATCTGAAATTATCAACAGAGCTTTGGCAGTATGTTAAAAAGCACTGGTATCAGATCATTAAAAACAGAATGTCAATACCTACATTGAACACTACACCATCGAGTAAGAGTTGTTTTTCAAGGAAGACGTGATGTGCACAATACTAGCTGGAAATTAGCTTGTGAAAATACAAAACAATGCCACTGATTCTAATTAAGTCACTCTTAAATGAAATGTATTTTATATTTGTTCTTATTATTATTGTTTATGGAAGACGTTTCTTAATGAAAATTTGAGGGGGGTGACATTTCTTTGTGAAATGAGCTGTATACTACTCACCAGACATGGTTGATAGTTGTAGTACACGAAATAAAACTGTTGCTTGTCAAGGAATTTACGGATCGCCGATCACGCCCACAATGTTCCGACACTGGCTGTCATCACGGTATCAAAGCAGCGTCACGGCAACTAATGTCGTACTGGTGTTAGTGACGTCATTAAACGGAGTAATTCAGGCCGATTTTTCATTCTTTTTGCGTGTAAATAAATCTTGCTGGACCTTTGTCGGAACATTGTGGGCGTGGTCAGCGATACGTCAATTTGTCATAATGAAGAAATATTAAATACTTAATCTGATGGAATATCAAAAAACTATTCTTAATTGGGACGTAAAATCCCATTCAATCAATTAACTAATGCAAATAAATCGATGTAAAATGTAAAAAGTTATAATGTCTGATTTTAAAATGAATTTATCTTCGTCTATATCAAATATCCATGGTAATTTTTAAACAAGTTATCATTAGCAATAATTTTGATTTTAACGACTAGCGATTATTTTAAATAGAATTAAAAATAATATAAGGATACGACAAAATGATATACTCTTCTTAGGCATCTGATGGATGCCATAACCTGATGTTTCATCAGACGTCTATTTATTTGCGAAAGTGTTTTCCTATTATATCCATTTCGATACTGCAATAGAAAAAAATAGAAAAATGTAAATAATATGCATTTTATTTTCCCTTCGAATGTAACGGTTCATCAATTGTGGTTTTAACAAGTGTTTGTTTCCAATTAAAACATAGTAAGGTTTAAACAAAGGCCCATAAGTTCTTGTAAAAAGACGTGCCAAAGTGATTATTTTGTGTTCATGGCCTAAAACATTATCTTGAAATAATGATTTAATTTTCTTACTTAAAACCGTTTACTTTCGTAAAACTGACATAAAAAGAAAATCTGTGATTTCAGATACGACAACAACTTTCTGATAACTTGCAACGCTACTTGGATACTTAATGGAGTTATGTCCATTTTTATTCACAATTTCACAACCTTGATCCCCGTTCATCCATGAGCACTAATTGCATTCACAACCACAAAATTGCGAAATGTTTTAATGTCGGCTTGTGCGAAAAGTACAATTGTTTCAAAGTATTACCCTAATTTATGCCTGTTCCATTGAGTCATATTCAAACTAAAATTAACCTTAAGTAGCATGCAATTAATTGGAAATATTGAAATAAATTCCATACGAAACTAGGAGAGATTTCTTTTTTGTACAAATTGACGAACATATTTATTTGACACTAAATCTAATATGAGCGTATTACTAACCCAAAACAAACATACCCATAGCTATCTAAATCACAATTCAAAAGCAAACTTAAAACTTTTAAACTGTCAAATTAACTTTCAAAGGTAAAGCTCTACCAGTGAAGTGAGACCATGTGCTCTGGAACGGTAAGATCATTGCGTTTAGCTAGCTACAACTGGAAACTGGGTAAAATGGAATTGATAATGATGGAACATAGAACTATGAGAAGTCAAATGTTTGGATTCAGACATCATACTTATCAACAATACCGAAATGTTGGGATAAACTTTCTGAGGTCCTCGGCAGGTCTTGTCAGATAACTGCGTCAAAGATTCATTTGCAAGCAACCTGTATCGTTTTATAAAGTGTCCATGTCTTTATTTTATCATTAAAATGTTCAGTCCACTACAATACATCTTTGTTATATCATGAAGTGAACCACGTTGTTGTCTTCACTACATTGAGTCAATGTGATCATGCCATTAAATTCTTTTTTTTTTTTGGAAATCGGATGTCGTCGACAAATCTACAATTGTAGATAAAAATGAAGTTGTATCTTTGTTTGTTTTTTCATACCGGAATATGCCGAATTCTTTGTTTTAACACTTCTAAAATTCAGATCCTCATTCATGATATTATATATGGCTATCCATATGCAAAAATGTCCCTTCGGTAAACATTGTAGAATTTCACCTCTTGTTATATTTTTGAAGCAACAATGTTGGGATGTGCAAAAAATTGATAGAAGTGGAATCAAGCAATTAGTTGTGGCGAGATTAACAATAGAGCCATGTTTTCATAACAGTTCGTGTGTGTTTATTGTCTTTTTTGCTATTTTCCGTATTGTTTGGGTTGTCCTAAGAGACATTTTCGCTTATATGGATCTATCAACGATGCATACCTGAATCCTTATACTATATAACTTCAAGTATCCACCGTAGAACGCTGCTGCAAGGAATAACAATAAAAAACCATAGAAGTCACATTCATCATCTTCATTTGTAACATCATAATGACCAGATTTTGAACATCCTCCAGTAAATGCTATATATAACATAACAACGCTTGGTATGACAATACGATAAAAATAATTAGGTGCAACCACAGAGCAAAACGTTTGTTGTACAAACAAAACCCATCTCTAGGGAATAAATGTCTATTGATATAATCTTTTATCTCTTCATATTCTTGTTGTGTAATCTGCAAAATAAAAATTTATTTAAAAACTAATCAACATTTACCCGTTGTATATCGTCAAATAATACACAGGCCGGAGTGGTTACAGATAAAAAAACATGTAATTTTACAAATTTGAAAACGAATACTGCTACCACTAGAATAACTTGAAAATTTTATGGAAGAATGGCAGCAATATCATATTATTGTAATAAGTTATTTATATATGCTTAATATAATTTTCACATGAAATTGATTACAAGTTATATTTTATATTTCCTAAGTACATATATTATTTGATATCCTGATACCCTTCCATTTAATTTCACCATAAGATACATTTTATTCTTGAGGATCAACACTTTTTAAGTAGTTTTTGTGTTATCAAACTTGAAATAAAAAACTAGTTATGTTGTTTTATACATATTTTGTTCAAATGTTAAGATACTTTTACCTGGATGCCTCTTCTACTTAATTCTTCAGGAACATATTGTTTATTGAGTTTTTGGCTAAAGATATTTGAAGTCTTACTTGGTATTTCAACAAGATTATCTAAATTGGAATAATCTGAAAAAGAAACGTAAAGAAAGTAAAAAGAGATTATTTAACTGAACCATAAATATTAGCAACCAAGAATACCCATAAATATCAATGAAAGAAACATTAAAAATCCCCAAGTAATGCTTAGATAATGCAGGCCTAGGCTTATCAGGGACCTCAAAAAATTTTATGGCTGTCATCACCGTATGATGATAAAATTAATGTCTCTCTCTTCAGGGATGCCCTGGATAGATTTAACGTCCATAGTTTCAATGTTCCATTTACTCTATTATGATTACACATGTGCGGGTGTAGCTAGCCAAACAGGAGGTACTTACCTATCCGGAGCACCCGGTCTCACTTCCCTAGTGGAAGTTCACGTGTTTAAACTAACTTACTTATTACTTACTTACTTACTTACTTACTTACTTACTTACTTAACCTCTAAGCAGGCTGTTTTTATTTGATTTTTTGCAAACAAAAATATTTTATGTCTTTATGGCAAGTTCTTAATAGATCAATGAGGTTAATTTTATTTTTGCATTCAGACGCTGTTGTCTTGATTTAGGATTATTTTGTTAATAAGTTTTATGTTTTTGGAAGATCATATTATGATTTACTAACATTTGTCTTAATTTTGATTGCACACGTGGCGGGTGTTGCTAGCTAAAAAGGGAGTACTTACCCTTTCGGAGCACCCAGTCTCACTTCCCTGGTGTAAGTTCACGTGTTTAACCTACTTTGCAAGAAATACCAACCATGTTGTAGTATATAACCATGGTAACAACCACATCCTACCACTAATTGTATTATGGCTATGTCCCAGGTATTTTCGAATTGTTGGTTGGTCGAGTGTTGCTTAACGTCGCATCAGCAATTTTTCATCTATTCGCGACGAGAACTATTTTATTAATCTCGATGGATTAATCTATGAACAATTTAGTGATGCATGTGAAGTGCGAGTGTGTGTATGGTCTGCCTTGTACTAGCGATCACTCAGTGCAACTTTAAGGTGCTAGCTCACCGAGTCAGTACGCCGCAGACAAGCGTACCACTCCCCCAGACCACTGATACCAGGTGAACCAGTGAAGACCAACGGTAAGGAAAATTCACTTTCTCACATGTGGTCTTAGCGGAACTCGAACTCACTGTTGTGAGAGATCCTGGATTTGTAAACTGACGTCTTATCCATTAGGCCACCGCGGCCTTAATTTCAACATGTGACAAAACAATAACGAATCTATACTTACAAGGATTATATCCAAATGCAATGGAGGATATTGCAGGGACGTCACTGTGAAATGTTGGCACCTCGTCTGAAATAATCATGAATTTTAATACCATATCTGTCAATGAGCTCAAGTGGTCATGCGAAGTTTGAGAGCATTAAAATTGAACAATACACGAAATAGACTTAACCATGATAACAATATTATATTGACAATAGGTTCCACATCTGGTTTGATATTGTTTATGAAAACTTTAAAAAGTTCAAATTTTATTCAAAATTTTACACCAACATTATATTCGTGTATAACAGATCATTTGGCCTTTAATTTCATTGTTTTAGTTCACATTTCCATGTGATCTGTTTTTGTGACGTATTCAATTGCTCTAGACAACGCTATTATATACTTAACTTAAGGGTCACACTTGAGTAGGTAATTTCATAATTGTACCCCTTTTTCACGTTTTTCAACCAAATGGTTTTCACTTGAATTGTCCTACTTAGATGACCCTTAACTTGGATCGTACTATGTACTACTGATTTAACTTACTTAAGCGTATTATATAAACACTAAGTCAGATTTTATTTATTATATAATGCAGTTAAACCCTTTTCTCGTAAAAATACAACGCGTACATCAGAAAAGATCCGATAGACCGAATTTCACACAGTTCACGCAAACATGTGGCTTCGCCAAAAGAAACATTACCACATTTAATGTGTATAAAATTATGTTAAATAGTGTATTGTGTATTGTCTTTTTAAAACAATAATTCAAAGTTGTTTCTATTCATATGACCTCATTTTCTGATATCAAAATAAATAAACAATAAAATAAAGAATCAATGAATAATACAAAAAAAAAAAAAAAAAAATAGTCCGACGTCATACCTTGCACATAGGATCGTCACGCGCTGGTTTCCACGGTAGTGAAAGCGAAAGGTGTCATCACAATTTTATTACATAATTTTATTGTATGGAATATTGCGTGAGTGGGTAATGGTGTTTAAAGCCCCGAATCAGAATATTTCACTTATATCGAGACTTCGCAAGCTGTAGGCAAAGGTGCAAAAATTTAGGCTGTGTGTTGCGTTGATGACATTATACAGTGGATGATTTTATAATGCCATGCCTACCGTGACACAGGACCTCGTTTATCTTAAGTTCCCATCCGTATAATCATGACTTTCATTTAATAATGCCGAGTGCTTGGCGATAGTACAGTCACTACCCAGTTTCAAGTGTTGGGTCAGAACCGGTCAGTGCTCGAACCCACAATTCCCAACTTAACGAGAGACGCAGTGGTGTATGAAACATTGAGATTATATAATGTACTGTACATACCTGCAGCATTGATGGCATCAAGTAGTTTTGCCCACCAATCAACTTTCTCATTGTAATAGTCAATCCGTGTCAAAGTTTTCAAATGATCTGGTATCGTACAATTTTCAATTGCCAGTGGAATTAGAATTTTCTTTCTCATTTCCAAACTCATATAAAGCGTCATTTCCGTTTCATAACTACACCAAGGACTAGCAATAGCTCCGTTTGACAAAATGACAATAGTTTTCATCGAACCCATTACACAATGCTTTATGTTGTCTGTAATTAGCCATCCAGGTGTGAAATCTTTGTTGTGGTGGCAAATTTTATATCCAACATTTTCTAATCTTTCTATCAATTTATAAGCGATTTCCTGGTCAACTTCAGCATAAGAAATAAAAACATGATGTTGTTTTCCCGTTGGTAGATCCGGTATATTTGTCGTCGGTTGAACACTTACTTCTTCATTTTCCATTTTCGCTGTGTTAAAACTAAAACAATTGGTAATTTCTTTTAGTTGATATTATAAGTCACACTCAAGGCCCTCAAAAAGTTTTATGGTCGTCATCACGATATTGTTGGTAATATAAAGTCTCTGTACCGAAAATTACCCTGATTATATTTGACGTCCCGTACCCAAACGTGACTAGCGGGTGTAGCCAGGTGAAAAGGATGTGCTTACTACTCTTAGGGAGCACCCAGCCTCACTCCCCAGTTGAAAGTTCACGCGTTCAACTTAAATTACCAGCTTCCGAATTATTACTTTGTTTTTGGATTGTGATTTTGACTTGGACCAGTATGCTTATATTTTATCAGTATATATCATAATTCATTTCTGATACTTGATTGTTTTAGCAATACCACGTGATAATTTAATATCTTAACATATAAAATGAATTTGAAGTAATCATCAAAACGAGCATGTTTTAATTACCTTCCTGTATTGGTCTCTTGTTCACGTATATACAACATTTCACCATGAATTGTTTCGATCTACAGTCGCCATTTCTATTTCCCATGTATAGTTTATATACAATAACCTTACGCATAACCTATATTTAATACTGGGTTTCCCCTCCTGGAATTTTAGAAATGTGGAAAGGGACCATATCTTAAGGCTATAGACAGAAGCGATCATTGCTTCATCGATACACTTAAAATTTAGAATCGTTCGAATTTCTGAACTTTATATTTTACACCTTTCTTTAAAAACTGTAAAAAAACAAACATTATGAGTTGTGAAATTTTTATGCGAAAAAAAAACATTATTTATTGTTTTCAGTTTGAAATGAAAACAAACCAATTTCTAAAGTATCCTGAATTCTGATATCGATCTTCTGTATACATGTACAGTTTATTATCAAAAATAAGCATACTAATCCATGTCCGAATCACAATCCAGAAGCAAAGTAAAAACTTTGGAACTGACAAGTTAGGTCAGACACTTAACCTTCACAGGGAAGTAAGGCGGGTGCTTCGAAGGGTAAACACATACTGTTTAGCTAGCTACATCCGCCACGTGTGTATTAAAACAAGTGGTGTTATAGTGTACATTTTCGTATATATTTAACTTGTCATGGAATGGTATGGTTACAACACGCTGTTGGAAAAATATGTCAGATATCATTGATTGATTGATTGAACGGGATTGTATGCCCCAGTCAAGAATATCTCGGTTATATAGAGCCGTCACCAGCTACAAGTGAAGAGGAATAAATCGTAACCATTGAAAGGGCTTTTAACGTGTAATGCATGCCGTATGGCATTGGTTCTTAAGATCGCTTCCAAAGGACCCCGTTACTTTCATTCCTAAATACCGAGTGCTAGGCGAAAGAACAGTCCTTACTTTTTTCATGTCTTGATCAGACCTGGCGGATTCGAATTCACGACTTCCCACTTACGAAGCGAGCACGACTGAAAGAGCTACCGTAGTGACATCGTGTTGAATACTGGGAAGAAACAGAAATACATGCATTAAGGTGCATTTCACTGTGATAAGAATAGTTTTTCTTCCTTAATTTAATATTCTGAACCAAATCACCGACAATTCTGTCGACAAATAGAGAATGATTCACCTACCTTCCGTATTGGTCTCTTTCTCACTTTCATACAACATTTCATTGTGTTCAGAATTTATTTGATTTACAGCCGCCTATTTATCTGCATTGTATGTTAACAACCAACTTTCACATAGCCTACAATCAATACTAGGTTTCTTCTCTTAGTTTTCAAATGAAACCTATAAAAATAAAAGGGACCATATCAAAACTGACGGGAGAAATAATTTTTGAGGTTTTATATTATGCATTGTAACAAAAAAACCCATGTATATACGAATATTAAAGAAAAAAGATTTCTTAATCCCCGTTCTGAAATAGACCTATTTCAAAAATGATTTTACTCATAATACCAGATGTTTTAAGTGGCAGGAAGGAAAATGTATTTAATTTTTCATATTTTAGTTTTATTATATAAACAACCATGAAACAAGGTTGTAGGTTCCAACCTCGGGACTTGAATTTTTTTTATGTCTATACTTGGGCTGGAAAAAGATCGTTACTCAAGCCCCAATGTGTCATCAAAATATACAGGGGATACCTGGGATACAGGCATGTATTTATTTCGTCTACAGAAATTTTGACCTTTGCAGTGCGCTCAGGGAAATATGCAGGGAGTGTTCTTTCACCACGCCAGCTGCGAAACGGGGAATCGGTTTTATTTATAATAAAATATTTAGTTTATTAAGTGTCAAACAACTTTGACCTGTCCGCTTGACCTTTGATTCAAATATTTACCACGTGCCAAGTATATTCGTGTATTGGGAATACGGTGTTTATTTTGTCGACATAATGCGATTACTATAGGTACATACTATTAACAGTGAATCCAACTACTACCCATTAATGTGGGTGGCTCCTTCTATATGAATATTCCTAATGAAAGGTCAAACGGACAGGTCAATGTTGTTTACCTATATAGTCATATCTATACATAATTTTAATACAGAAAAAATTTATATGATTATATTCAGCCATAAATTTGACTTATGAGACACTATAAAACATAATATATACATATTGAATTTTTTTCTAGAAAAAGGGAGAATCATTACATCACATAAAATCATATAAACATTTTTCTGATAAATATATTGAGATAAAAAGGTTGCATGGGACCATGACTTAATTAAACATTAAAACCGTCATCATCAGTAAATCTACTTAAAATTTTAATATACATGTTTGCTTTCAGTAAAAGAGTAAAACGTAAACCTGAATAAAAGGGACAAAAAATAAAAATGCTTTAAAAAGGAGAGAAAAATTGTAACTGGGACGTCTAAATATACGCGCACTCTGCGGGAGCTCAGTTGGTAGAGTGCTTTCCCCATAAGTGGAAGGTAATGGGTTCGAACTCCGACCTGTCTTACCCAAGACTTGAAAGTGGGTAATGACTGTTTTTTCGCCAAGCATTTGGCAATACGAAATGAAATACGCGGTTTTTTCGGATTGGAGTATTTAAGCGTTAAAATAAACGAGGTCTAGTGTCACGGAAGGATTGGCACGGTAAAGAATCTTGCTGAATATGCAATTTATGCAACACACAGGTAAAATTTCTGTACCTTCGTCTATACTGGGGTATTTCACTTCAATACATGAATAATTTATTCCGGTTCATGAACATATGCGAGTGTAAACGCATAAAATATAGCGATGTCGTCTGCTACTATAAGCAAACATTGAGTTTTATGTTGGATCTGATAAAGAATCACCCACTCAATACATGGGTAGTACATATAGTGTTAGGATTCTGCGGCTGCTGATCCGTAAACAATGCACGTTCCCCATGAGGTAAGCAAATAAACAGATGTATCTGTTTCCCCTCAGATACATTTTGTACTGATGCAAAATAAATATTAAAATTAAAGGTCAAGCTGACAGTTCAATATTGTTTGGCTAAATAAAACCGAATTAACACAACCTTTTTGCTGCATTAGTCAACCAAGATTGATTAGAGAGTGAGTATGGAGAATACAAAAACGCACGGTAAGGGTTTTTTTTCCATACGTTTCTTTTTCATTTGCATCAGTCGTCTGCCTTTGTATTAAGTAGAGTATACTACATGTACTAGTACCACTTGTTGTGTTTTCATTTTAAATTAGAAACAACTCTCTCTCTCCCATCTCTCTCTCTCTCTCTCTCTCTCTCTATCTCTCTCTCTCTCTCTCTCTCTCTCACACACACACACACACACACACACGCTCTCCCCCACATTCCCCCCACACGCATGCGCGCAGTGGTACCGTGTATATTGTTGTGAATGATCATCGTGAAACACACACACGCGAGCGGACTGAAACAGTGTAGATAATAAGAAATCTTCGACATCTATCGAAAAATAGTAAACCCTGTTTAATAGATGGAAATGGCCGAATAGAAAAATATTTTTTTCATCTGGGTGCTATATGCATTTTCTACGAAAGCTTGTTCGTGCCACTTTGTTATCTGAATTTTTTTTTCTTAAATCGTAGGTACGATTTTTAAAATCGTATATATGACTTTTAAAATCGTATGTACGATTTTTAAAATCGTATGTACGATTTTTAAATTCGTAGCTACGATTTTTTTTATTCGGACGTACACTTTTTAAAATCGTATATACGACTTTTTAAATCGTACGGACGATTTTTAAATTCGTAGCTACGATTTTTTATTCGTACGTACGATTTTTAAAATCGTATGTACGATTTTAAAATTCGTATGTACGATTTTTAAATTCGTAGGTACGATTTTTTTATTCGTATGTACGATTTTTAAATTCGTAGGTACGATTTAAAAAAAAATCAAATTACAAAGTGGCACTAACAAGCTTTCGTTATTTTCTTTTGTGATCATTTTATGTTAAATGTTCGATTCATACACCTTTAAAACGCTTGTTAATATCATGTTAGGGTATACTGTAGTCTAATCACATTTTCAGCGACGAAAAAAACATGTTTTAAACACTAGAAGGAGGTTTTACCGGAATAATTGCGAAATTCCGGAATAGTAAGACACTTACCGTAATCTTTGCAAAAATCCGGAATATTTAGATCAATTCCGGAATTTTTAGATCAAATCCGAAATAATCGGAAAAAATCCGAAATAATTGGTCAAAATCCGGAATAATAAGAATATTTTTTACGGTACATTTTACGGATTCTAAAAATTCCGGCAAGTGTCTGATTATTACGGTAACTTGTCTGATTATTCCGGTAAAAATCTAATTATTCCGGCAAATGTCCAATTATTTCGGTAATTTTTTTAAAAAAAAATTATTATTTTTTAGAAAATTTTCCGTAATAATTGGACATTTGCCGGAATAATTAGACTTTTTACGAAATAATCAGTCATTTTCCGGAATAATCAGACACTTACTGTAATTTTAGATTACGGAAAAGTTACCGTTTCTTGTTTTTGATATTTCCCTGTGTTAATCAAAAGGTATTGGCTAACTTCTTCAACAGTTTTCAGTATTCAGATTTTAAAAGTAGAATTGAACACATTTAATTATTGTTAATATTTTTGTTTGATGCTTGTATTAGTTGCATTAATCTTGAACCAAACGTTAGTTTACCTGTAATTAATTTCTATTGTTCTCTCCATGGTCCACAACCATGATCCAGTCTCACTTAGCAAACATAAAAATCTTACATTTTTACCTTGAAATACCAAATGTATGCTAAGTGAGACTACAGGTAACAAAATAGTCCAATTATTCCGGATTTTGCCTGATTATTCCGGATTTTACCGGTTTATTCCGGACTTTACCAGATTATTCCGGATCAATTTGGTTTATTCCGGATTTGGTCTGATTATTCCGGATTTTCGCAATTATTCCGGTAAAACCCCCTTGTAGTGAAATGGGTGGTGTGATTCAAACTTAGATAACTTACTTGATATAACTTCAATAGACGTGAAATTTTACATGTCTTTTAAGTACATTTTTTTCATTGTTTCGGTATTTTTTAAAATATTCTCAGCTTTTAAAATTATTTTGCTTTTAACTTATATGAATATATTTCAATAAACTTTTTCGATAAAAGTTTGTTGAGAAATAAATACTTGATAGATTGCAATCTTGTTTTAAAAGCCTAAGTTTTTTTGAAAAAAATATTATTTTTCTATAGATCTACATGTTTATTTTTTTAATAATCACTGTAATGAATATTTAAAAAATAATCACGTAGATCTATAGAAAAATAGTTTTTAAAAAAAAAACTTAGGCTTGTTTGAGCGTTAAAATTTAGCAGTGAATTGAAAAGTACCGTGATATACTGATCAGACATACAGACACACTCACACGCACACACACACACTCGCAACACACAAAGCACGTACAACACACACACACGCACACGCGTTTACATAACGTAATTTATAATTAAACATCTATCACACACACACACACACACACACACACACACACACCACTCGCAACACAAAGCACGTACAACACACACACACGCGCGCGCACTTACATAACGTAATTTATAATTAAATATCTATCAAATATGCATATGTAAATAGTTAAATACTTCTCTCTCTCTCTTTTGTAAATATCTTTATCTTTCTATCAATTTCTATCTACTCTCCCATGAGGAGGCAATAAAGATTATATATATCTTCGCGAATTAGCATTTTATTTCCGAGAATAAA
This sequence comes from Anadara kagoshimensis, assembly GCA_021292105.1. Taxonomy (NCBI): domain Eukaryota; kingdom Metazoa; phylum Mollusca; class Bivalvia; order Arcoida; family Arcidae; genus Anadara; species Anadara kagoshimensis. Next base: position 41,287,555 of record CM037862.1, read on the forward strand.
ACCCCTCATCTCCGCGAATAATATATATAAGATGCATATTTCAATATTACATGATACGCATCATTTTAATTCAGATGCGCGTCTGACAAAAACTGGTTTCATTTGATTTTTTGAAATTATTATAAGAAATATGACCAAATTATTTCAACACATGTTATAAAAAACAGATCTACATATAGCATTTATGAAATTTTAGGTAAGTAATCCACGATCTTTTTATGGCCATATCGTTATTCCTCACTGAATTTAAGATCAAACTATGGCATGTATTATCATGTGACGATTGATTTCAAATAGCAATGAGTGAATCGACTGAATGAGTAACTTTATTTTCAAAAGTCAATAATTGCAGTGAAACGATAAATTTACTGAATTATTAACACAACTAACAATACAGTCCAACCTGCCTTAAAAGACACCTCTATATAAGAGTCGCCTGCTTATATAAATTCCAGTAGAATTTATCCCAATTGTTCTTTATTCATATTTGAACCTGTATATAAAGACCACCTGCCCATAAAGGATACTTTTACTGGTTCCCTTTGGTGGTTCTTATAGACAAGTTTGACAGGTTTGACAGGTTTGGCTGTACATTGTTAACATGGGGTATTCATGTAAGAATTATAAGAATTATTTATGTAAACCTCGTCATCAGTTAGATTTTTTATGTTTTATTTCTGCCTTGGTGAATCACACATACACACAAGCACAGAGAGAGAGAGTTATCAGTTTATAGATTTACGATAGGGTATATATAGCATGATAGGAATACAGAGAGAGAGAGAGAGAGAGAGAGAGAGAGAGAGAGAGAGAGAGAGAGAGAGAGATTATTGGTTGAATGGGGTGTTACGTCCCAATCAAAAATAATTCACCTATTTCCGGACGTCACCAGCTAAGGGTGAGATGGCAGAAAATTTTACCTTTGCAATGAGCTCAGGACAATGTGCAGGGAATTTTCTTTAACGTGCAACTCTTAATAAAAATCTTAAGAAATGATTGTAAAACTGGTGCCAGACGCTATGGTTTTCATTATTGTCTGATCGCCGTTCAAAGTTACAAGTTTTATAATCATTAGGTCTAAAATAGATTTTTCCTGTCTCGGACACTCCGGTAACACGGACCGACCGATGCAAGATGGCCCTGAATATGTTTATCCCAGCAATTGTGCAAGGGTAACTTGACCTTTCATTTTCAATTTTAATTACATGGCAACTAAACTGGAGGTTCCACTCCAATGTGTTTAACTGAATTTGCCATTTTTTTTAATTTTTACTTTGCTTTAAGATTGTGTTTTGGATTTTTTTACTTGCTTTGCAGTAAAGCCTAACTTATTTAGTTTAGGTTAATGTTTCCTTCGATCTTCTATCAAGACTGTTGCTATGACAAACTACAAAGCCATCAGGAACCTCTAACCCACAATCATCTTCATCATTATCATCAACAACAACGTCAATAATGTTTTGTTTCAGAACTCTATGCAGCACCAGTCGCTATCGCACCGTCTTTTAAAGACTTAGAAGATATATCACGTGACCTTGGATTTAAGTGTTCTGAGGAGGAATTGAATGTTTTCGTTAGTAAGTTCTATTAAAACATTTTGTTTGAACAGTTAAACGAGAGAAATAAGATCATGGCATTAGTCAATTTATCTGCAATATAGGGACAATTTTTTGTCTCCATTGCCAAATGTCTCCAGATAATCTGGGCCAACTCTATTGAAAATAGCAGTTTTAGAGAATTTCAACCAACATACCGTAGATCAAGGGAAGCGACATTTGTCCTCAAATTGTTGGTGGTGTCCCCTCTAAAACGGATTTTTTGGAGCTTATAATTATACCCGAATCTCTCTCTCTCTCTCTCTCTCTCTCTCTGTGTGGATGTTTGAACAGTTAAACGAGAGAATAAGATCATGGCATTAGTCAATTTATCTGCAATATAGGGACACTGTTTGTCCCCATTGCCAAATGTCTCCAGATAATCTGGGCCAACTCTATTGAAAATAGCAGTTTTAGAGAATTTCAACCAACATACCGTAGATCAAGGGAAGCGACATTTGTCCTCAAATTGTTGGTGGTGTCCCCTCTAAAACGGATTTTTTGGAGCTTATAATTATACCCGAATCTCTCTCTCTCTCTCTCTCTCTCTCTCTCTCCATGTATACATAACAACTTCCTCCGTTGCCATTGGGATATAACACTATAATTTTATTATATGCATTCAATGGCTGTAGAATAATACATGTGAAAATATACTTTTCTGTAATAAACCGCACCATAAAACAATAAAAATGACAAAATTTTATAGATGTCATGTGTACAACTGTTGTTTATTACTCCGTTCCTGGTGAAATCGACGTAATAGGATTATAGATCCCCCGTCTGTTTGTCTGTCTGTCCCTTAATAATAATAATAATAATAATAATAATAATAATCCAACTTGGCTGTCAGTTTGTTTAAAAAATAGTAATAAATGACATATTAAAAAGGCGAAATAATAGTTAAAAAAAGTTAACAATAACATAAACACCCATGCTTTTAATGCAAAGGACAGTATCTGAGTAAGATGTAACAGTGTTAGCCTCGTTTTGATCTAGTCGGTATAACAGATCACCTAATGTGAAACCCGTATATTTCTATTGATATGTCTTTATATAGTTGACCTGTAAGTCAAGTTCGACTTCCGCTAAATTTGGATTAGTTTTGACTGAGTTATGGCCCTTTGACATTTCAAGTTCACCAAACTGCGGATACCCGATCTTCGTTAAAATGAATTTTTTGCTTAATTCATTAAATAAATGCCCAGTATTTAGAATTTGTTTGCAGTGGTACAAAATCCTATTTTTTTTGTCTTGTTCGATTATTGTTTATGTTGATTGCCAAGTGCATATCTTCAGAAAGAAATTTCTTTTCAAGTTTCTCTTCAAGACATTATGTTTATGACAGTGAATGACGCTACATTTCGATAGAAAACCAAATAAGTCTTGAATACTAGTAATGTTTGATATAACTCACTTACTAGTCGTAACTGAAAATTCTGTTTGCGTATCCGCGATTGTCATTAAGTATTTCGGATGTCATGTGCTACTTTTGAATTATATTGTTTTATAAAAATGCATAAGTAGCCATATGACACTGTAGAGACGAACAATGTTGGCGCTATGGAGATTTTACATGCCGAAAATGGTGATGTATTCACCGGAAGTGATGCCCTTGTTGACGTTTTACGTCATATGTACAACAGGATCCGTCATTTGCCTGGTTTTTTTAACATGTATATGTTTAATCCCTACGTCCTACGTTTTACTCTGTGCAGAAATATTCTAGGCTAATTACGGATGCGCATACAGTTATGACTATGCATACAAATCCCTACTTCCTACGTTTTACTCTGTGCAGAAATATTCTAGGCTAATTACGGATGCGCATACAGTTATGACTATGCACACAAATCCCTACTTCCTACGTTTTACTCTGTGCAGACATATTCTTGGCAAATCACGGATGTGCATACAGTTACGACCATGCACACGAAAGGGAAAAAATCAATCTTTTTTTCATTTTCTATGGAAATAAAGCATAATTCATTGTCACAAACACAATGGATTGAACATTACTTTATTCTTGTACCGATATGTATTGTAGAGAGTTCATCAGGGATACTTAAAGATTACCAACGGCTGAACAGTCTTGTAGAGGAACAACTACCAGTGAAATATCCCCGGTGTCCGGGACATAAGGAAGCAAAAGACCATGCTTGGTACGTATCCGCTCCCCGGAACATTACAAGTACATGTAAAATACCCCTGATATCCGGGTACAAGGAAAACATAACTCTTGGTACGTATCTGCTTCAAAGAACAGTTTCCAGTAAGATGTCCGGGTATATGAAAAAAAAATGCTTGGTAGGTACCAGGCATTCAAATTGTAGGTATATTAAACACATCATGTTTTGGTCTCGTCTCGGTTGGTAATGGTTGACAATATGGACTGTCACTCTTTCAGAGATATAATATTAATATCAATTTCATGTAGAAATTTTATTAAAGAAAAAATGAAACATAAAGACGTCAATATAATACACAAAAGATTGATTGAATTATTGATTGGGATTTTACGTCCCTGTCAAGAATTTGTCACTTATATTGAGATGTCATTAGACAGGTGAAATGGCAGATATTTGATCTTTGTTGAGTTCTTGCATTTGGCGAAAGAGCTACCTATTTTCTAGTTTCGGTCAGATCAGGCACCGGTCAGGATTCGAACCCAGGACCTACCAAATACGAGTTGAGTTGATTCATGGTGTTAAACGTCCCAGTCAAAAATATTTCATATATATTGAGACGTCGCCAGCTATAGGCGACGGTGCAGAAATGTTGCCTCTGTGTTGCGCTGATGGCATTGTACAGTAGGGTTCTTTATCGTACCAAGAGTACTCACTGTGGCACAGGAACTCGTTTATTTTAAGATCCCAGCCGAAAGAACCGTGACCTTCATTTTATAATGCCAAGTGCTTTACGATAGAGCAGTCATTGCACCATTAGCGTGCTCGCGGCAGACTTGGTCGGGGTTCGAACCCACGGCATTCCACTTACGAAGCGAACACTTTATCAATTGAAGTACCGCAGTGACTTATAATACAAGCATGACGAAAATAAAAGAACCAAAGCAGAGAAAGGATTGTTTCCCTTTGTCTATCTCTTTTTCTTTGTTGCATTTCAGGTATTGGCGATGTGATATTAAAGGTGCAGACGATGGAAAATTGGCGGGAAAAACAATTGGGATCAAGGATAACGTGGCTGTGGCAGGCGTACCCATGATGAATGGATGTAAGGCTTTGGAGGGTTATACCCCCGAGTTTGATGCTACTATTGTGACCAGAATACTGGATGCAGGTATTATGTCATAAAAATGCGAAATACCTATTGTTACCACACAAAATACTATTTCGAAAATACAAAATAACTATTTCGAATATACAATATACTATTTCGAAAAAAACGAAGAAAAAAATACCAAATCCTATTTTGAAAACGCGAAATATTTAACTATTGCGAATATACGAAATACTTTTTTGAAAATTTAAAAAAAAACCTTTGTAAACATATGAAATGCTACTTCTAAAATATAAAAAACTATTGCCAAAATACAAAATCCTCTTTCAAAAATTCGAAATAACTACAGCCAAACCTGTTCAAGGGAATCGGTAAATGTGGCCCTTATGGGCAGATGGCCTTTATATACTGGTTCAAAGCATATAAATAAAGAACAATTGGGATACAATTCTATTGGCCTTTATAAGCAGATGGTCCTTATATAGAGGTGGCCTTTAAGGCAGATTAAACTGTATTTCGAATATGCAAAGTACGTTATCGATCAATATTTTAACATTCATTGCCTTTTTAAATGAATTTATTTGGAAAAAAACAGGTGGTAGAATCGTAGGAAAGACTAATTGTGAGGATCTGTGTGCAAGTGGCAGTAGCTGGACATCATCGACTGGACCGGTCTGGAATCTTTACGATGAAACCCGGACTAGTGGGGGATCTAGTTCCGGTAGTGCATCATTGGTCTGTGTGAAAATAAATACAGAATAGTTATTGGCTATATAACGTTATGAATGGCTTAAATACACCAGTTTAGTGATAATTAAGCTCTGTAAGGATTCATCTAAGAAAAATGTTAAAAATGTATTTTTAAAATGAATATGTTCAATGGAAGATAAGAATGTGTCACCCCACCCCACCCCACCTCTCTCTCTCTCTCTCTCTCTCTCTCTCTCTCTCTCTCTCTCTCTTTCTCTCAAAACAGGAAGATGAAATTATGGAGGCACGAGCCGAAGTTGTAAGGACTTGAAGTATTATTTTTTGTTGTTATTGTAATGTTTTAACACCGCCGCAGCAAATTTTGAACTATTCGCGTCAATATCAAGTTTATCAATTTATAAGAAGGATGGATCTTGGAACTTGTTCGAGTACGTGCAATAAATGAGCGTGTGTTTTATGGATTGCCTTGTTAAAACACGCACTCGGGCGACTTTAAGGTGCTCGGTGTCTCAAAGAGTCAGTACATCGCAGACAAGCCGGAGGTGATAGTACTTCCCGAGTCACATAATGCCGACATCGGGTGAATAAGTCAGTATTGTGACCTCTTAATGCACAGGGCTAGGCGAGGAAGCAATATCTCAATGTCTCGGACTCAAGGGTTCGAACCCATGACCGCCCGCTCTCGAATCGGACGATCTACCAACGAGTCACCGAGCAGTTTGAAGTATTATGATTTTACTGTTACCGTGGGGGCGGTATTACATTGTAATTATTTCCAATTTTATCACTTAGATGACATTGGAAAGAATTAATACCGACCCACCCTAAGGTTCTGCAAAAGCAGGTGTGTCCTGATCATATCTTCTCTGTGTGTATCAATCGAGTTTTTTTACAACTTGTTCACAGAAGATTCTTCCCAATACCGATGGGATGGTATAGAAATGCACAAATTTTGAATATTATCTACGGAATCTGGTTTGAGATTATAACCTCGGACATATAGTCAAAAAGATCAAATACTACCACACTTTGCATTAAGTACATGTCCAAAGTCGGGAGTTTTGTACCAGTAGTACGGACTTATCTTATGTATAACTGTTTTCGTCGTGATATTTAGGTTTTTAAACACTCCTGCTCTTGTTATTGTAGGTTGCCAGAGGGGAAATCGACATGGCAATCGGGGGTGATCAAGGTGGCTCCATTAGAATGCCAGCAAGCTGGTGCGGCGTTGTTGGACTAAAACCTACTTGGGGACTAGTGCCATATACTGGAGCGATGTCTGTAGAATACACAGTTGATCATCTTGGTCCCATCACGAAAACCGTTGACGATTGTGCCTTGTTGTTAGAGGTAATATGAGATCAAACTGCTTATTAATAGAGTAAAATGGGTCCTTCATAAGAGACCTAAAAACGGATGCCCCCTGTCACGACAGGTTAAAGAACCCTCACTGCACATTGCCCCGAGCGCACTGCAAAGGTATAAATTTCTGCCACTTCACCTATAGGTGGTGACGTCTCGATATAAGTGCAATATTCTTGACTGGGACGTAAAGTTTCATTCAACTAATCAAAAACATGGTATAAAGAAATTCACGCTTAAACCGATTTTATAATCACCGAAATACAAACAATATGAGCTTATGTTGATACCAGTGATTTTGTCACGTCTAATTTTCAAATTTTTGACGGGGCACCAAAATGGCAAACCATAATGAGGTTTTTATACTGTTGTTGAACCCTAAATTTACAGTGCTTGGATGGCCATATGGGGGATTAAATTGAGAATGTTACCACTCACATGCAATTTCTATAATTGAGGTTGCCTTAATTTTCTATAATTTGCTTTTTGTTTTGGTAGCTAAAATGCTTTAATGATCTTCAAAACGAATTTCAGGTGATAGCAGGATATGACGATGGTCGTGACGCCAGGCAGCCGACGAACCTTACAGTCCCAGAATTTTCAAAACTAGTAAGTGTATAATAAAGTTATACACTTACACTGACGGGCCTTGTTGTCCGAGTGAGGTCCTTGTTGCCCGAGTGAGGCCCTTGTTACCCGAGTGAATCCCTTGTTGTCTGAGTGAGGCCCTTGTTACCTGGGTGAGGACCTTGTTACCCGAGTGAGGCCCTTGTTGCCCGAGTGAGGACCTTGTTACCCGAGTGATGTCCTCATTTGCTGGAGTGAGTCCCTTGTTGCCCGAATGAGGCCCTTGTTACCCGAGTGAGGACATTGTTGCCCGACTGAGGACCTTGTTACACGAGTGAGGCCCTTGTTGCCCGAGTAAGGACCTTGTTACCCGAGTGAGGCCCTTGTTACACGAGTGAGACCCTTGTTTCCTGTAACGGTACTCAAAAGCGTATTATTTTGCCATTTTTGTATTTTGCATACTGTAATCACCTTTCTTTTTAGTGCTATAAGACAATATCGTTTTTATAACATCGTGGTTCAAACTTCTGGAAAATTCCATACCAAGAAATATTCTTTAATATTTTAGAAAAACACTTGAAATAAAAGGGAATCATGATATTTTGAAAAAAAAAATCATAAAAAACAAACATACTTATCTATGCCCAAATCACAATCCAAAAGCAAAGTAATAACTTTGAAACCGACAAATTAGGTTAAACATGTAAACATGTGAACTTCAATCAGGGAAGTGAGACCGATTGCTCTGAAAGGGTAAACACCCTGTTTAGCTAGCTACACCCGCCACGTGTGAAATCAAAATTGTAAGTGAAAGTAACATTGAACAAAAATTCCATAAATACATTGTTTGTATATGACAAAAATGCAAATATATTTTTTTTTCCGTTTTTTTCTGAGGATTATGCGAAAGTATCAAATCAAAAACAGACATACTAATCTATGTTTGAATAAAAACCCAGAAGCAAGGTAAAAACTTTAGAACTGACAAGTCAGGTTAGACACGACGTGAACTTCCACCAGGGAAGTGTTGCCGGGTGCTATATTATTTTTAATTCATTCAGACAAACAATGGTATAAGAGGGAAGAAAATTGGACTTTTGAAAGAAGGTTTTGACAAAGCGGATAAAGGTGTTGTAGAGTTAGTAAGGACAGCTGCACTACAATTACGAGATTCAGGTGCTGTGGTTGAAGACACATCCATCCCCTTGCATAGTGATGGTAAGATGTTTTTGTTTTTATCAGTGTTAAGGTTGAAATTAACTTAAACTTGCAAATCGATTAATGTTTTACAGTTTAACAGTAAGATGTCCATCCAAATTACAGTGTGGTGTAATTATACCAGTCTATGTTCAAATCAAAGTCAAAAAGGCAAAAAAAAACTTTGAAATCTGTCGAATTCAGTTGAACACGTGAAAGTGAATCTGTATGCTACTTTAGGGTAAACGGGTAAACACTACTTTAGTTGTATTCTTCTGTTTCATCAACCATATTCTATTGACAACCCTTTTTGTAGATGTGGTCATATTGAATCCTCTGAGCATTTCTTCTTAAAATGCCCACTTTATAGACAATTACGTCAACAAACCATTTTCTCTCTACCCTATAATATAACTATCAATTTTTTATTATATGGTGATGTTGTAAACCTTACTGTTGATGAAAATATCTATGCTTTCGAAGTTGTTCAAAAATATATATTATTATCCAAAAGATTTTGTCAGTAACTCTCTCTCTCTCTCTCTCTCTCCTCTCTCTCTCTCTCTCATATCATCTAAATTTAACAATATTATATGCAATATTTAATTCTTCAACTTGCTTTCCTGATCTTATAACTTTATGTATTCTAAGCAAAAACTGTGGAGACGAGTTTATACAAGACCTTGGTCTTGTTCTCGAATCCTTTTCTTCATGCATATGTATGTTATTGTACAATTGTATTGCTTTTTGTGAATAAAATATTGTTTAAACTAACCATATTCTAGAACTATTCTTTGCTTAAAGATTGATTGATTGGTTTTAGGAAGAACATTGTCCAAAAAGCTATGAAAGATCTTGTTTTATCTATTAATACATTTAATGATGGATCACATTGTTTTTTATTTAAAGGACCGAAAATAAGTGGTGTCATATGCCTAGAAGGTATTCACAACGGTATGATGACGGGAAATGGTATGATAATCTATTTTATATAGTTAAATACAATACAACACATGTCAACATTACTAAGATTTTACAGTCAAATCTGTCTATAAAGGCCGCCTAGGGGAATAAGTGAACGTGAGCTTTATGCGGAGGTAACCCTTATTTTCAGGTTCAAAATACTGGAATATAGAGCGATTTGGATGAAAAAATTCTTACCTTTAAAAGTAGGTGCGCCAGTATGATAATATGTCCGGACTGTTCCGTCTTCCACTTCAGATATTATTATGTATATATTCTTTTCCGTCTGTTTTACCTTGAATATACACACGTGCACAGTGACCAGCGTTTGTAGTTATTTATCATATGAAGATCCTTGTTAACTGGCGTGGTGGCAGCGGTTCTCGAATCTGCGTCTTAGTGATTTTTAATGGTAATTGACAATCCTGTCATAGCTACTCTGTAAAAGATTGTTTACAGTGAACGAGGTCACAATGGCAAACACCCACAGAGCACCAAAGCAGTGGTGTTTAAGTAAAACAGAAACTGTCAATTCATTCGAAAATTGGCGACAAAATTTAACATACACGCTATCCCTAGACAAGAACTTTGCCCCCTTCCTAGTTGATGGTGTTCAATGGGGTAAAAAGACAAAAGGGGCCCCCTACCGTGGGTTTGATAATGATGGTGAAGATATCCCAGAGGCCAGCCGTCGTACACGAGAACAAAAAGTAAACATACTTGAGCTCATGTTAGGACAGATAGCTAATTATTGTCCTGTGATCTCACGCAGTACTCTTGTGAAGAACTGCACCTCTATGGACCATATATGGCAAACCATACGATTACATTATGGGTTTCAGAAGACTGGGGGCCACTTCATTGACTTCTCAACAATACATCTTAGCCCAGATGAGCGCCCTGAGGATTTATTCCAAAGGTTGATGGCCTTTGTAGAGGATAACCTTCTTCGACGTGATTCCGGCATTACTCATCATGGGGAACCTATTACAGAGGACGAAGAGATCAGTCCAACTTTAGAAAACTTTGTTGTACTTACATGGCTTAGACTTATTCACCCCGATTTACCTAAATTAGTCAAACAGCGCTATGGAACTGATCTTCGGTCTAGAACTCTCTCATCTATTAAACCTGAAATATCCCAGGCGCTTGATTCACTTCTTGATGAATTGCATACTTCTGAGGATGCCAAAGCTATGAGGTCTGTAGTTTCAAAATTTTCTAGATTCAAAGTATCCAAGCAGCATAAGGATCAAACAAGTGCTAATACTCCACCTTCACGAGCAAGTATAGTATGCCCCCTATGTAAAGAGGCTGGGCGCCCAGATAGACACTTCCTCAGCAAATGCAACTACTTACCAGCCCAGGATAAGAAATTTATGGTCAGGGCCCGACGAGTCGCCAATATATTGTCCGATCATGATTTTAGTGACAGTGACGATATTGAAGATGAAATAGTTCTCGAAAATAATAGTAATATGTCTGTTAGTAGAGTTCAAGTGAGACAGTCCCCATATATTGACACCTTCTATAGACACCATACAGTTCGCTTAACTATTGACAGTGGAGCCACAGGCAACATGATACGCACTTCACTAGCTAAACGTCTCGGAGCTAAAATAACTGAAAGTTCCCAATCTGCCCATCAAGCAGATGGGTCATCACCTCTACATGTGGTTGGTGAGACACGCCTTATTTTTACTAGAGCAAGTCACAGCTTATATTTTGAAGGTTTAGTAGTTGAAAATTTAGACACAGAGGTTCTAGCAGGAATACCCTTCATGGAGAAAAATGACATCTCAGTCCGTCCTGCAAAGCGTCAAATTATGATTGGCCATGACATTTCATATACATATGGTTCAACTGATAAGCCACTTGATCAACATTCTGTCCGGAGGACACATGTTCTTAGAGCACCAGACCACACAACAGTATGGCCTGGAGATTATATTGAAGTTGAGCTCCCTAAGGACTTGCCTAATAATGATGAAATTTTCGCTATAGAGCCACACATCGATTTCAACAAATCGTCTATCTCTGACCTTTGGCCTACACCAAACTTAGTTTCCAGTGTGGCAGGAAAACTCCGTATTGTCAACTCATCAATGGACCCTAAAATAGTTAAACGTGATGAACATTTTTGCAAAGTTCGATGCACTATAGCTTCTGACACTTGTGTTGTGGACTCTTATATAAGTAAAAGTGAAAACAGGGCTACAAATCTCCCTCAGCAAAATTCTCTGAACAAGTCTCAGTTGATCCAGATGGCATACTGGATGCCAGTCAAAGACAAGAATTTACTAATGTCTTATCAGATTATGACAACGTTTTTAACCCCAAGTTCAACGGTTACAATGGTGCATTTGGTCAAATCATGGCAAAAGTCAACATTGGTCCTGTTCAACCCCCTCAAAGAAAAGGCAGAGTTCCCCAGTATTCTAGAACTCAGTTGGGTGAATTACAACATCAATTTGATAATTTAGAAGCACTTGGTGTTTTCAAACGTCCAGAAGATTTGAACATATCAGTTGAATATCTCAACCCGTCATTCTTAATCAAGAAACCTAATAGTGGGTTCCGGTTAGTAACTGCTTTCGCAGATGTGGGTCGCTATAGTAAACCCCAACCATCTTTAATGCCTGATGTGGAGTCTACACTTAGACAGATTGCGCAGTGGTCATACTTGATTAAAACGGACTTAACAAAAGCTTTCTATCAAATACCCTTGTCAGATGACTCCCAAAAATACTGTGGAGTTGTCACACCTTATCGTGGTGTACGTGTATATGTGCGATCTGCTATGGGCATGCCGGGATCGGAGACCGCTTTAGAGGAGCTCACTTGTCGAGTGCTGGGCGATTTAGTACAGGAAGGTTATGTAGCAAAAGTGGCTGATGATTTATATATAGGTGGGAACACTGTGTATGAATTGTTGTTAAATTGGAAACAGGTTCTACAACGCCTCGAAAGATGCAGCCTAAATTTGTCCGCAACGAAAACCGTTATCACTCCAAAACAAACAACTATATTAGGTTGGATTTGGCGTCAAGGAACAATTCAGGCAATTCCACATCGGATTTCCACTTTGTCAACATGCTCACCTCCTACTACGGTTACCAATCTGCGGTCATATATTGGTGCCTACAAAGTTTTGTCAAGAGTTGTCAAAGGCACTGCTTCATTGTTGGGTCCACTAGAAGATGCAATAGCAGGGCACGAATCTAAGGACAAAGTCTTCTGGAATGATGATCTCCTTTCTGCTTGGCACAAAGCTCAGAAAGCACTCAAATCTAATTGTTCAATCACCCTTCCAAAAGCATCTGACCAACTGTGGATAGTAACTGACGGTTCTGTAAAAAAGAATGGCCTTGGAGCCACATTGTACATCACCCGTGATGAAGTTGTTCACTTATCAGGATTCTTCAGTGCAAAATTACGCAAAGGTCAAATTACCTGGTTGCCTTGTGAGGTGGAAGCTCTTTCTATTGCTGCCGCAGTCAAACATTTTAGCCCATATATCATCCAGTCTAATCTCAAAGCATGTATCCTCACAGACAGTAAACCCTGCGTCCAAGCTTTTGAAAAACTTTGCCGAGGAGAGTTCTCTGCAAGTCCTCGAGTCTCAACCTTTTTGTCAACTGCTAGTCGTTACCAGGTTTCAATAAGGCATGTCTCTGGTTCGTCAATACTTCAATCCGATTTCGCAAGTCGCAATGCACCAGAATGCACCGAACCAAATTGTCAAATATGCACGTTCATTCAGCAATCTGAGGAGTCTATAGTTCGTCAATTATCTGTGGATGATATAGTAAATGGTTCTTCTCGGCTTCCATATACCAACAGATCTACTTGGAAACAAATACAATCTGAATGTTCACAACTTCGTCGCGTTCACGCACATTTGCAACAAGGAACACGTCCGTCCAAAAAATTGACCAATATCAAAGACATTAAGAGGTACCTAAATGTTGTTTCCATCGCAAAAGATGGATTATTAATTGTTCGCAGGAATGCTCCATTTGTACCGGATCGCGAGTGTATTGTTGTTCCAAGAGATGTGGTTGATGGATTTTTAACTTCACTTCACATAAAACTAAATCACCCATCAATGAACCAACTGAAAGCTGTTACACACAGATACTTCTTTGCCCTGGATATGGATAAAAGCATTGAATCAATCTCTAAGGCTTGTCAACAATGTTCTGCTTTAAAAAAGACAACACTCACATTAACTGAACAAAGCACGTCTGACCCTCCAGATACTGTAGGAGTACTGTTTGCTGCGGATGTTATCAAACGTGAAAGACAGCTTATTTTGCTACTTAGAGAGTATGTTACTTCATATACGTCCGCCATAATGGTAGAAGATGAAAAACATAATACCCTACGTGATGCTTTGTTGCGTCTTTGTATCGAAATGCGACCACTCGATGGACCATATGCAGTAATACGCACGGATTCGGCTCCAGGTTTCGCTTCACTCATAAAAGATGAACTACTATCTCAGTACCGAATTTCTATTGAACTTGGTAACGTCAAAAACAAAAACAAAAACCCTATTGCAGAAAAAGCTGTTCAAGAAATCCAGGACGAAATTTTACGACAGGAACCTAACCGTCGCCAAATAACACAATTACAGCTATCTTTAGCAGTCGCGCGCCTAAACAGTCGCATAAGAAATCGAGGACTTTCAGCTAGAGAAATGTGGACTAAACGCGACCAGTTCACCAACGTTGCGATCCCTATGGATGACGATCAAATCATTCAACAACAACATTTATATAGAATCAACAATCATCCATACAGTGAGAAGGCTAAAAATCCCTATGGAAAACTCCCAACACCTCTTAATCTTCAAGTTGGTGACTTAGTATACCTCCATTGTGATCGCAACAAATCATACGCACGAGATCGTTATTTAGTCACTACAATAGATGGGAAATGGTGCAATATTAGAAAGTTTGTGGGATCACAATTAAGAAACTCGTCTTACCGTGTTCGTCAAACAGATTGCTATAAAGTTCCAGGATTTGTTCTACAGTCTACATTAACTGACATAGAATTATCGATGATAACGACGATGAGGAATCATCAATACCAATAACTCGTAAAAATGAGGATCAAATAAAGTTACCTGACATTCCGCCCGTTATAAATACTCTACCAGAGGACTTGGTACAATCTGACGCCCATCATCCAGTAACTGACAATTTGAATGATGATAATAATTCAGAGTTGGATAGTGTCAAAAGCTCTGATATTGCTGATAGTAATTCCTTAACAAGACCTAAACGAGAGCGTAGAATGCCTCAAAGGTTTAATGACTATGTTGTAAATATTAATCACATTCCCACTCAGTAATAACAAAATAACTTGTGTTCTATGTTTTTTATGTTATTGATTTTATTTTATTGTGCGGGGCAGAATAATCCCCTTTCACCGGAGGGCAGTCTACCTGATGATGGTGCTCCTAAGCATGTAATTATTTGTATTGAAAATAGTGTTCTTACTTTCTTTAACAAACAGACATTCACAATTCAAAACAAAAAGAAGAAAAAAAAAGAAAAGTGGTGACGCCAGTATGATAATATGTCCGGACTGTTCCGTCTTCCACTTCAGATATTATTATGTATATATTCTTTCCGTCTGTTTTACCTTGAATATACACACGTGCACAGTGACCAGCGTTTGTAGTTATTTATCATATGAAGATCCTTGTTAACTGGCGGTGGCCATATTAGAGGTGGCCTTTACAGAAGGTTTGACTGTACGCAAACTGTCGTGCAAGCAAACAACAGTACAGACCTGTCGAAATTTTAACACTAAGCTAACATATTAGCGGCAGCTCATCCCGGTCCATCTTTAACTATATCTCGACAACTTTTCAGCAACTGCTATTTGTCTCTTAGCAGCATTTTGGCCACTTTAGCTATATCTCGACAACTTTTCAGCAACTGCTATTTGTCTCTTAGCAGCATTTTGGCCACTTTAGCTATATCTCGACAACTTTTCAGCAACTGCTATTTGTCTCTTAGCAGCATTTTGGCCACTTTAGCTATATCTCGACAACTTTTCAGCAACTGCTATTTGTCTCTTAGCAGCATTTTGGCCACTTTAGCTATATCTCGACAACTTTTCAGCAACTGCTATTTGTCTCTTAGCAGCATTTCAGCCACTTTAGCTATATCTCGACAACTTTTCAGCAACTGCTATATGTCTCTTAGCAGCATTTCGGCCACTTGTTGTCTATGTCTTGATCACTCGATAACCGAATTTCGACTTTTTTAGTTTACTTAGTGTTTAATGGACGTATCGCCGGCCACGCCCACTATGCTCCGACAAAGGGTCGACATGCTTGAATTGCACGCAAAAAGAAAAAACTCGGCTTGAATTGTGCGGTTAATGACGTCACTGACACTAGAAAGTGAGTTGCCGTGACGCTACTTTGGTACAGTAATGGCGGCCGTGTCGGAACATTGTGGGCGTGGCCGGCGATACGTCAATTTTCGCCAGGTCTGTACTGTACTTCATCTTATAATGCCTGTTAGTATTATGTCTGTTAGTAAGAGTCAGTAAGAGTTGAGTTGAGTTGAGTTGAGTAATGGTGTTTAACGTCCCAGTCAAGAATATTTCACTCATATCGAGACGTCGCCAGCTATAGGCGAAAAAGCAGAAATTTAGCCTGTGCGTTGCGCTGATGGCATTATACAGCAGGATTCTTTAGCGTGCCAAGCCCACAGTGATACGGGACCTAGTTTATTTTAAGTTTCTGTCCGAAAGAACCGTGTCTTTCATTTCGTAATGCCGAGTGCTTGGCGAAAGAACAGTCACTACCCACTTTCAAGTTTTGGGTCACACCCGGTCGGAGTTCCCAATTATGGAGCGAGCACTCTACCAACTGAGCTACCGCAATGGTTAAGAGGCAGTAAGAGGGTTTAATATGAGTATCGTTTTCAACTGTCGTTCAGCCTTTCTTTGCGGTAGCTAAGTTGTTAAAAGCTCGCCCCGTAAGTGAAAAAGTGTGGTTTTACACCCCGGTCGTGTCTGAGCAAAGACTTGAAAGTGGGTAATGAGTGTTCTTTCGCCAAGCACTCGACATTCATTACAAAATGAAAGTCACAGTTTTCGAATGAGAAACAAACGAGATCCCATGTCACGGTAGGCGTAACACGATAAAGAACAACCCTGCTGTATAATGCCATCAGCGAAACGCACACGCAAAATTTCCGCTTTTTGGCCTATAGCTGGTGTATCGATATAAGTGAAATATTCTTCACAGTAATTAAACGCCATTACTCAACTCATACAAAGATTGAGTTGAAAGGGATTCCGTGTTTTGCTTAGTTTTGTGCAAATGTTTCTTGGGGTTCGTCTATTATAGTGCATTGAAATGTTAGGTTTTAAGAGCCACAATGTCAGAGTTAAGTATCGCAAACCATTCTACCACATGAGACGAGCAACCAATTGAAATAAAGAGCATACACACATACACATACACTTTCTTACACTATGTGTCACATTTCAAAATTTAGGTCACCACTTTCGCGAACCAATCCGGCATTGCCAGATGAATGTCGCGTTCTTTCGGATGGGAACTTATGGTAGTCGTGGCATGATAAAGAACAGTTACTCTGTTGTATAATGCCATCACTGTAACGCACAAGCAAAATTTCAGCACTTTCGTCTATAGTTGGCGACGTCTCGATATAAGTGAATAAGTGAGAGATATTCTTGACTGGGACGTTAAACACCGATACTCAACTCGACTCAACACAAATATATCAAGGACCAAGAGCACAAGGTCAAGTCTAAAGGATAACAATTTGTATGTTGTACTTGCAGTGTTTGGGACGGGAAGTATTTGTCTCTCAAGAAACTGCTCTAGTTAATTTCTCTTTCAGGAAATGGTTACATGTCAAAGAGCTACTACCCATTATCAATGCAAGAAGCAATGACAAGAGGACGGCATCTACGACCTTATGACCTTTCACTGAAATGCAAAATGTATTTCACCTTTAGCGAATACATGAATCGGCATTACCAGACTAAGTTTTACTCCAAAGGACAGAACTTAAATCGTGTGTTAACACAAGCTTACAATAATGCCTTGCAACATTATGATGTTCTAGTTATGCCAACTATGCTTACTACAGCATTTAAGTTACCCACAACACAGAACAGCGTAGAAGGTAACACCACATGTTCATGTATGCGTATAATCACGCCGGTGTACGCATTTATCGTTATGCCATATACCATTTTTTCAATTTAATCATAAATACATTTTAAAAAAGGTGTATGATATATATTACTTATTGAATATGCCATATACCATTTTTTCAATTTAATCATAAATACATTTTAAAAAAGGTGTATGATATATATTACTTATTGAATGTATTTTATGATTAAATTTGAAAAAAATTGGTATATGGCAGTTACAATTACCCTAATATTAAAATCGCTGTATAGTTTGCCATCAGATTGTGGACGAACACAATTGACCTGTCAGCTTGACCTTTCATTTTGATTATGAACGAGGACATTTTTAAATAGGGAACACAGTAGTTTATTTCGTGTGCATAATAACACAGAAAGAGCCGTCGTTGTGATTTATTTTCAGAAACTAACAACAAAGGAAGTGCTTCAAAAAGAAATTGATGTTCAAATCGGTGTGTTTGTGACAGTGAATTACTCTTTATTTCCATAGAAGATCAAAATAAAATTGAATGAAGATTGATAGTTTTCACTTATTTGTGTACATAGTTTTATGCGCACCTGGGGTTAGTCTAGCACAGAGTAAAACGTTGTAAAAAACTAAGCCACTGGCGGATAATGTTGCACATATGACGTAAAACGTCACCAAGGACATAACATCCGGCGTAAACATCGTCATTTTCGCCATGTAAAATCCCCGTAGTGCCAACATTTTCCTTTCTACAGAAATACTTTATGACAATCGCGGATGCGCATACAGATTTTCAGTAACGACTAGGCACAAGAGAGTGATTTAAATTTTCAATTTTATTTAGATTCATTTGATTTGTATGATAAAGGCGAAATTCACTGTCACAAACAGACCGGCTCTGATAATAGGTGTTATACTAGTAAAAAATCTTTAATCATCGCCACTAAATATCAGTTTTTATGCAATTTCTAAGAATTTAAAATAATTCTCGTCAGTTTGAGAATAATTTGTCTTGTTTTAATATATAAAGCATTCTTAAATGCAATTTATTAAATAACTAAATAAATAAAACAGCAACATTTTAGCTCTGTAAGCATATTGCCATGAGATTTTTGTTTCCGATATCTTCATCCTTATTAACTTTGAAAACTGCCTACTCAGCGTCATGTGCTGAAACTTAGCCTTCTAGAGCACCCGACCTCACTTCCCTGGTGGAAGCTCAGGTACTCAACTTTATCTGCCGGTCTTTTTGGACATGGATTACCAGTATGTCCTTTTATGAATACAATTTATTTTATAATTATCTTGTTGTTTCTGTTTTGCCTGCCTTTATTTTATCTATTGTTTGTGCGTAATTTTTACTTTCTATTTCCTTTTACAGAAATCATTGAGTTATCCACGGGTATGAATACAAACACGTCTCCGTTCAACACAACAGGACACCCGGCTTTGACAATCAATGCCGGCTTCCTAGACGGACTTCCGGTCGGAATGATGATTGTTGGGAGAATGTTCGATGAAGTAACTGTTTTACAAGTAGCACGTGCTTATGAACAGATAAGGGATGCAAAATTGATGTAAATTATTGAAATAAATGAAGTGGTCTATTTATAGTTCACACGCGTCACGGACATTAATTTTTTTCAAGGTCCGGGAATTGTCTAGAATTTTTTTTAATTTTTAAGGTCAGTGGATGGTCAGGTAATTAAAAACAATTCAAGGAATTTGAAAAAAAATAACTTCACGGAATTGTAAGAGTTTTAAATATCTTTTTCGAGAATTGTGTCTCATTGAAATTTTGTGACATTGTATTTTGATTGGTTTTTTTTTTCTTGTCAGGCCTACACATCCCACACTACTGAGCAGAACAGGACAAATTATGGGCTATAGTCTTAATTTTGTTTCTCTTTCACATGATACTACTAGTATTTAATATATTTAATGACACTTTGCACCTTGGAGTTGAGTTGACTAATGGTGTTTACCGCCCCAGTCAATATTGTTTCACTCATATGGACACGTCGCCAGCTATAGGCGAAGGTGGATGAATTTTGCCTGTGCGTTGTGCTGGTGGCATTATAAAGCAAGGTTCTTTATCGTGCCACCCCTACCGTGACATGGGACCTCGTTTACTGTAAGTTTCCATCCGAAAGAACTGTGACTTTCATTTCGCAATGCCGAGTGCTTGGCGAAAGAACAGTCACTACCCACGGTTGGCGTGGCACGATAAAAAAAATCTTGCTGTATGATGTCATCAGCGCAACACACAGGAAATATTTCTGTATTTTTGCCTATAGCTGCCGACGTCTCGATATAAGTGAAATATTCTTAACTGGGACGTTAAACACCATTACTCAACTCAACTCTACTCTACATGAAGTTATTAGCTGTAGTGCCGCTGGTTCCAGTTTCACAATCATTTCATAACTAAGATTTTCCTTAACTTAAATCTGGCAAAAGTTGAAATGTTGATAATTCTGTTAATGTTTGAGATATTCTGGTACTTAATATGTTATTTTAAATTTCACTCAATTTTAAAACGTATATATTAAGTTTTGTCAAAATGTTTTATCATTTTACTAAAAACGAATACCAAAATTTGCTAAATTTAAGTTAAGAAATGATTGTGAAATCGATGCCAGATTCATTGACATAATTTTTTATTCTGCGATTTAGCTGCACAGATTAAAGCAACTCTAGTTACAAAAACATTGTTGATTGATTTTGCTCCCGTGCTTTTGCAATTATAAACGACAATAGTTTGTAAAACTTTTCTATTGCAATCAAAGTACAGTCCAACCTGCCTTAAAGGCCATTTCTATATAAGGGTCATCCGCTTATAAAGGTCAGTAGAATTATATCCCAATTATTCTTTATTCATATTATTTGAACCTATATATAAAGGCCACTTTTAATGGTTCCCTTGGGTGGCCTCTATAGACAGGTTTGACTGTATTACAATAAATGTAAAGAGGTATGGCGGGTTTGATAGGCGCTTTTCACATTGCCCCCTGCTTGAATGGATGAATGACGTAACGTTGTATTTTTAAACACCTGAGGATTTCGAGTTCTATTATTAGACCAGGTCTATGAAAAACAAACGCTTCGTTTGTGTAAACTTTGTTTTTCCTTGAAGAGCCGAAGATATTGAACAAACCTTAACGTCCATAATCTTCATTCTTCATCTTTATAAATAAACAGAAAAACTTGAACAATAAAGTATTAACTTACATCCCGCTTCACTAAAAATTCACGGGTGATGTGTGTAGATTAATCACTGTTAAGTGTATAAAAATGTAACCTGGCTTGATCTGCTAGTAGTGTTTTGAAAGAAGATAACGCTCATTTTTAAAAACTAATATTTGTAAAGGAAAATTTTTACAATAGTATTTTATAAAGATAGAAATAAAAAAATAAGAAGAATAAATAAAAAGATATCCCGGATGGGATTCGAACCTATGCCGTACAGGTTGCAAAGCGTCCTCACTACCCACTGAGCTAACCACAGCAGTTAGTGCCAGCCGTGTTAAAATACAACATCACTTATATGTGCAGTGGTCAGTTTTAATTTTACCTAATTTTCAAAAATTGACCATTTTCTCCTAAGAGGACCAATTTTTTGAAAACTCGTAATGATTGCATTTTGAAAATATTTTCAGAAACAATAACGTAAAAAATGGTCTTCCGAGGAGAACACTTTGAAAATAATTATCAAAGACAGGAAAACCCCCTCATTTTTTATATTTCAGCATAAATGAGCACAAATATGAGCTTATTAAGAAAAATACCAATAAAATATACCTTTGTATGAGCCAAAATATGAAAGTCCACATAGAATACTGCTGTTTTATTATTTAAGTGCAAGAATATTTAGACTTTTATTTTTCAAAAACCAAAACGGTCCATTTAGGACAAAATCTCATCAAACCCGCCATACCTCTTTCATGTTGGGGTGGGGTTGGGTGAACAAGTTTAACATATCTCATCTTATAAAGTGTGTGATTGATGAAATTTGTTTCTTTGCTATGACAAATATATACAACAATCTTTGACAAAATTTTCTGATTGCAAACAATTTGTGGATATAGATCTACATATAATTTTGCGCGGGGATTCTTTGTTATTCTGACCTCTACCATTGATTGATGGGTGGGTTGGTGGGTGGATGGATGGTTGAATGGATTGAGTAATGGGGCTTTACGTCCCAGCAAGAATATTTTTTATATCTAGACGTTACCAGCTATTATTGTAGTGGCAGAGATTTTTACTTTTACAGTGCTCTCACTGCAATGTGTAGGAAGCTGGCTTTAAAGTGTCACGCCATGACACGGGAAATCGGTTTTTAAGGTACTTCCTTTTTCTCCGTGACTTTCATTTCTAAACAGTGCTTGACGAAAGAACAGTCACTTGCTTAAACCACTGCTGGGATTCGAACCCACATACGATGCGAGTACACTACCAACTGCGCTAGTGACAGTAGACAGTAATGGTATCTTGCTTCTACGTGGAAAAACAACAATAATAAAAATAAATTAAAAAAAATAAAATAAAAACCGATCGGCTGCTGTTCGTCTCCCACATACGAAGCGAGCACTCTACGTACGAATTAAGCTTCCGTAGTAGTCTCCTGTTTCTAGTTCTACAGGAATAAAATGGACGGCTGGCTGTTGTTTAGCTATTTTTTTTTTTTTTTTTTTTTTTTTTTTTTTTGAAAAGGGAGAATTGAAAACAATTTAAATCTTAAGCTATCGTAACTTTCTCTTACTTCTTTAAGACAAAAAGGGTGCGGGTTTTAGAGAAAAGAGATTTTTAAAAAAGGGAAAATTAAAACAATACTTTTAATAAGAAGTTCATCTAGATCACGGGACGGACTGTGTAAATAAAATCTAATTGTATACCAACTGAGCTATCTCACTGGTCTCTTCTACGAGAAAAAAGGGGTGCGAGTTTAAGAAAAAAGAGATTTTTTTAAAAGGAAAATTAAAACAATAGGTTTAATAAAAAGTTCATCTAGATTACGGGACGGACTGTGTAAATAAAACCAACTGAGCTATCCTAGCGGCCTCTTACTTTTACGAGAAAAAGTGGATGCGAGTTTCGGAGAAAAGAGGAGATGTTTTTGTTTTAAAAACGGAAATTAAAATAAAGGGTTTAATCAAAAGTTTAACAAGAGCTACTTGACTCTCTGACTTCTACGAGAAAAATTGATGTGAGCTATAGAAAAAAGAGATTTTTTGTTTTAAAAACGAAAAATTAAAACAAAACGTTTTTTCAATCACAAGACAGACTAGGTAAACAAAATCTAATTTTTTATCTAACATTAGACTAGTTTTTCTATCTGATTTGACGAAATACAAGTTTTATCGAACACGTATGATACCGAATCTTGTATCACCACAGTGTGGTGATACAACATTGGCGGTAAAGCGCACGTGCACTTTCTCATTGTTACGTCATCAGGGAGTCTTGGATTTGTCGGTCAAAACATAGTTCAGTGGTTTTCTGTGGTAAAATGTAATTTTTTCACATTAAGTATTGTTTTTTTTTTTCATTATTTTAAATAACCTAATTGGAAATGTTAGATAAAAATATTATATACACAGTGTGTATGTACAACCCTTCGTATCAGGTCTCGTCCTTTTTTCGTAGCTGTATCACTACTCGTCGCGCAAGCGCGACTCGTAGTAATACGGCTACGAAAAAAGGACTCGACCTGATACTGAGTGTTGTACATACACACTGTGTATATAATATGTATATATCAACAAAGCTATCCGTAGTGGTCTCTTACTCCTACGAGAAAAAAGGGGTGTGAGCTTCATAAAAAAGACATAAAAAAGAAGTAAAGATTTAAACAATAGTTTTAATCAAAAGTTCATTTAGATCACAGTATAATCTAAGTAAATAAGATCTAATTGCATAAATTGAGTTATCGTAGAGAAAAAAAATTGATGTTAGTTTCAGAAAAAACTCTTACTTCTCGGGAAAAAGGTATGTGCGCGTCATAAAAAAGAAATTTAAAAAAAGAAGTAACGATTTAAACAATAGGTTTAATCAAAAGTTCATTTAGATCACAGGGCAAACTAGGTGTAAATAAGACCTGATTGTAAGACTTTTGACCGATAAGAGATAAAATGTACATATTTAAAGACTAAAATCTAGTATTATCCACAATACCAGTCAAATCTAGTTTGCTTAAGTTCTCTTCAGAATCGGGCGGTTATATAACATTACTGCTGAAAAATAAAGGGGAGCAGTTATTATATTTAAAATGAAATTCTGTAATTGTTAATAATTTTTCCAACCACACCCCCCCCCCCCGCATTTATTATCCTTGTTTATGGTGCTTTTAACCCCCAACTCCGACCCCCACCCCCTTCGACGTTATTTATTACGATGTAATGAAACTTTTTTTAAACTATACAGGTTACCAAATAATAATAAACTTATTATGGAATTCAAGACTATTCCCATATTGATGTTTTATTGGAGCTGTTCATCTAGACTGTAAATGGGATAGAAAATGACACTAAATATAAAAAATTCTGATCAAAGTTTGATGGGCTGAAAACGTTTTCTAGATTCAAGTCGAGACACATTTAATATTAGTAAGATAGAAGTAGCACAAAATAATAAATTTCTGGGGAAAAATGATGGACTAGAAATGTTTTTCACATTCTGTTTTATTGGAGGTGTTCTTCTAGTCGATCAATATTGAATCTCAATAGGATAGAAATAGAACAAAATGAAAAAATATGGATAGAAACATATTTTTAATATTTCTGTTTGATTGGAGATGTTGATCAAGTCGGTTACTATGATTAATTCCATATCAAACAACTTTATAGACGTGTTTACAAAAACATTGAAATGGAGTAATGGGACTTTACACCCAAATAATAATTCTTTCAGTTATATCGATGCAATAGTTCAGGAATGTTGGGTGGAGGAAAACGGAGTGACTTGAGAAAGAACAATGTTCGACAAGTGAACTGGCAAACTTTCTTGAACCAAGAATGTCCCGAATGGGATTCGAACCTAGACCGTTAGAAGCGCTGTGATCCGTAAGTGTGCGTTTCAGCATTAAAACCACGCGGTCACTGAAATCCCTCTCCCCGTCAACCGTCAACGTTTATAAAACTGTGTTTGTATAGCAAAAACTGGTAAGAGAAACTCGAATCAAATTTGTTTAGATTTTTGTGTGTGTGATTTTTTTTTTTTTTTTTTTTTTTTTTTTTTTTTTTTTTTGATTTTTTAATTTTTAAAATTACTATTTCATGGTGCCCGATTTGATATTACATGCAAAAAGGTGGTGATTACTTGGTTGACATTGTGCAAAAAGCTAATATGTTTTCAAGATAGAAACGCTAGATCGTCAAATAAAAAATAAGTGTTTTATCAAATGATTTACATTTAATTAATAGTATTACATTAAAAAAATACTGATTTTAACCATTTAAAATCTCAAATAAATCGTTTATAAAATTGCATTCTCAATACTGGAATAATGACTGCTCCCTGTATGTGGATCTGTTCGGTCATTACAACACAAGTGTCAATATTTTGATTGATAAAACAAATCGGTCATGAAAGAGTATAAAAGAGGTCCAATAACCCAGAGAAAGCATCAGTACTGACCCAGTCAAAGATACAATACTAACTGGTCCCAGTGGCGAAGTGAGAGAAACCATCAATACCAACCAAGTTAAAGACAGATACGATTTCACAATGGTTAAAGGTAAGTCCATTCATAATACAACAGGGTTTTATTTTTTTATATTATATTTTTGAAAAATGCTCAAATAATTTCTGTTGCTTATTAAGATTTATCAATGTTTACTTTACTTTTAGTTTCTTTTATTAATATTATTTTGTTCAAAAGAGATATATCACTCATCCATTTTATTTTTCAGACGAGAGAGAGAGAGAGAGAGAGAGAGAGACTTAATCGTTCATTTAATTTTGTGTGTGTGAGAGAGAGAGAGAGTCTTTTTCAAATGTTGAAACGTAATTTCATTTAATTTGATATTATTTTGTTTTTATTTTTATTTTATTTTATTTTTTTTGGAAAAATCAAGTGTGTTGATTGGTGTAAATAAAATGATTTTCGGTGATCTGTTAGATAATAATTGATCTATCTTTATCAACGAAAATTTTTACGAATCAAAAATCAAAATTTACTCCGTCGCTCAAAGGTCTATCTACATTTAGATCAATTTAGACCCAGTAACAATTAATACGGATTTCATTAATCTTCACGAGTTATTCATCGCTTTATAAATCGAACTTAAAGCACATTTTTCGTATTTTAAAGGACTACTAGAACGTTTAAGAGATGGCGAAAGCATCATAGTAGCAGAGGGATTTCTTTTTGAAATGGAAAGGAGAGGATACATCAAATCAGGATCATTCGTACCGGAAGTTGTACTCGACCATCCGGAAGTCCTCAGAGGTTTACACGAAGAGTTTGCACATGCCGGAAGTGACGTCGTGCTAGCTTACACAGTGAGTTATATATCATGCTTTTTATACATCCGCAAACAAACGAAGTTTAGGGTACATACAAATACCATGTCCATCGATCTGTCCATCCGTCTGTTCGTCCCAATATAGTGTCATCTCCATATCTTCAATAAATATTGATGGATTTTATCAAACGAAAATTTAGGTGCATACACCTTGTACACAAAGAGATAAGGTTTGAAGACATTTTTTGGGAATTGGAATATTTTTCTCTAGTTTTAATGGTTATCGTAACTAATGTTAAAACAATTATTCTTACTTAGCGCAGTAGTATTGAGAAGGAATTCATATTATGTCATAATTTCAAAGGTTATACATATACGGACTAGCTTATTTTTGCTTATATAAAGTTGTAAGTTCATCATGGTTTAGGACATTATCTGTTTTCAAATTATTAATTTATTAATGAGCCTAAGGCTTGTGTTAGCACATCATAATATTTTGCACTGCAGTGTTAGTGTCAGTCAAATCACACTAGACTACCCGGATGTGACCATGACTGGCAGTATGTATCATGTACAGTACTATCATGTGCGAGTGATTTTTAATTTTTATTAAAATAATGCATTCCAAATCAGCACATGACAGTACAGACCTGTCGAAAGTTTAACACTAAGCTAACTGATCAGTACCGAATAGACAATAAATTCGGCCACTCGTTAGATCGGCTGTTTTCGACAGCTGCTATCTATCTCTCTACAGCCTCTCAGCCACTGGTTACCATGTCTCTGTCACTTATCACCCGAACTTCGACTCCTTAACGTTACCCCGGTGTTAAACTTTCGACAGGTCTGTACTGTACATGTCTGGTTTGCACTTGTGCATGGAGTACCTAGACCGACTTTTAGGGCTTTACAACAAATAAAATGAAATTAAACTTCTCATTTTGGAATTAAGTTGCGTTACATTCATTCTAGGTATGTATTAAATATCTACCAAATGTATGTTCTTACATGAAACATTTAACATTAAAAACGTACTGTATATAAAAAACGAAAGATGCGAAAATTAAAAATCTATTATCTCGACTTGTGTTAATCTCGTGTATTGTTTTTTCACGCGGCTCGCCCCGAGTCTTTGTCGTTTTCTTCTTATTTTTATTATATGTATTATTATTGTTGTGTCTATTTTGTGGTTTGTTCCTGGTGTCGTTCTGTTTTTGTGCCGTGTTTTCCCGCTCTAAATCTATCAAACACAGCTACTCAGCAACGATTTTAAATTCATTTCATTTTACAGTACTATGCACACAGACATAAAATGAGGATGATTGAGAGAGAAGACGAACTGGAAAAGATGAACAGAGAGGCTCTCCGAATAGCACGGGAAGTTGCAGACAAAACCGAACTCTAATGGCGGGAAATATTTGTAACACGACCGTCTACCAGAATGGCAACGAAGAGGCAATGGCAGCTGCTAAAGCTATGTTTAAGGTAGGAAATTGACTTCGCCATCTTTTCCGTAGTCACATTATTGAAATTAAAAAGTAAAGCTAAACATTGAACTTTGACAGTCGCCGTGTTTACCTCAGCAAATATTAATGTAACAGTATCTGTAAGCATTCAGTACAGACCTGTCGAAAGTAACACTGTGCTGACGAAATGGAGCCGTACTCGATCGGTTGCTTAGTGATGTGGTCGAGATATGGACACCAATTGAACGAAAAACTGAAGATAGATAACATCTGCTGAAAAGATATCGCTTACGAAGTGACGGGATTCGCTTCTAATGCGACCTAATTCGTGAACTTAGTATCAAACTTTTGACAGGCCTGTACTGTAAGGTGTTGGCGACTAATTGTTACTTATAAGCATAAAATACTTGCAAGACTTATGGAGAGTCATATTAACGATTGCTATAAAATGATGCACTTGCTGCAGATGTAATGGTAATACCAAAGCAACCGTCTTGAAGAACAACTCCAATCAAGCATAAGATGATTACCTATTGCTTTACAGTTATCACCATAGTTCCTATATTTCTGATTCATCAAATCAAATCAAACATACTGATTCATGCCACAATTCCCAAGCAAAGTAAAAACTTTGTAACTGACAAATTAGATCAAACACATGAACTTAAACCAGGAAATGGAGGCCGTGTACTCTGGAAGGGTAAGCACTCATTTTCATTTTTCAGACCCCTTTTTCTTAATGTTTTACAGGAACAGATTGAATGGGCTGTTGAGGGAGGCGCAGATTTCATTGTTGGTGAGACATTCTTAGAGTATGGTGAAGCTGCTCTGGCATTGGAAGCAATCAAGGAATACGGAAAAGGTAGGTAACGGCGTGGCTACATTATGTTTTAATGACAAATAAATACGTATGTACAAATATACAGGCCCCGGTTTCACAGTCAGTTTTAACCAAGATTTTTTTAACTAAACTTTAGCAAATTTTTGGCAATTTTTTTTATCAGAACAACAATCAACATTTTTCACAAACTACATAGAACTTATATAAGCGTGGAGATATCTTCACAACGACAACGTAAATTCCTGAATATCTGAAAAATTAACAAAATTATTAGGAGTTCATATTTGCAAGATTTATGGTAAGATATTTTTAATAAAAGAATGAATGTGAAACTAGGGCCTGTCTGCAATTTCACCAACATTATTAAACTAAGATTTTTCTTAACTTAAATTTGGCAATTTGTGACGATCTTTTATCATACTACAAATACGAAGTTTGACAAAATTACAATTAGATGTAATAAGCTTCAATGTTCTTGAATATGTGGAGGTAACAAAATTATTAAGATTTCAAGTTTGTTACTATTGCAGGACTACCAGCAGTGATAATGGTTGCTGCCAATACAACGGATAAACTGGTAGATGGCGTTGGTGTAGCGGAAGCTTGCAAGAAGCTTGAAGATGATGGAGCCGCTATTGTTGGCCTGAATTGTTTCCGGGGTCCAGGTACAATTATGGACCTTTTAAAGGAAGTCAGAACAGTTTGTAAGGTAAGTTATGTTTAAAAAAATTGGAAAAAGTATTTTGGAATCTTTACCAAGATAGAAGGGCATCATTTATGAAATTCTTGTTTTGTGGTATAATCTGTAATATATAATATAGTTCTTTTAGCATAGTAATTGGAGGCAATAATCGAGGATAAGATTTTCAAATATAATTTTGTAATGCATTTTTCCACAAATTTTTGTTAATGTACACACGGGAAATGCGCATAAAACATAAATCTGAAAATTATGTTGTTTTTCCTTCGAGACTCGACAAGGTTAAATTGTTTTAGTGGGGGTTCTTTCCCCGTACTTAACAACATTAATTAACAACTTAAAACCATTTAATATAACCCAAGGATATTTCATCATTTTAAAATTATGCAGGGTTAGCAATAACACATTGTTTGTTTTCCTTCTAGGTTTTCGATGTGTCTTTTAAGATTTGAAAAAAAACATATAATAATAATAATAATAATTTATTTTATTATAGTGTCACACATTAATACACATCTAATAAATACATACATAAAAATGAAAAAGATTTCTTACTAAAGGTATTAATGCCCAATCATTACTGACTTATGAGACACTTTCATTATTTAGTACATATTAAAACATATCTAAAATCAATGAACCGTCAATATTTGTTTGTTTACAGGGTCCGCTTGCAGCATTACCAGTGCCGTATAGAACAACAAAAGAGGAACCGACATTTTTTGCAATAAACGTTCCCGGAACAGGTAAAATCATCTATACATTTGCGGCTGTTATTTTTCTGTTGTTGTGTATGTTGTTTGTAAAAAAAGTCGAGTTAGCCTTCCTAATGTCACAAGTCGAAACTGAAATTACTCCTATTTGTGTTACATTTTCCATAACATTAAGGGTCCGATAAATCAGATCCAGGTCCATTTAAAGCTTACCGGTAACTACCTTTATGAAAACACTAATACTTCAGCAGATATAACCTTGTATTGATAGAGGTTTTTTGGTTGAAATATTGACAAATTATTTTTTGGTTTATGAAATAGTATTAGGAATTTCTAGACAACGAAAATGATAGTGTTGATGTAATAAAATACATATCATGTATTAAAATGAGGAACAAAAACGCAAAATTAAAAATTCCAAAAAGTTTATCATATTCATGCTTGTAGAAGATGTTCTCCTAATCTACCATTTACGTGTATGTCTGCTACAAGTTTTAAAACGAGTATCACTACAATATTTTGTATTTTACAGAACAACGTGCTTTTCCATTAGAGTTGCAAACGTGCTGTGTACCAGAGAAGATATTGCTAAATTTGCAAAAGAAGCCAAGGCTTTGGGAACACAATATGTTGGGCTTTGCTGTGGAAATGCCCCGCACTATTTACGTATCGTAGCGGAAGTATATGGAAAACACCCGGAAGCAAGTAATTATTCGCCGGAAATGCACAAACATTTCGTATTCGGAAGTGAGAAATAATAACAGACCATTACACAAAAACGGTCAAATCCCTCATCACAGGAAAAGCTTGATATTTACATCTTTAAAAATATTAAAAAAAACATTCATATCCGATTATCATTTTGATGACAATAACTATGCGTATTCTTACAATAACAATGCGTATTCATATTCCAAAGAGTACATGCAACTCGGACGTCAAGGAAGACAACTGTGCTCCTTAATTAAGGTATATGGACTATGTATATTACTAGAGAAAGCAAGTTTTACCTCAGGTACTTTGTTTTCAATACATCATGTTTTTATGTTTGAAGTTTTGTATTGATATTGTGTTCATATCGACATAATCCAAACTTTGTTTAAAAAGTATAGATATTTAAAAAATGTATTTACATTTATGTGTCTCATTCAACTCACTTTATATTTGTAATAAAATGTTTTACAATGATATTATATCGTTAATATTAAATTTAAATTAGTGCTGTGTATAAGGTTCTGGTCAGAGTTTCGCAATCATTTCTTAACTTACATTTTCTTAATTTTAAATCGTCAAATTTGAAATCTTAATAATTTTGTCAGTTTTTAAGATATTGTACATTAAGATTGTTCAAATTTGCTAAATTTAGTTAAAGAAAAATCTTAGTTGAGAAATGATTATGAAACTTGGTTCTGGCTACCTGTCGTGACACGGGACATCGGTTTTAAGGTTTTTTCCTCAGCATCCTGCAGAGTCATTTGTAAATGCTTAGTGCTTTGCGAAAGAAAAGTCACGGCCTAAATAGTTGGTCAGACGCAGCCGTGGTCCGAACCCACGACCCCCCATACAAAGCGAGCACTCTACAAATTAGCTTTTTTAAGTGAAGAAACCTATAAGGGATGAATGTAAAACCGTGGCCAAATCCCATTGATACACTGGCAGATCTGGTCCGAGTACTGTGTTTGGTTTTCTCGTCTTTAGGTGTTTATACGGAATTTCACTCGAAATAAATGTGGAGAAATAGATTTTCAACACTATCAAATGGGTAATTTCTTGTTTAATGAAGGAGGTTATGTTCGGTTGTATAAAGTTAAACACTTTGCTGACGAAAGAAATGGGACCGAACTCGGCTGCAAAGTGGCCAATATATGGATACCAAGTTGCCGAAAAACTGTCACAAGATAGATAGACCTGTCGAGAAGTTATAGTTTAAAAGGCGCCGAGATGACCTTTCTATCCGTTTTCTTGGTATCAAACTTTCGACAGGTCTGCGCTGTACTTGTTAATAACTGGCTCAAGTTTCACAATCATTTCTTAAGATTTTCTTTAACTCAAATATGGCAAATTTTGACAAACTTAAATCATATTACAAATGAAGAATTTCAACAAATTCAGATCAGAATGTAGATGTAATAAGCTTAGAGAGATCTTCAAAATGACACCTCAAATTCATAAATATCTTGAAAACTTACAAAATTATTCAGATTTCAATTTTGTCAGATTTAAGTTAAGGAAAATCTTAGTTAAGACATGATTGTGAAACTGAGGCCTGGATCCATAAACTTACGCAATCGGATACAAATGGTAATGTCTCCGATTTTGCTTGCAACACACAATACGGTTAATGTGTGGTAGCAAAAAGCAAAAACACACCACGATAAGGACAATGATAAACGTTTTGACCTTATACACTATTAGTAAAATAGTAAACTGCTAGTGAATAGAGAAGATGATGTGATAAGATGGGTTTTACATCCGAGTCTATAGTATTTCACATATATCGAGACGTCACCATCATAGGTGAAGTGGTAGTTTTTGCTGTACGCTATGGGTAAATGTGCAGTATGACTTCTTTAGCGTTCCATGCCTGCCGTCACAAGGTGCACCGATGTTTATGTCTCCTCCGAATGACTCCCTTGTCTTTCATTTCTAAATGCCAAGACATTGGCAAAAGAACCATCGCTACCTACTTTCAAGCTTTGGTCAAGCCCGGTCGGGTTTCATGATCATTTTCCAACCTCTCGCAATCTGTCAAATGAGTTACCTTATTAAGGACAATTCCTAATTGGAAAGACTAGGCCGCGGTGGCGTAATGGAAAAGACGTCAGTATACAAATCCAAAGTCTCTCACCGTTGTGAGTTCGATTCCCGCTCAGACCACATGTGGGAAAGTGAATTTTCCTTGAATTGTCATTAGCCTTTACTGGTTCACCCGGTGTCAGTATAATGTGACTGAGTGTAGTACGCTTGTTTGCCGCGTAATGACTTGGTGAGCAAGCACGGTAGTACAAGGCAGGCCATGTTACGCCACATAGCGGTGTTGCCGCATAAAAGTGTTCCAACACGTCTATGCGGGGACTTTCAACGCATAAAGAGAAAGCTTTTATGTGGCAAAAAGGCTACATTCCGCCGCATAAAGAAAACAATTACTATCATCACCTGCATTTCCAACTCCATCATTATTACCACCTTCACAAAAAGCACCACCACCATCGTGATGATCATCATTATATTATTATTATTATTATTATTATCATAAAAGCAAAAGTCGAATTGCTGCCAAAATCACAATTTAACGATCATCAACATTAATATTACAGTCATAATCGTCACCGCCGTAACATCGTCGTCGCGCTCTCATCGTCCCTGTCCCCATCCTCGTATTATTATTACCATTATCAACAACAACAACAGCATAAATTCTCAATTGTCACCGCCGTTGTCATAATTTATATCACCGCCGCCGTTTTTGTCGAGATATCAGCTCTTTTTAAATTTCGTACCAACTCGTTAAAATTAGTCATCGTTATGCGTCAAAAAGGCAGCCTTGCGCCGCATATAAGCAACACATCTTTATGTGTTGAACGCTGCCGCATAAACGCGGCGGACCTCTTTATGCGTTGGAATTCCCCGCATAGACGTGTTGGGCGCGTTTATGCGGCAACACCGCTATGTGGCGTTACAAGGCCATATAACACACCCGCACTTCACATGCATACACGAACTTGTTCATAGATTAATCCATGGATGTTAGTAAAGTAGTTCACGTCGCGATTAGCTGAGAATTGTTGATGCGATGTTAAGCAACATTAAACAACGACGACAACATCAATGTACAGGCGTTACAAATAACAAGATGATTCAATAAACAGGCAAAACCAAGCACAACACGATTTAATAGACAAGCCGGGTCACCAACAACAACACGCTTCGATAGGTAGTCGTCACCAGCAACTCATGATTTTGGACGGAAGATTAAACATACTAGGAGACAATTCCTCAATTTAAACACATCACCAATAACAAGACGATTCAATAGACAAGCCGGATCAATAACATCAACACGCTTTGATAGGTAGTTGTCACCAATAGCAACTCATGATTTTGGACGGAAGATTAAATAAAAAACTAGAAAAACTGTGAGCCACAAGCTCACAAAAAATACACCCGGTCCTCCTACATAAAAAAATCCATCGGATCAAATTTTTAAATAGGAGGTGCACATCTACATTATATCACAAAGATTGTGTGAATGTTTCATGAAAAATTTATTGAAGGGTTTAGGAGGAGTTGCGGATAAGAGATAGGTACCCTAAGGTGTAACGGAAGGACGGACACATGGACGGATACCCCTATCACTATATACCCCCGACTTTTTCAGCGGGGGGTATAACAAGCACACATATCCATGTCCGAATCACAATTCAGAAGCAAAGTAAAAACTTTGGAACTGACAAGTTAGGTTACACACGTGAACTTCCACCAGGGAAGTGAAACCGGGTGCTTCGGAAGGGTAAGCACATTAAAATACTAGGATGAAAGAAAGACTATCGCTTGGTTACATATTTAAACATTTTAAAAAATTCATATCGACCGGGATAATTTGAATATATAAAATGTTTATTGCAATTTAAATTACATGTATTACAAATTTTACTTAATTTTTGGAGTAGAACCACCACTAACACTACTTATCAATGTCTCGGCGTTGTATTCCGAAACATGCTCTTTATCACCCCACACAAAGTGTTGGGACAGATCCGGCGTGTATCTACTAGCAGGTGGTGTCCGTCCGTAGGTCTCAGCAATAACGCGAAGATAATGAGACGCGTTACCACAACATAATCCTATATACTGGACACCAATACTTTTTGCCTCTTTCGCAAATTCTACAATTTCAGTTCTGCTACATGCGTATGCTGGCAAATCAACAGGAAACACCATTTTACCTATGAATAATAACATAAATACAATGTAGTTGAAACCACAGTACATAACTGTCGAAACCAAACATACTTATCTGTGTTGGAATCATCACCCAGAAGCAAAGTAAAAACTTTGTAACTGACAAGTTAGGTTAGACACGTGGACTTCAACCAGGGAAGTGAGGCCGGTGATCCGGAAGGGTAAGCACCTCCTGTTTAGCTAACTACACCAGCCATGTGTGTAATCAAAATTGTGTGAAAGGAACATGGAACTATGGGACGTCAAAAATCCAGGATAATCCTAGACACAGAGACATCAAACTTACAAACTTGCGTATCAACAATATTGTGATTACGGCCATAAAACTTTCTGAGGGCCTTGATAAACCAAGGGTTGCAATATCCCTAATTCAACGATTTAAAACTGAGCTAATGACTTCTGGTGGTCGAGTTATTGATAGCTTATGCTCGGAAAGCTGCCGAGATCTGGAAACCAGAGATAACAGATGCTGACAAGCTGTCGATACTTATAGCTAACGCGGGGTCGAGTTGAGCCGCTAATTCGGCGCCAAAACTTTAGCTTAATGTTAAACTTTTGAATGTCTGTATTGTACAATTGTGATTGGAGGTAAGTGGAACAAAGATTTCTGATTTTTTCATACTTGTAAAACTTTACGAGGAATATCTAACAATGTTAAACTTTTGAATGTCTGTATTGTACAATTGTGATTGGAGGTAAGTGGAACAAAGATTCTGATTTTTTTTATACTTGTAAAACTTTACGAGGAATATCTAACAATGAAAATTATAGGGGTTACCAATTACTTATAAAATATATCGAAAACAGATAAAGTTAAAAATCTCTTTCATGTAAAACATTTGACTTGGCCTGATAAGTCGATTGAAAAACCGCGGAGTTCGGAAATATGTCACTCAAAAACTTTGTGCGTGATTCGAATAACACCTCTTACTTCTGTCTAAACATATAGTAATAGTGTATGTAAAAATAAACGAATTGAGAAAATCGAAACATAATTAAAATATGCCATGAAATTATTTTTTGTTGAAAAGCGTCTTTGTAAATTGAAGGTATCCAAACCAATTAGCTTATTAGTTGATTTACTTACCTTTTATTTTACTAACCGACCTTTGCTATAGTTTATTAATTATCCCAGCCTTTTCGAAGAGAGAGAGGAGGATATTATATTCGACCTTCCATCCTTTCATACATAAATTCTTGTCTGGAATAATTCTCCGAAACTATGAAACACTATTTCACGAGACTTGGTTCAAAACATTAACATTGATAGAAAATAAGCATATCAATAACCCGAGTTGGCTTGCTTATTTCTTGGGGAGTTATTGCCCTTTGAATATAAGTGCAAATCACAAATCACCTAATTGCGTGGGGTCCTAATTCACTGAATGTACTTGTTTTTAATATAATTTCGTCTAATATTATTAAAAACACAAACCTTCTTCATTTCTCAGAGACTGCATCGTGGGGTTTTCAGGAGTAGTTCTATAAGGAATCGGAAGTGCACATATAGGTCCCTATAGAGAAATAAAAGTTTACTTTTTAAAAAATAATAAAACGCAAACCCATTTTGCTTGTGACAAAACTTTGATTTGAACGTTTGAAAGTGTGTGGCTGCGAAGAATTGACGGATCGCCGGTCACGCCCACAGTGTTCCGACAAAGGTCCGGCATGCTTGAATTACACACAAAACGAATGAAAACTCCGCCTGAATTATGGAATTCAATAACGTCACTGACACTAGTATGTCATTAGTTGCCGTGATACGTTGGTACCGCGATGGCGGTCAGTGTTGGAAAATAAAAGGCATGGTCGGTGATACGTCAATTACTAGTAGTAAAAAATTCCTTCGCCATATGGAGAAATGGTGGATGAAACCGGAGTTATCTAAGAATTACACCACTAAGCTAAGTGGCAAACTTTCTTACAGTAGGGTCTGCGCAAGTGAGGTAATCAATAGTTATAAATCAAATTTTACGAAAGAATATATGTAAATTTTCAATTTTTATTAAATAAATTAATTAATTATATGTATTAAAAAATTGCACATGACAATTATATTTTATATACATTACAGGTCTGTCGAAAGTTTAACACTAAACTACAACTAATCGACAGTTTATCTCGTTAGCTTTTTCGACAGCTGCTGTCTATTCCTCGGTAGCTGTTCGGTCGCTAGCTATCCATATCGCAGCTGACCTCTGACTTCGTTTCGTTAGCTTGGTGTAAAACTTTCGACAAAAATTCTCCCAACTTAACATGACCTCACATTATAACCAATAAATGACGTCATATTATTGTTGTCGGAAAAGGGAATTCTCCTATAAGTAGTTCCGGCTATTATGGTGATACGGTATATTGTATTGCACATGTGCGATGCGGACCTTTAATTTGTATCACATGGCAAGAAAATGTTATGTATCGCTATAGTAAATATAAGATTCAATGGGTATGTGATACAAAACCACACATATGTGACGTAGCTGATCACACGAGTGTAATGTAATGTATGCGTACACATAATAAACTCGTGCGATCAGCTACGTATTTATTTACTGCGACGTAAAACCCCATTCAATCAACTAATCTATCAATGCAAAACAGATAAATTTACAGGCCTGTACTCTATAAAGTATCATTGACATATATATATATATATATATATATAAACCTTGCACGTTTGTCGTATGTTTTTGAGCAATGGCAGCATTGTCTTAGGGCCACGGCAACAGTTGATGCCAACAACATCCGCTCCAGCAAGTTCTAGCTTTCTACACGCATCAGGAATTGTTAGACCTTCGGGAGTTACATCTTCTATACCCGGCATCAAACTAACTACAGCTGGAAGCCCTGTGAGAGTAAACAATAACAATTTAAAGTCATTATTACGTTTATTGACCACATAGATGTTTGGTTGATTGGTTGATTAAATAATGAATTGATTGAGGTATTACGTCCCAGACAATAATATTTCACTTATATCAAAGCGTTACCAGCTATATATGCAGTGGGAGGGATTTTGACCTTTGCAGTGCGCTTAGGGCAATGTGCAGGGATTGGTTTGTAATGTGCAATGCCTGCCATGACACTTTCCATCGGTGTTTTAGGTCTCTTCAAAAATATCCCATAACTTTCATTTCTAAATGCTAAGTACCAGTACCGGTTTACCCGAAAAAAACTACCGGCCACCTTCGGTATACAAAGTAACGATTTTTCACACAAATGGAGTTCCCTTTGTTCGAACCTGGCCGGTGAGAGGCTAGGGGCTCGATTGGTAAGGAAGCGCTCTAGAGCATTAATATTCGTCAGCCGTATATCGTTCACTAAAGGAGTAGAGTTCAGCAATGAAGTTTTATGTCCAAGTCAAGATCGTTTCACTTATATCAAGACTGTCAGTTCATGGATGGTGGAGAAAACCGGAGTACCCAGAGAAAACCTCCGACCTTCGACAACCGCACTGAAACTCAAAGTATTTTCTGCACGGTGAGGGATTATAATGTAGGTGTTGAAAAACACTGTGATCTGTCAGCACAGCACTTTAAACCACTTGGCCATCGAGGCCCTTAACCACACATTTACCCAAGGGAAAATTCTAACTAAACCCGTCCATATCGTTATTGCTAATTAATGTCCATTGCATCACAGACTTGTGCTTTTGAAAATTATTAAGCTCCTTGTACTTCGTCTAGACCGAACCATCTGCTTATCCTACGGTAAGTTACTTTTTTATATTGTTAAGATTAGAGTAATATAAAACCACCTTACCATCGTTCATGCAGATAGTTCGGCTTATACTTGGTCCTATATAAATTACCTTTGGCATACTTCTTTATACATTCTAAAGCAAGCATCGCTTCTCCTAACTCACTAAACGTTTCGGCCACAATGAAATCTGCTCCATATTCTACGGCCCACTCGATTTGTTCCTAAAATTCATAAAAAGACTATATTCCTTGAAGGTAATATTTTAAGCATTAGAGACATAATAAGTTATATTAACCCGAGTCCCTGGCGATAAAGTATCCAGTATTAATATGTCCCCAAATAACGTAAAGTGTCATGCGTTTTCTACATTTCTTCTGCAAACATTTAGTCTGCCACTTATTCGAAAAGAATAATAAATATATCTATGTCTATAAAACTTCACAATAAAATTCTTTTGGTGGCATAGATATGTCATTAGCTATTCGTGTTTTGATCATGCAAATACTTTGGAAAACCTAGATTTCCCACTTAGTGGTTCGTTTTGGGGACACTTTTCAAATGACACCCCATTTCAGTTATGACTTGTTAAAGTTGCATAATATGCACTGAGGTATATTGGAGATTTTATAGTGACCTCCTATATGAACATCTCCAATCAAACCGGAGATTGAAAGCTATTTCTTGTTCACATTTAAGCTTTCTTCCATTATTTACTTGCTTATTTTCTACTGTTGTGTGTCTTTACAAATGCCATCGCGTATAGAGAGAATTACATGTATATGACGCTTTACCTCAAAAGCAACATCCCCACAATAAATGTAGAAAATAAAACATGTCCTTGGCAATGGACAGAGCCATAACGAAGACGACACATGAAAACACGCAAAAAAACAAGAAAATTAAAATTAAATAATAAAAACATACTGAAATCATTTGACGTATCGCCGGCCACGCCCACAATGTTCATGTTCCGTCAAATGGCCGGGTGTTTGATTTACACGTCGTAAAAAGAATGAAAACTCGGCCTGAATAGCGCCATTTAATGACGTCACTGACACTAGTACGTCATTAGTTGCCGTGACACTGCTTTGGTGCCGTGATGGCGGCAAGTGTCGGAACATTGTGGACGTGGTCAGCGAAACCTCAATTCTCTGAATTATTACTGCTCTTAAACATTTTTCGCTTATTTATTTATTTATTTATCTATCTATCTATTGTCTACCTTAAACATCGATTCAGCTTTTTCGACAGCACTAGAGTTACCTGAAGCATACACTGTCGTGTTACATAATAATTAGTAATTATTAATATTTATTTATTTATTTATTTATTTTATTTATTTATAATTTGTTTTATTTATTTAATTATTTATATATTTATTCCTTACCTTAAACATTAATTCAGCTTTTTCGACAGCACTTGGGTTACCTGAAGCATATATAGTGGTGTTACATATGTTACCAGCCATGAGGGTCCCGGTTTTATCAGCCACCTCTCGGGCAATCTTCAAGGCATTTATGTTCAGTTTCTCCAAGTCACCTTCGCGATTGATAACTTTCAGCTTTTCTCTGTGTCCATAATACTGTAAACATAAAACAGAAAATTAGATAGTCAAATTTATAATTTAAAAGCATGTACTTGGCAATCGGAGGAGTGGAATGGACTGCCCAAGCCCGGAATATTTTACTTTTATCGAGGTGATCAGAGCAGATATGGTGGAATTATTGAATGGGGTTTAACGTCCCATTCAAAAATATTTTACTTATTTCGAGACGTCACCAGCTATATGTGAAATTTTGACCTATGTAGTGCGCTCAGGTAAATGTGCAGCTAAAGTTCTTTAATGTGCCACGGTTTTAAGGTCTGTTCCGAAGGACCCGCAGTGGGGTGGAATGGGTTGCCCCACTTTTTATTTATATCAAGGTGTTCAGTTCAGTACTGGAGAAAGAAACTGGAGTATTCAGAGAAAACACCTACCATTTCAAACGCACTAATGTTTAAGCTTTCTCATACTATGGTCTGCCGTGTTCGTTTTACCTGAAAGCACATTGCATCGAGAGTATTGCAACATATATAGCTAGTGACGTCTCGATATAAGTGAAATATTATTGACTGGGACGTTAAACTACATTCAATCAATGTATCGATGCAAAACAGATCCACAATAACAACCAACGAGCACGGAAATAGTACCTTTATTTTGAATTATTGTCAAAGTGGTTTTATAAGACACGA